>JALXJV020000023.1:27164150-27663669 GCA_024633595.2 Lepomis macrochirus
TCTTACTGACAAAACAAATTTATTACTCAATATTTCCTTTCATTGGTGGGTGGGACTTCATCAGCCCCCTCCTTCTGATTGGACAGTGTTCTCCATCAGTTGTGTCTGTGCTTCAGGCTGCTCTTCAAAATTAAGGTTCTACCAAAGAATTTCCATCACTGCTGTGGTTCTCCCTCTTTGCCTTAAGACGATGCAAAGTCTCCACAAAATATACACTTTTTATACACAGTTTATTATCGAAAACTAATTAAATAATGCAATAAATCCGCCTTCAAGATTAAGAGATTAACAGTTTATGAGAGGTGGCGATTCAGCTGATCAGTTTGCAGCATGTAGTTTGTGGTGCTTTTAAGCCGTAATTAATAAAAAAAAGGTGTTTCTGTTATTTAGCCTCACAGATTAAGGCTTATTTTAGTAAATACTGTGGACAGTAAAGTGTTCATGATATTATAAAGATCGATCGCACACCAAAAGGATTTACAAAATATGACCAGCAGGTGTCGCCCTGCACCTCCCTCAGCTGTGATCACCTGGAGCCACTTGAGTTCATTCTGCTGTGTTTAAAGACTCATCACACCTGATCTGGCCTAGTTAGGCTTAGTTTTATACTCAAGTCTGCCGACATTTGAACAAATTCCTGAGGAAGAGAAAGAGGATTTGCACCTTTGTAGCCATGGATTATTATTTAGTACAATTATGTCTGAAGCTTCTATCATCCACTCTGTACCTGATGTGATTTTGAAAAATAGCCTTGATGGTTGACGCATCCAATAGGACTAAATAACCAGATCATATTTTATTATTAATTACTTGCCCAGATTTGATCGAATTTGCAAATAAAACAGCTGCTTTATGGAAACGCAATGAACATAAAGCCAAAAACAGAATTATTAAGAATTAAGTATTATCATGATGGAGAACCCAAATGCCAGCGCGTCACAGTTCAAGTCATCTGATGTAGCCTCAGCTTCAGAAACAGAACGTTACAGAACAACTCAGACGGTCTGACCAGACTCGGCGCCAGGATGAAGTGACTGAGAGGGCAGTTAAAAATGGCGAGGGGGCAAATGTCCAGTAGAAAAAATGGTCTGTGCGCCGGGAACATGGTTAAAAAGGACTTAATAAAAGGACTAATAATGGCGCATAATTGGCGCATTATGAAAAACACCAGTTAACTGACTGAACTGCAGACTCACAGCAGAGAGGGGAGATGGACAGAAGTGTGGACGTGATCTAAAAACCATCTGTGATCATGAAGCCTGTGTTGCTCTGCAGTTTATGAGTGAAGAGTCAGAACTGCAGTCTGTTAGCAGACAGACGCTGTCTCCTCTATGAACCGTCTGGAGTCTCACTGCGCTGCGTTAATATAAACTATGATAACCGGCCGACGGTCACATCTCTGCCCTGCACCGGTTTCTTTATTTTGTATTTTATTGATGTTTGAGGGTTGTCTTTAACGATTTACTTTCATGATTAGAGAGGCTGCTGTCGGTCACGTGCGCAATAAAGTCGCATCAAACATCGTTTTATTTGAGCAGCAAAAAAGAAAAAAGTTTAAGATGTAAACTTGGCATGACAGGACAGAGGAAACTCTCCAGAGGAAACAGAAATCATTTAGACGCTCTGTAGGAGGACGGATCAGGAGGACGGCTGCTTTACTCCAAACAGTTTCACTGGATGAACCTGGACTGTGTGTGAGACCTTTTGTATGTGTAAAAGAACACAGAACATTATTAACTTTAGCTCCTGACCGATCCTGTCAGCTCTTCAGGAGATTTTAATAATCAATTAAGTTACGCTGCTGTGCCTCGTGCGTAAATGCGCACAGTGTCACAGTGATGCGCAACTAAAATAACAGAGAAATACTGTGCCATCGAGTTTAGACCTGTTTTTTTTTTGTGGGGGGGGGGGTCAATGGTGGAATCGCTTTCTGCTGCCTCCATAGCAACGCGCCAACAGTGTGGCTGACCTCAGCTCATTTAAAGACCAACACTCACATCAGCTCACAGATGAGCGCGAGTGCATTTGCTATAACTTGGTCTCTTGGGGTGCAAATGCAGAATGAAACCAAGACACATCACTGTCCTCACGTCCCCACCATCAGACAGAAAATACAACTGAGGGAGCAAAGCCCCTCCTGGCCCCTCGTGGCACCGGGCCCAGCTCTGACCCTGGGGACGACCGGAACTGTGGCGCACTGGCATTTGGGTTCTCCATCAGAATAACGTGCACTCTTTCTCACAGCGCATTCGTGATCGTCGCTCTCCACCACCCCAACTCGCTGTGTTTAGCTCTCTGTTGGCCCTATCTCGCACCTGCGCAAAGCGGCTCACAGCGCAGCACAAGTGTCATTGCTTCCAACCGACGCAGTTGTCATTTTCACGCCAAGCGCGCACGTTTTAAACAGCAAATTATGCACTTGCGACCGCTGTGCGCCCATCGGAGTGTTGTTCTTAAAATAAGATGTGGTCACTCAGGCGACTGTACCACTGACCAAGTCAACGGCAAAGTATTTCACTGTTTGTTTGTTTTTTGGTATTTTGGGGCGCATTACTCCACTTTACGCGCGAGGCACGATTTACGCACGAGGCACAGCAACATAACTAAATACTAAAATCTCTCTCAGGAATGTTAATTGATGTTCTGTGTTCTTCTCCACATCCTAAAGGTCTCACACACAGTCCAGTGAAACTGGAGTAAAGCGCATGGAAACGTTTTAAATGACTGACAGCAGCCTCTCTAATCATGACAGGAAATCATTAAAGAAAACACCCATTCGGCAATAATACACAAAATAATTAAACCACTGCAGGAAGACATGTGATCGTTCAGACTGGGCACTGTGACTTCTTCCTCTTCACCTGCTGTGGCACAGCGGAGGAGATTTTTTGATCCCATCACATTTTACAGATGGTGGAACAGCTTCAATAACAGGAGTCCTGGGAACGTTTTGATCGGACCTGGTTCTAAATCAAGGCGCAGATCATTTATCATCAACTCAGACTGACACATTTCAGTGTACTGGTCTCTTACTAAACCAGAACTACGCTTAATAATAAAATATAATATAATTATTTGGTCTTATTGGGTTGCATCTGCCGTCAAGGCTATTTTTTAAAATCACATCAGGCACCGTATTGATGGACAGAGGTTAATTCTGCTAATCTGTGGCTACAAAGGTGCAAAACCCTTTTTTTACTCAGAAATGTGTTCAAATGTCGGCAGGCTTGAGTTGACATAAAACGAGACCAGATCAGGTGTGATTAGTCTTTAAACACAGCAGAATGAACTCAATGAAGTTCTGTTTTCTCAAGTGGCTCCAGGTGATCACAGCTGAGGGAGGTGCAGGGCGACACCTGCTGGTCATATACTGTAAATCCATTTGGTGTGCGTGCTGTTGGTTCGATGTCATCGATCTTTATAATATCATGAACACTTTACTGTCCACAGCATTTATTAAAACGAGCCTTAATCTGTGAGGCTAAATAACAGAAACACCTTTGTTTAATTCATCACAAACATGCTCCAAACTGATCATACAGCTGAATCGCCACCTCTTAAAAAACTGTTAATCTCTTAATCATGAAGGCGGATCTATTGCATTATGTAATTAGTTTTCACTAATAAACGGTAATCTAAGTGTATATTTTCTGTAGACATTGCATCGTCTTAAGGCAAAGAGGGAGAACCTCAGCAGGAATGAAAATTATTTGGGAGAACCTTAATTTTGAAGAGCAGCCTGAAGCGCCGACACAACTGATGGAGAACACTGTCCAATCAGAAGCAGGGGGCTGATGAAGTCCCACCCACCAATGGAAGGAAATATTGAGTAATAAACTTCCTATTTTTGTTTTGATTAAAAAAACGAAAAAACGAAAAATCAAACTGAATTTTGTTTTTTTCGTTTCTTGCACAAAATTGAAAAAACGGGAAAACGACCCGTTTCTGTTTTTTTCCTTTGTTAATTATACCAAAAAAACAGACTATCAAAACGTACCTTGGTCGCTGGCATGAATGTGGCCTCTACTTGCCGACTAATGAAAAACATTCAGGATTTTTCAAAGTGATGAATGTTACATGCTAGCAAGTTACAATGGAGGGAGAGAAACAACTTTTCAAAAAGAACAGCAGAGGGCAGCAATGTCAATGTTTTGAAGGGAAAGAAGGTGAAAGGTGAGGCCAGAGGAGTTGAAATTGGGGATGCCATTCATTTAAATTACATGAAATAGCTGATGTTAGTGTACTTTGGTGAAAGATAACAAGAACAGTCTTTAATATCGTGAATATAGAAGAACTGAATTTGCTGTTTGGTCTTGGACAAAAAGATGAGACGGTAAAATGAAATGTGAACAAAGACAAGAGAGAGGGAAAAAGAACAAAGAAGAAGAGAGGAAAGAACAAAGAAGAGAGGAAAGAACAAAGAAGAGAGGAAACAAGATACATGAAGAAGAATAGAAAATGTAAAATAGTTGAATAAATATGAAAAACAAAATAGATGAAGGAAGCAATGAAATAATAGACAAGTGAAATGAAACGGAAAGAGTCAGAGACATTGAGAAGATTGAGAAGTTCACCAGCAGCATTCAGGTCTTCATAGACAGGGACTGTGGACCAGAGCAGAGGTGATTCACCTGTGCAGAACTGCAGTAAAGATTTTGTCCCAGTTGATGGTGCCAGCATCTATATGGATAAGATTTAGCATTACAAATCATCACAAAGTAGATGTAACTGCAAATGTGACAAAGGACAAACCAACGAATGGTCATTCTAGTGGCAGTGAAGATGGTGCTGGAAAAATACTTTTTGTCCAGTGTTTGATGGAAACAAGCCCCTACCTGAACCTGTTCTTTATCTCACATCTTACAATCATAATTACAATCACTGTCGTCATCATCATCCTGGGCTTCTTTAGTGTCATCATTGTTATCATTAGCATCATGTTATGAAGAGTCTAATAAACCCTGAGCTACCCTCCTGGTTTTCAAAGCCTTTGAACTTCCACTTTAACATCAAGTGCATGTTGTCCTTTGGATGATCCATTTTCACCATCCTCCTAATAATATTAGTACTGTTATAATCATCTGGTTTGCTACATCTGGCATTTAACCCCACCCTACCTGAAAGACCGGCTGCTCATCACCATATTGTATGTCAGTGATCTTTCTTTCATCTGAATGGACGTGTCTCAATAAGCAACATTTCTTTTCTTTAAAATTCTTTTTTTCAGTTGTGCTTTACTAATTCTAACTTTATCAGCTTTATACAAACATTAACAAAGGCACAACTACTAGTTCATTACAATATCAAATGGCATTACTGCTCAAATCAAAGAGGAAAATGTACACATGCTTACAGCTGAAATGTTTCTTTGGCGCTTTTTTAATTGTTTGTTTATATGAGTGATAGCCAGTGATTAAGTGCCTCACACTGAAAGATGCTGAAGTGGCAGTGGCACATGTTAGCATGTGTACAAAAATGTACACATGCTAACAGCTGAAATGTTTCTTTGGAGCTTTTTTAATTATGTTTGTTTATATGAGTGAAAGCCAGTGATTATGTGCCTCACATTGAAAGATGCTGAAGTGGCAGCTTAAGCTGAATTACTGAAAGGACTTGAAATAGCAGTAAAAACTGAATTGTTGAAATGTTTTGGTTAAAGTGCGAGTGCAGAATGAAGAACCAGAAATGTTAGCTGAAGTCAAGAAGTTCAAAAACTGAGTCAACATTTATCATAATCTAAAGTGTAGCAGCAAAAAATGTTGGCAGAAGTGTAAATGATGATGGTAGTTGAAGTGTCATATGAACTGTAAGTCTTAAAAGGAGCTAAACGTAATCCAACTCAGCTTTGCTGCATCTCTCCCCTGCGTATCCTCTCTCTCTGTTGTCACTGTCAAATAAAGTGGAAATACCCAAAAGTCATCTTTAACAAAAGAGTAACAATGTGTTAATGCATCAGTCGCTGTGTTGGCACTAAAAGCAGTTGAACTGTCAGTTGAAAAGTATGTGATGAATGGACGGAGTTTACGTTTCAGGAATCACTAAGGATGTCAATTAAATTTGTATCGCTTACAGGCCTTAAAGATTTTAGAGAAACAGCTTATTCATATTCAAATGCTTCAAAAAAAGAAGGTGATTTATAAAATTAACATCTGGTAAAATAAATAACATACAGTAGTACAAGAGATATGTACATAACCCATTCAAACAATAAAATGATTATTTTAACAATGAACTGTACTATAGTCTTATACTTAACTGTGTGTCTCATTTGCTTTTTAACGTCTATGTTTTAAATACATTTTTTAGTTCCACCATTAAAAGTGACTTTGTCTATAAAAAAGAATATATATTAGAAACAAACATGATTCATGCAACAGTTTGTCTGAAACTTTCTAGAGTGAGAACAAGGAGATTAAGAACATGGATGGCGGTTGAGGATGAGATAGAGAAGAAGGGTAGAGAAACATAAATCCATACAGACAAATAGATTTAATAGGCTTTCTGTAAAACAGCCATTCTGCGTCTTCATGAAAACATACTAAAAATTAAAAGTGGGAAATGTGAATTCATTTTTCTGCTTTTCACAGCTTTTTCAAACCTTTATGTTGCAAATTTCTTTCCATTTAAAAAGATGAGCATTTGTCTGACTTTTAGAGATGGGAGAAGTTTCAGATCTCTTATCTTTTAAGTAAAAACAATACCATGTTACGCCATTGTGTTACGTATGACACCATAACGTGATAGAGACTCTCAACATAGGTGTTATTACAATTCAATTCTGGTACAAACAGATTGTTATTTTTGGACATTTTTGTCCTGCATTCTGGTGAATCTAGTTATTTTGTTGCTGAAATGTGGAGTCGAGAGGAAGGGGGGAAGGGAGTGTTGAATAACTGGAGAATCTGGAGAATTAAATATGATGGCTATGATTGAATCTAACAATAGTTTGAAAAGTAGAGGAGACAAAAAAAGCAGGGTTCTGATATCGTTTTCAGCATAGTTTAATGGTGGAACATGCAAAAACATGCCATTTTCTGACCCTAGTTCTGCTCATCAGCACAACCCCAGATTCCTTTGAAATATGATCAGTTAGTATACCCAGACTCTCCTTGTGCCTCTGCTGATTGTGAAAAGATTTTTTCCCACTTTGCTGGAAAGACAGAGTTAAGATCTAGTGTTACCCACTATCCTGCCTTTCAAGATGTTGATCAACCCCCCCGAAAATAGCATAGCAACTTTGAAAAGTCAATCTGAGTTTTGTCAGTATCACAGCACTGAGAAAGCCATCTAACAAAGGCATGTGTGTTCAGTCCTTGTGCTACTGGACTGAAGTGCTGCCATTGATACAACTGTTCATGGCCTTGTTTTAGATAGACGTAGGCACTGGGTTGGCATTAAACTGTTTCTAATCATATTTGTTTAAAAGGAATTTGAAGCCTTGCTTTGTAAGTACACTGCTCAAAACACTAAACACTAAAATAATCCTAGATCTGAATGAATGAAATAATCTCATTAAATACTCCTTTCTTTACATAGTTGAATGTGCTGACAACAAAATCACACAAAAATTATCAATGGAAATCAAATTTATCAACCCATGGAGGTCTGGATTCTGAGTCACACTCAAAATCAAAATGGAAAACCACACTGCAGGCCTATCCAACTTTGATGTAATGTTCTTAAAACAAGTCAAAATGAGGCTCAGTAGTGTGTGTGGCCTCCACCTGCCTGTATGACCTCCCTACAATGCCTGGACATGCTCCTGATGAGGTGGCGGATGGTCTCCTGAGGGATCTCCTCCCAGACCTGGACTAAAGCATCCGCCAACTCCTGGAAAGTCTGTGGTGCAACGTGGCGTTGGTGGTGGGAGCGAGACAAGATGTCCCAGATGTGCTCAATTGGATTCAGGTCTGGGGAACGGGCGGGCCAGTCCATAGCATCAATGCCGTTCCTCTTGCAGGAACTGCTGACACACGCCAAGCACAACCCCCACCTGTGGACGTCGGGCCCTCATACCACCCTCATGGAGCCTGTTTCTGACCATTTGAGCAGACACATGCACATTTGTGGCCTGCTGGAGGTCATTTTGCAGGGCTCTCCTCCTGCTCCTGACACAGCATGTGCAATTGATTCAATCAGTGTTGCTTCCTAAGTGGACAGTTTGATTTCACAGGAGTGTGATTGACTT
Source organism: Lepomis macrochirus (assembly GCA_024633595.2). NCBI lineage: Eukaryota > Metazoa > Chordata > Actinopteri > Centrarchiformes > Centrarchidae > Lepomis > Lepomis macrochirus. The sequence goes on from JALXJV020000023.1 coordinate 27,172,339, forward strand.
GGAGTTACAGTGAGTTGTTTAAGGGTTGCCTTTATTTTTTTGAGCAGTGTATAATGTAATGTTACTTAGATTACTCACAGACAGGCAGACAAGAGAAGGGAACAGGTGAGCGTAAGGCAGTGCCCCTGGATAATGCAGTTCCCCCTCTAAATCGGATGTGGAGAGGGCAGAAAAGAGTACCGGCAGCTTGTGAGAAGCACCAGTGTGCAAGAAAAAGTCATGGTACACCAAAGAATAAATTGTACCAGCAGTGCCAGTACCGCAGACAGATGAGTGCATGCTTGATCAAGCTCTGGTCATACATTTGTTTTTCACTTATGCTGAAGCTGAAGCTCAAGGGGTGGCACAAGGCAAAAAAAGAGAGAGAGAGAGAGCAGCTTGTGCAGCAACATTGATTATTATGCAGATGATACTCAATTATTTCTATCCAGAATTACTGTAAGGGATCTTGGAGTTATCTTTGATCAAGACATGTCCTTTAACTCCCATATGAAACAAAATTCAAGGACCACTTTTTTTTCACCAATGGTGCAAAAATCAGGAACATCCTGTCTCAAAATGATGCAAAAAAACTAGTTCATAAATTTAATACTTCCAGGCTGGATTACTTCAATTCCTTACCACAGTCTGGAGAACCTATTGGGTCATGCTTTCTGTATGGCTGGACTGTGGTAACCTTTGGGGAGGATCTGTTTCTGCTTTGTATCTCTGACAGTGAAGACATGTTCAGTTATATTCCTGGTTTTGGGAATGATAGCAATTAAGGTTGTTTATGTTTTAGTTTGATTTGTTAAATGTACCAGAATGGCATCTTTTTTCATTTAATAATTTCATTTACACTTGATTCATAGTTGGAAAGAAATGCTGGTCTTAAGTTGAACAGTATTGTGTGTTATTTGATCAATACCTCTCAGGACCAGCTGATGGAAAGGACACTTTTGGGGGTTCAGTTGATAATGAATTAATTATCTCTCTCTCAGTCTCCTTCTCTCTCGCTCTCTCAAACCAACTGGCAGAATCTGCTGAATTTGTAGTCTGTTTTAAGTGAGTGCTGAACACTGATTTCTACAGGTTAGCCTTTTTTTCAAGACTGCCTGTATTCCTTGAACATTCTTTATTTTGGTCCTTTACTTTATTATTTTTAATGCATGATGTATAATATATGTGTAAGTATATATGGTTGTATGTATGTATGTATGGATGGATGTTTGTATGTACGGATGGATGTATGTGTGGCTGGCTGGATGGATTTTGTATGTATGGATATACGTATGGATGGATGGATGGATGGATGGATGGATGGATGGATGGATGGATGGATGGATGGATGGATGGATGGATGGATGGATTTTGTGTGTATGATGTACAGATGGATGGATGGATGGATGGATGGATGGATGGATGGGATGGATTTTGTGTGTATGATGTACAGATGGATGTACGGATGGATGGATGGATGGATGGATGGATGGATGAATGGATTTTGTATGTATGGATGTACGTGTGGATGGATGGATGGATGGATGGATGGATGGATGGATTTTGTGTGTATGGATGGCTGGATGGCTGGATGGCTGGATGGCTGGATGGATGGATGTGTGGCTGGATGGATGGATTTTGTATGGATGGATGGATGGATGGATGAATGGATTTTGTATTGATGGACGGATTTTGTGTGTATGGATGTCTGGATGGATGGATGGATAGATGTACAGATGGATGGATGGATGGATGGATGGATGGATGGATGGATGGATGGATGGATGGATAAATTGATGGATGGATGGGAGGCTGTGGCTCAGGAGGTAGAGCAGGTTGGCCGTTAATCGGAAGGTCGGCGGTTCAATCCCCCCCCAGGCTGCATGTCAAAGTGGTTGTTCCACCAGTGTATGAATGTGTGTGAATGTGAAGATGTAGTGTAAAAGTGCTTTGAGTGGTTGAAAAAAGACTAGAAAGGCTCTATACAAATACAGAGCTTTACATGGATTTTGTATGTATGGACATACATGTGGATGGATGAATGGATTTTGTACGTGTGGATGGATGGATGGATTTATGGATGAATGGATAGTTTGATGGATGGATAGGTTTATGGATGGATGGATTTTGGATGGATGGACGTACATGTGGATGGATGGATGGATGGATGGATGGATGGATGGATGGATGGATTGTATGTATGGATGTACGTGTGGATGGATGGATGGATGGATGGATGGATTTTATTATACAACACAAGGTTGTACAACAAAATGAAAGTTTGTAGTTCCTTCATGTCAAACATAAAAAGTCTGACAGTGACTGCGTTTGCCTCCTCAATTGAAATTGCTTGCTCCAGGAGGAGGGATAACAAGCCAAAACAACCTCAGTGCTGTCACCAGATCTTGATTGGCCCGCTCCATCTGCTTGTGGTCTGCGGTCAGTAACCTGTGGCTGGAGGCAGATGAGAACACTTGCTGAAGGCACAGATAGAGCAGGCAGCCACACAAGCAAATGTATCCCAAGACATGGATGGCCACCAAATGTTGTTGTATATGGAAGAAGTTGCGTCGAAGATACTCAGTACGTCCCCAACGTGTATTAAACGCGGTATTCCACCCATCTCCCTCCCAGGAACCGGGGATACTGTTGGGAGCGAGTGCAGACAGAAGTGAGAATGGCAAAAAGTGCTCCAGCTAACAACTGTCGACTACTCAAAACACTACTGGAGAATAGGGTGAAGAAATAACCAGAAACTTAATGGAGAGAATGATGTCCAAGGAAGCAGAAGTCTTCCATCCGGCATGTTAATCATACGGTGGTGGAATGGCTCATTGGGACTCCTTCATTCACACTGATGTGCTGGAGCTTTTAGCAGTAAGGAACAGGAAATTGGAAGGTGACCTTTTTTACCATATTGACCTGCTTTTAACGCCCGGCTAGCGCTCTGAGGGGGTGAGATGGGCTCAACCTAGCTGCATGGGTTCCTCAGAAACCAGGGAAGTATAGTATAGTACTATCTCATGTCTCATCTCTAGCTTCTAACTCATGACTCATAGTCTTAGGCTACATCCACACTGCTACGTTTTCATTTTAAAATGTAGTTTAAAAACAAAACAATCTCCGTTCACACCAGCATTTTAGCTGTGTTTCAGACCTAATCCCTGTCTGTACGAAAAATAGCTGAAAACCCATATCTAGTGGCTGCATACACTGGGCATGCATGTGCCGGTGTAAACATGAAGCTGATTGCCTGCTCTGCAGTTGCAAAAGATTCGGCAACAGAAGAAAGTACTAATACTAGAGACGAAGAGACGCACTAAATTCTTTTTGTTGCATGGACTGACAACTAACCCTAACCTTCTTGAGAAGGTTAATTTCACAGCATATGTTGCCAGAGTTACTGACCTAGGTTTGTCTGATCTCGCTCTCTCCAACAGAAAACTCAGAGTTTCTCTCATCTCAGGCTCAACATACTCAGTTTTCACTAATCCCGCTTTCCAGGGGCCTGTCTTTTCGTTATCTGGCTTTACTAACCCGACTAACAATCGGGATCAGGATAAGCGGTTACACAAAGCTGGTTGTCAACTCGGTAAGTCAATCCAGGGTATCCCAATCCAGACATGAGCGTGTTCACTCGAAAGAGGCAAAGTTATTTGGTTGCTACACCTCACTATTAATAACTCCTCTTCACTTCAAAAATCAGATTAATTTATTTACCACACCCAAACATGTTCCAAAACGTTGTTCTAAATAAACAACAGAACTAAAAATCCATTCATGCTATGAAAGGTTCTCAAATAGTGGTCGTATCACATTTACTGAAAACACATTACCTGCACCAAAATAGCAAAAGGTGGGGTGCTACATGACCTTTCTCTGCAATAGGCTACAAGATAGCTACGAACCTAAAATAAACACATTCATATTAAACTTAATTTCAATAGGCCTACCAAACTATATGCTCATAATATTCAGCCTCCCATGAGAAAAATGAAACCCATTTATTTTAACGGCTGTGACTGAAAAAAGTATTAAAATCTTCTTTTTTTTTTACCAAAGCAGGTGTGAACTGTTTTGCAAAATGTGCAGTATTGTGTTTGAACATAAAAGGAAATCGGTCTATTGACAATTTGCCAAAGCAAAGCATACCTGGAGAATGACAGAAAGGCATGGAGGACGTTAGAAGAGACAAATTGCTTTGACACAGGCTGTTGCATTCTGTTGTAAGCACTGAAAAAAATCAAGGAAAGCTGGTTAGGGTTAGGCCCGCAAAATCCTGGAGGGACCATTTAATGATTTAACTATAATTCTGAAGTTAAAAATGTCACATCTACATTTGCAGTTTTTACTTCTTCGATTTTATCACCAAAAAAATTCCCCGAAACATTGCAATTTCTCCCAACTTTTTAGGAAAGCTGCTGCAAAATCAAGAATTTTAGGCCACCACATACACAAAAAAGGGAGAACAAGAGAGAAGGAGAGAGAGGGGAAGATCAAAGAAGTGAGAAAAAGATTAAACTGTTGGATTAAACAGTTTTTCACAGTTTCACCCCTTCCCACCCGGAGTACACACACACACAGTCACCAATAAAGCGAGCTGATGAATTGGTCCACTTTCAGCTCTACGGTGTTTGCAGTGGAATGATCCGTCATTTAGTACACCTGACCTGATGTTATCAGAGAGTACAGAGAAAACAGAGGAGAGAGCGATGAAGAGATGAATGAGACCATAACAAATCCATAGCCAATATTTCCACATCACTGAGTCTGGCTGTTGCCATTTGAACGATGAAAACACACACACACATACAGTACATGGCAACACTCGCTGTGGATAAAGCATCGGTTACAAAACTGGGGGTTGTATTATATTGAAACAGTATTGCGTAAATATTTTTTTAAACTTTAAATGTCAAGAGTTTCATAACCACACTGATTTAGGGTTTTGTTCCTGCTGTCTCAGACCTGCAAGAAGAAGAAGAACTACATTTGCAAATTAAATTATCTTGCTACTTGGTAACAGCCAGCTTTGCTCTTTGTTCTAGGTAGGTAGCCACAAGAACTCAGGTGCAACAACCAATTGGCAAACCACCATTAGATTTTTATAGGCTGAGGAAGCTGTCAGTTGAGCAAACACGCTCCAACAAGTGTTTCTTTTTAAATTTTAAAAACCTCTAAATAAAAATTGATTCTAAGAAATCACCACCAAGAAACACATTAGAACAAAAATAAGAGTCTACTACAGCCACCCTAGGACCTCTGTCAGGCTATATGCTGCGGTGCTTGGAGCAAAATGCTAACATCAGCATGCTAACAAATGACAATGTTAATGTTCTTTTGTTAAGCAAACAATGTTTACTCTTATCACCGTTGTAGTTTAGTATGCTAGCATGCTAAAATGTATTAATTAGCACAAAACGCAAAGTACAGCAAAGATTGATGAGTATGTTGTTAGTCTTCTGGGTATTTGCTTATAACAAGTGATATTATGATTTCTAACCTTGGCTAATACACAAGAGAACCCACTACCAAATTACAAAATATTCCAAAATACCATTTTTTCTCTAGTTTCACCCTCAGGCAGGGAAGGACCAAGGGGCCCTAAGGTCTAAATTTATGATTGTTACTTAATTAAGCACAACTTTATTAAGTAAAATGCACCATGCAAGTGCTATAGAACTGAACATTGAAATAATCTCTTAAAATGAGATTTTAACTCAGGGTACCAAGATGGATTTTCAATAGGAGGTAATAATTAAAGTGTTGCCTTAAAGGCTCAGGCAGACTACACGACTTCCGATCGCAATGCTGTTAACACTACACAACAAGTCTTGAAGTCGTTGTGGTGTTCACACTATGTGACTGATTGGTGACAGGGGGTCACACACTACATGAGCTGACAATGACTCTGTCACCCGACGCTGGTCTCCAAACCCTGTTTTGTCGAGAAAACATACGTGAAATGTGAAACGAGAAATGATTCAATTCAATTCAATTCAATTTTATTTATATAGTGCCAAATCACAACAACAGTTACTTTTCATAAAGAGCAGGTCTAGACCATACTCTGAAGTTATTTACAGAAGCCCAACAATTCCCACCAAGAGCAGCACTAGGCGACACAGGCAAGGAAAAACTTCCCTTAAGAGGCAGAAACCTCGAGCAGAACCATGACTCAGGGTGGGCGGCCATCTGCCTCGACCGGTTGGGGGTGAGAGAGAGAGAGAGAGAGAGAGAGAGAGAGAAGGACAGAGAGAGCAGAGGGAGGCAGCCTACACAGTATATAGAGGTACAGACAGTAAAGGTAATGTTGCTATAGACTGAATGAAAAATGGTACAGATATTTATAGTTATGTTAATGATAATAATAAAGATAATAATAGCACTGGGACTCCTAACAGTAGTTGTAATTGTAGCAGAGGGTGTTGAGTAGGAACACAGGGACAGCAGGAGACTCAACCACAGAGCCAGACTCCACAGCTCCAGAGCCAGGAACACCTGCAGGAAGTGATAGGAGGAGAGAGGAGAGGGACGAGAAAGCACACGACTACGGGAAAGGGAAGAAGTCGAGTTAGTAACATGCATTAATGGGATGAAGTTGCACACAGAGGGAGAGAGAGAAGAGGAGAGGGGAGCTCAGTGCATCATGGGAAATCTCCCGGCAGTCTAGGCCTACAGCAGCATAATTAAGGGATGGTTCAGGACTCATCCGAGCCAGCCCTAACTATAAGCTTTATCAAAAAGGAAAGTCTTAAGCCTACTCTTAAATGTAGAGACAGTGTCTGCCTCCTGAACCCAAACTGGAACCTGGGTCCACAGGAGAGGTGCCTGATAGGTGAATGCTCTGGCTCCCATTCTACTTTTGAAGACTCTAGGAACCACAAGTAATCCTGCATTCTGGGAGCGCAGTGCTCTGGTGGGGTAGTAAGGTACTATGAGCTCTATAAGATAAGATGGTGCCTGACCATTAAGAGCTTTGTAGGTGAGAAGAAGGAGTTTAAATTCTATTCTGGATTTTACAGGAAGCCAATGCAGAGAAGCTAAGACAGGAAAGATATGATCTCTTTTACTGGTTCCTGTAAGAACATGTGCTGCAGCATTCTGGATCAGCTGAAGAGTCTTAATGGACTTTTTCGAAGGGCCTGATAATAAGGAATTGCAGTAATCCAGCCTAGAAGTAACAAATGCATGGACTACTTTTTCTGCATCATTTTTAGACAGGATGTTCCTGATTTTTGCAATATTACGTAGGTGAAAAAAGGCGGTCTTTGAAATTTGCTTAATATGAGCGTTAAACGACATGTCCTGGTCAAAGATAACTCCAAGATTTCTCACAGTGGTGCTGGAGGCCAGGGCGATGCCATCCAGGGAAACTATATCTTTAGATAATGCGTCACGGAGGTGCTTAGGTCCTAGAACAATAACTTCAGTTTTATCTGAATTTAACATTAGAAAATTACAGGTCATCCAGGATTTAACATCCTGAAGACACATTTGAAGCTTAGCTAACTGATGAGACTTGATCGATAGATATAACTCAGTATCATCTGCATAACAATGAAAGTTTATGGAGTGTTTCCTGATAATATTGCCTAAAGGAAGCATATATAAAGTGAAGAGGATTGATGGTTTAGATGAAGAAATTATTGAAGTTAGTTGGTAAAGACTGAGGGAAGCAAAGCGTCTAAACACATAAGTGGTTTTACAACTGTTTCTAAGGTTCCTGAGTTTAGAGATAAGTCGGTGCCAGTTGAGGGCAGGTCTTGGTGGATTTTGTTTCAAATAGCTAGAATTTTATCATTAAAGAAGCTCATGAAGTCATAACTACTGAGAGCTATGGGAATACTTGGCTCAATAGAGCTGTGACTCTCTGTCAACCTGGCTACAGTGCTGAAAAGAAACCTGGGGTTGTTCCTATTTTCCTCTATTAATGACGAGCAGTACACTGCTTTGGCATTACGAAGAAGGGCCTTCCTATAAGTTTTAAGACTATCTTACCAAATTAAACGAGAATTTTCCAGTTTGGTGGAACGCCAATTCCTCTCAAGTTTCTGCAATATTTGCTTTAATTTGCGAGTTTCAGTATTATACCATGGAGCTAAGCGTCTTTGTTTTAGTATTTTCTTTTTTAGAGGGGCTACAGAGTCGAGTGTTGTTCGCAGCGAGCCTGCAGCACTATCAACAAGATGATCGACTTGGGAGGGACTGAAATTAGCATAAGAGTCCTCTGTTACTTTGTGACCTGAAATGATGCGAACCTGCACGCGAAACAGCTGTTTTTTGTTATAATAAAGATGGCAATTATAAAGACAAAGAACGTAGAAGAAAGAATAGATTAGCACACACAGATAGCAGGGATTGTCTGAGCTACAGAGAGAGCTGGAGGGGAGTAAAAAGTGTTTTGCAATGAAACAGTAACTGCCTACTTCCATTGGCTGGAAGTTGATGTCGGTTGGCCGACTCTTCCGGATATTTGGTATTCTAGACATCTGGCTTCTGTGATGTGTCAGCGATATGTCAGGGAGCCGTTTTTAAGGGGTTGTTGAGTAGTTCACATATAACAACTGGCGACCAATCGATCACTGATTTACCCCTGAACACAGCCTTACTGTCACTGAGCTCACTGACCGGCAAATCAGGCTTTAAAAAAATTGTGTAGTGTGATCTAGGCTTAAGGCCCCCATCATTTCAATTTGAACTGTACTTTAGAGGTGCACACATGCAGAAAATACATTTGCAGTTAATTAAACTAAATTAAATTTAAACAACTAAATTTGCCACTCAGTGAAGCTGGAGTCTCTGAGGCCCCTGATGGTCTGGGGCCCTGGTGAATTTGCTGGCCATAAAAAACACTGAACACATTTCATAATCTAGTGGACAGATAAGGGGATAAAGCTTTGTCATTTTAATTACTCTTTGACCTTCTCTCTGATGCCACCCTCAGGATACACAGTCCTTGACCTCTCTACCGGTAACTCTTGCTCTATGCTAAATCATGCTTCCATTGTAGCCTGTAGAGGCCGCTTGCAGCAGTTTATGCTGTGGGTCTTGATTTCTTCTAGAAGCAGCTTTAAGGACTGCAACTAACAATGACACTGCTACTCGCTCCCTACAACGTCACAGTCACTGCTGGGCCAAACATCCGCCTTGTCCGTACCCACACTCTGCTCTCCCACACATCTGACCAATGCACACATGTCATGGAATAGTAGATTTTGACTATATTTAGCGGCATGACATTCAAATTAGTATTGACACACATTAATCCACATACACACAAACTGAAAGTAAGGCCTTGTCAATCATTTGTCATTCTTTCACTTCCTTGTTTTGGAGCTGTGGATTCCCCTTATTACACACACAGCTTCTGTTTATGGAGGAGACCAGATGTTAAACATAAAAACAGAAAACTTGCAAACCTAGCTCCATTTAAGGCAAATAAAAGCATCTTGTGTATTGTAGTCCCACGGACATACAGCCATTATTTATGTACTCCATGATGATTAGTTCAGCAATATCGGACATTGAGCAAGAATTTTATTAGGGTATTTGAAGTGACAATGCCCCTGACCTGCCAACGGAGGATCTTGATCAGACTCTGAACCACCTAATATGGCTCACACTATGTCCCTTTTAGGATTCAGTATGCTTATGATGGAGGAGTTCATACTTGTCCTCCATACATGTCTGAAGTCAAACGTGTTTATATCTGTTCCAAATGGCCCCACTAGAAAGCAGGGCGACAAGCCTGCCATTATAGCATCCTTTTGCAGCACAACACTGCCTCCCTAATCTCTCTCCATAAGTTCTGGATATTGGAAATTTAAAAATTAAAAAAAGCTGTCAAACGATATGACAAGCACTTTATTTTTAACATACTGAACAAACAGAGAGACACTCCACATCATCCCATGATGGTCCAGTTCAGCCTCTCCAGTATTGCACACACTGGGCTGATCATCAATTTCACACCCAGTCAGTTAAGGATGCTGGAAAGTACTTCGGACAACATCATCACAACGTCATCCAAGTACGTTCAACTGAAAAAATGTTTAAAATAGTTGCTTGCCAAGAAATAACTTGAAAATTAACTCATTACTATTATCATTATTACATTATTTTAAATCAAATAATCACTTCCACAGCCTGTACAGGTTCCCAGACTACACAATTGGCCCTCTATGTATGGATTTATGCTTTAATGACTGTATTATTGTGATCACAGGAAGTGATTCACTGCAGACATTTGTGTGCATGTGTTTCAAGCCTTTGTGTAGTAGGGACATTATTCAGATATTATTCTGTATTATCCATTCAATAATTGAGCCTCCATCTCTGAAAGATCATAATATCTATTTCCGCTCTGAGTCATGATCTGTCTACATACGGTGCACACACACACACACACACACACACACATACATGCACACACACACAGATGAGCTCAGAAAAGCATCCCAACAACCGCTATACAAACACATACTGTGCTTTCCCCTCCCTGTCCCTCCTCCTGTATCACTCTCATGTTTTAAAGTCATTAGCACATCTCTCTGTCGCTTCCTTGTTTTTGTGTTCCTCTGGCCTCCTTTGCTCGTCATCTTCCCACTGAAGCCTAATCATCACAGAAATCTTGATGTTTTTTATGAGCTTCAGGACCAAGAGTTTGGACTATTACAGTACTTTTGCAATTTTTTTGTAATTTGTACAACCTGAATTGGCCTATTGTGTTTAATCCCACTAGTCTGGATTCAAACAATTGCTAAGAATGATTTTCACATTTTCACAAGTCTGCCTTGCTGCATCTGTCTTATTTTCTTTGCTCGCTAATTCAGAACAACCCCAGTTAGAATGCATTGGAACAACAAGAAGGTCTAAAGTACCTAGTTAGCCATAAAGGCAAAAATCTTCATTGCAACCCATAACATTCTAACAATTATACCTTTTAGCTTTTAGGCTAAATGGCTGGTTGAAACATTTTCAACATTTCTGTCTGTATCTCCAAACTCTTTTTTCTCTCCAAACTCTTTCAAAATGTGATGCAAACTAGTTACATGAGTCTGCTGTTAAATGGTGTAAATGTTATCTCTGCAACCCAGAGAGAAATTGCATTGTTTATGGTCAAACACAAGGAGTAAAATAGTACAATTCACCCCATAGTCTGGGTTAATTCTAACATAAACTAGGATGAAAAAGTAACATTATTTATTAAGGAATATGAGAAAAACATGACGTTGAAGCCCTTCAAAAAAAGCAATGGTCAATAGCATCCCTACATGTATAGCCAGGGTTTTGATTTATCGTTCAGTTTGTGATATCACCATTGCACTAGGCAGACTGATACATGATCAGGCCACATTGTGTTTTAATAATATATACCCTAAGTGACTGTGTTAACCTTTTTTCATTCACTTTGTGATATAGAACAAGACTTTTTATGGATCCTGAGGGGAACATGAATGTCTTAACCAGTTTTCATTGCAGTCCATCCAATAGTTGAGATGATCAGATGTGATCAGCAGAGCCATATTAACATCTCCAAAACAACTAGCATGGCCCAAAAACGTTTTGACTGGAATGTGGGATGCACTTACAAAATGCACTATTTGAATAGCTGTATACTTGTATTAATGAATGTCTTTTTTCTGATGTTACTCACAAATTTTGTGATGTAACATACAGTTCTGAACTTTATTGATTTTATCCTGCTTTGCCGCAGTGTGATGTTTTCATACAGAAATCAAACCACCTTCAGCTGATCCCATGCAGTCAGTGTGAGCGCTCTGGGGGAAAGACGGCTTTGCTGCCTTTTGCGAGGTCAGACATCTCAGGAATGTCCAACAGGAACCAGAGGACCAGGGATCCCCCTCACCTCTCCTCCACAGTCACCCAGGCCACAAAGACCTGTGCAGGTCCCTGTCCATCCATTCACCCCTCCATCCTCTCACACGTCACCCATCCATCCATCCACCTGTCAGGCCGTGGCGGGACCCAGAACGGCCGACAGACGTGAGCTGCTGTCAGGTTGAGTCTTTTCTAACGAGGGCCCCTCTCGGAGCTGTCCAAGGGCCCCGTCGGAGCCTGGAGTGCCGTGCCAACTCAATCTTAGTAGTGGACAAAGTGAAGAGAGCGGGAGCTGTCCCATCAGTCTCCATTATGGGACAGTGTTGTTGCTCCGCTGTCGTGTTCCTGTGGTACTCCAAGGGAGATGCTGTCTCATACATCATCAGGGAACAAAGGCTGTGGCCGGGGGTGGGGGTGGAGGGTGGGGTACTTGTGGGTAGAGGAGGTGGGTCCTTCCTGCCCCTGAGACACCCACACAAACACTCACATACACACACTCTAACCCCCTCCTCAAGTTCCACCATCATTAGCCCTCCTCTGTGGGGGGTTCAAGATTATCTTCCAAAATGAGATCTTCCCGGTGACAACAGTAAGAACTCATCTCTGCGCAAAAATTGTAATTCAGAACTGTATATGTTAAATGTTATACTCAACTGGCAAACTGGGTTTCAGGCTACTCATCATGAGACATCTGCGTTTTGTAGGGTTAAGGCTGAGTTCTTATATTGAACATGTACATCAGTGATGCTGTGATTTAAACAGACTGCGAGTCTGTGATCATTAGACTACGAGTGATCATCTGCGCATGGCCCATGGTGCATACTGATCAGCTATAATGTTGGAACCCCCTCGCAAGTTGCATAAAGCTGTTGTGTTCACTGCTGCTGGTTGACATGTAAACATGAAACAGGAGGACTTCAGGGACTATCAATTTTTTAACATTATTGACAAGAGAAACTATCTTTTGTCATTACAAATATTAGGTGGACAAATTTCCATTTTTGACTGAGAGAGGTCAAGGCTCAAGGATGGCCACTTTTTGTAGCCACTGTGTAGTAAACACTCCTGGTGTGCTCTTTCATGTGCACAGTTTGTGTAGGGAAAGGACAGATGTAGCAGGACTGAGTTAGAGAATATCTTCAGGCTGCTGACTGTGACAAGCAGAACATTAACATAGCAATGGGCAGTTCTCCTGTCATTACAGTAGCTTTAGCCAGCCCTCCCCCATTCACTGCTGACAGTTAAATGGTCAGAGTACGTCCAAAATAAGCTGGCTAAATTTGGCTTTGTGTCCACGCCATATCAGGGCTTTTTGCTTTTGTAAGTCTCCAGAGTGGATACATCTGGCACTGTGAGTAGAATGTTTTAGTGTGTACAAGGGAAATGGTGCTTTTGTAAAATTATGATTTAGGCCTGATTGAGGGACTGTGTGGAAGTATATTTAAGAAGACAATTCTTTGGAGCCTCAGTGGTCATTTATTTTAAATTTCAATAAAGACTGTCACACAATACAGGTGTTGTCACTACAGCAATAGTTTGACATCATGGACAGAGCTTGAGTCAGTCAGTGGATTGGCCTATTTGTTGTTTGGAAGAACACAACAGAAAACAATTAAAGCATTAAAACACAGAACAGGTGACCACAGAGAGCAGCAGACTCAACAACCAGCTGATAGTCAGTCCCACTTTTGACAAGATGTTGGCTGTGATCCACAGTTTTGTTGTTGGTCAACTGAAACCGATCAATGAAGAGATTCAGCCATTTTACTATTAGGCCTACTTAGACATTTTAGTGCGAATGGACATCTTTGTGAAAACGATTGAAAAGGCCAATATGATGTATGTCGTTTTCACAGTTTTTAAAATTTGCTGGCTTTGCATGGACATAGTCTCTGCTAAGCTGTAAAAAGCTGCTCTTACCACACTAATTTTACTCTTTGTTTTTAAAGGTGTTGGTATTGAGTACTACTGCATATGTGAAAAAACTGGTATAAAGTCTTTAGTGCTTTAGTGGCTTCAATTAAGCTTGAGTTGGGGCTAATGGTCAAAATTAACACAACTACAGAATTGAAATCAGACTTGTTCCAACGTGGAAAGCTTATTTTTGAACATGACTGACATGTGACAATGCCAGCACATTTATGCAGTCAGTGAAGGGCATGTCAGAAAAGAGCTTTATATGCTCCGAAGTTCTCAAAAAAGCTGCTCAGTACAACACAACCCTGCAGGCAAACAGCACACACCACCCTGAGACACAGGAGTCAGACAGTTTACACAAAGATAATAGTTTCTATCAAAGCAGCAACAGCAGTGACAAATGGGCTGGTTCCGCCCCATTGTTTTACACTTTACTCATGCTCCTGTGAGCCCTGATTGATAGAGATGCAGTTGATCAGTTGATGTTTTCATCAGCTTTGGTTGTGGACATGCTTTTTCACAAACCAGTGTCAGGAATGTGTAACAGAGGAGCCAACACAACCTAACAATTCAGTAATAAACAAATAATTTGTCAATTATAAGTTGAGTCATTAGCATTTGCTCTTTTTTAGCATCAGCCTGGTTTGGGCTACATTCAGACATACAACAATAGCAGTGTTTTGATGCCGTGCAGTCCAATATTCAGCAATGCACTTGACCAATAAAATATGGTTAACTGTGGTTTTTAATTACTCTCAAAACCGTTTGCAGATAAAAAGCAGGGACTTGATAAAAGCGTACAAAACAGTATCTTCCAGATGATAATTCGGCCTTGCCACAGTTACACAAAGGACTTGACTCTGTACTTGTCCTCTTAGCTCTTGCTGCATACAACACCACTGACCAACACACCCTATTAAAGAGACTTGAACATTCCATTGGCATTAAAGGAGCCGCTCTAAGCTGGTTTAAAGGTGCATTCAGACCAAAAGCAAGCGAGTGTTCAGGGCGGTGAGTTTACATACAAAGTCAATGCAAAGAAGCATAGAGCTGCGAATTTCTGTTGGGGCAGCTCGAAGAGGGTGGGGCCGGCGACACGAAGGCAACGCGAAGGAATTCCTTCGAATGCGAAGAAGTCGCATGATGCTGAGTCGCGATAGTCAATCAGCGTTAAGATTGTCCATACGTCACCAAAGCTTCAGAGCGTTGTGTGCAGAGGGCTGGGCAGAGCGGGGGATTGAAAATCTGCAAAGCTGGACATTGCTTGGAGAAAAGAACGCGAGGAGGTTGAACTACCTAGTGAGTTCAGAAAACATGTGTCTGTAACTTTATTCCAGCTATCATTGTACTTTACTGTGACCAAGTTAGCATAGCACAGCCCTGATCGATCCAAACTTCATTCAGAAAACAAACATTTTAGAAGTTGTTGTCCTGCTGTCTTGCTGACAAACCTGACAAAGCATGAATTCATATGTTTAACAAATCTGCATAATGTTGTAGTTATTTCGGCATCAGTTTAATCCGTTTATTGCTCTTTAATCACAGCAAACTTTGGCTTCATACAGTTGTAGTAATGGCGAGTTGTGTTTATTCACCTTATCGTGTTAAAATCGCCTTCTCGCATTGTGTGTGAACACTTGCAGCAAATGTACTCGCGAGGACAGGGTTGAGAGGCGAAAATTCGGGTTTGGGCTGAAACCGGCATTAGTCCTATTCATCACATTGATCTCAGTTTGTACATGTTAACAATAAGTTCCTCAGTGCATGCCAAAGTTTGTCACGGAGTTCCACAAGGATCTGTGCTTGGACCAATACACCCTGCCTTCAGGATGTAAAAACCTGGATGACTTGTAATTTTCTAATGTTAAACTCAAAACTGAAGTTATTCCACCTCTGAGATGTATTATCTAAATATAAAGTTACTCTGGATGACATTGCCCCGGCTTCCAGCACCATCAAGAGGAATGTCGGCGTTTTCTTTGATCAGGATCTGGATTTCTGCAATTCCTTATTATCAGGCTGAACAAATAAGTCTGTTAAGGCTCTCTAGGTGATCCAGACTGCTGCGAGTGTGTACTGACAAGAACCAGGAAAAGAGATCCTATTTCTTCTGTTTCAGTATTAAAATAACGTCAACATGCGTACAATCATGAAATACATTACTCAATAACTGAATCCATTTAAACCAAAATGAAAAATAATATTATAAATATATAAAATAAAATTTGAAACCAATATAAAACTAATAATATAATATATAACAATATAAAGACAATAATATAACAGACGTATCAGAGATTTTTTCCTATTTGTCTGCATGTTTATCTGAATGCATGTGTGTACTGTATGTGTGTCTGTAGCCTTGCCTGTCATCATTCCTAATCCAGAGATCTCAGCTGGCTGGTCAGGGGTCTACAGCCCAACCATGAAAGACACAGGGAACACAAAGAGAGTGATGAATGAGATAGTAAAGGTGCAGTAAAACACAGTGTAGCTGGATCAGTTGGATGAGACCAATTCAAACAGAGGACATCCACAGCATCAGTTTCTCTCAATGTTACTGTCCTACTCCTACTTCTAACACTCCTAAAGGTCCATCACATGACATACAGATTTGCACTTTAATAGGTTATATATATTAGCACTTATGATTGTGTTTAAGTTTAATGACATGATAACGTGATTAGTTCCACATGCTGCACTTTTGGTGTAAATGCAGTGAAACTGAACTGCTCTGGTTGTCTCAGCCTCTGAGAATATGTGTATGTAAATCAATATTTTTCAGAACTTCACACAGTACCACATATTCACACCTGGAAGCTGCCCAGTACAACCACAGCTGATCTGCTGGAGCACCTCATTGGCATAAATCATGAGAGACAAGTGTTGCTTTTCCACTTTCCCCACCCAGATTTAACCTGTACAGGGGCTGCAGCAGTGACCTTCAACTACCCCATCTTCTCTAACCTTTAGAGCACCACTGAATGAGAAATATGTAACATATTTCCAAAGATAGTCCTCAAAGAGTATGTAAACAAAGTTTTGCTTTGTTGGAGAAACATGGAAAATGTAAATCTAGATAAGTGTTTCCCATATGTTTTCTGTCATGCAGTTTTACACAAAAGTCTATATTGCTGTATTCACAGAGAACTTAAATGGTAATTTTGGTATTTTTTAAACTTGGGCCCTACTATAACATACCTAACAGGTAATGAAATATGCTCCTGATGTTGGCTTAATAAAACCCATACATTTAACCAAGAGCAATGGAGAAAACATTAATCACACTGGTGGGGAGAACACAAGCATAGAGGTTTTAAAGATGAGAAGGTGTGTGGGAGCTTTAAAGCTTATACATACTGATTGACATGGAAATATACAGTAAATTATTTATTACGACTAACCAAAAATGTGTGTACATTAATGCCCACCAAAAACACCTTTCTGTAGCATGTGGACAGAACAGCACATCAAACGTGTGCATCTCATGATTCTGATGATCCACTCAAGTTATGCAGACATTTTTTTCAATGATGGCCTGATTCAATAAGGCCACAGGGGGCAACACATAAAAGACTCCTGATGTTCTCAACCATGGAACACATCGCAAAATAATGACAACTCTTATGACAGAGAACAGGCAGCGTATTGACTGAACACAAAGGCCACGTTGACTGGCCACACTCAGTGATCCATAAGCAGCTGTTATCATTGTCTCATTGTCTTAATATGCTGATTCCAGAGGACAGAGGAATGTGTGTGTGTGTGTGTGTGTAAGTGTGTGTAAATGCTTGATCAGTCACACTTGCATGTTTGTGCATGCTCAAATGAGTGTGCACATATGCACCTCTGTGCATGTCTGTATTCACATACACATTCTATACTGTGCACATTGTATATGTGTCTGCCAAATGTGCATCATGTGCAACATGTGTCTGTATGTGTTTGTATATTGCTCTTGCAAATTGTGGACAGCCAGAGAATCACTCACTTCATTCAGAATTCCTTGGCTGCGGCTCTGAGGACGGCATAGTGAAGCTTACTTGACTTCTCTGCAATGTCAGTCATGCACATTTTAAGCAGCCAGGGAATAATGTTGGCTTTATGTCAGAGGAGCAGCAGCAAATGCAAATAAGATCTCAGACAAACAGAGGCCTTTCCAACTTTGCCCTCAGTGAATGCATAATTCAAACAATATTGTTTTATGTAACTTAAACAGGCCTAGCATAGCTTTGGAAACACTGGAGCATAGTCATAGACAAAATAGTACTTGCATTACACCTATCAGTTGTCAAAATGTTTGATTTAGCCTATCGTCTGTTGTTTATTGATATTGTCGTTGTCCATTGGCCTTATTGGGCACCACTGGGCTAGTAACCAGTGAGCCATTAATCTACTGGCCTGCACTGGCCCCTCGATAATGTTGTTGTGCTGTCTTTGGTTTAACTCACTTTGCACTGCCTTCTGCTGGTAACACTTACAATATTTACCATTTTGTAACAACTGTTTTCATTTTATGAAGCATTTCTTCAACCAATTCTGAGCTTACAACTATGTAGGTCCCTTTTAGGGCCATTCACATATCCAGATAAAATGCAGATGTAATGTCAAATG
Source organism: Lepomis macrochirus (assembly GCA_024633595.2). Lineage (NCBI taxonomy): Eukaryota > Metazoa > Chordata > Actinopteri > Centrarchiformes > Centrarchidae > Lepomis > Lepomis macrochirus. The sequence goes on from JALXJV020000023.1 coordinate 27,190,693, forward strand.
CTTTTGCTTACACATGGGCCCCATCCACACAACTGCGTTTTCGTTTTAAAAAGGAGACCTTTTGCTATGTTTGCACCTCCCATCCGGACTAAAACAGGAAAAATGAAGATGAATGAAAAATTCTGAAAACGCTGCAGAGCCCGTTTTTGGTTTTAAAACTCCAGGTAGTGTGTTAGTGCAGGACGGGCAGGACTTTAGAAACGATGACGCTCACTTTTGGCTCTCTGATTGGATCTTGTAAGTCATGCAGAAAACGTGATTTATGTTTCTTTCCAAATCACATTACATGCAGAGAGCTATTTGTGGATGGCGGTGCCTATGAACAGCCACCTGATGTGCTTCAGTCCTACAGAGATTCTTCTGCACCACATGTTACCAAAATCCGCCATTATACTCAAAGAGCTCATAGTACCTTTTTACCCCACTAGAACTGTGGGTAGTCATCTCCGAGATGTTTGGGCCAACCTATCCGTGGAGTTCCTTCAAAAACTACGTGCAAGTGTACCTAGAATCATCAATGCTGTTTTGAAGGCAAAGGGTGGTCCCACAAAATACTGATTTGATTAAAATTTTTGTCCGTTGACTGACTTATAATCTATTAACATGTCTCTTTTTGAACGCATTCTTACTTTACACCTGCCTAAAACCTTTTCAAAGTACTGTATATATGTATATATTCTATATATTTATTTATCATAAATAATAATACATATATATAAGCAATTTAGGAGCATGTAATGTTAGAAGAGTACACTGTTTTGGGATAGGTGCAGTTCTGTCCCCTAAATTGAGTGCTTTTGATAATGAAAAGTATCAGTATTGATACTACTCATCTTGGTATTACTTGGAATGTGATCTAAATGAAAACATGTAGTGTAGTGTAGTGTAACTAACTTAATCGAATGAGCTGATTGCTGTGTCTACACCAATTCTGAAATGTTTCTTTGGCTAAAACTCCGGTCTGTTGTGAGCAGGGTGAAGAATTGAAGAAATGAGTTAGTTCATAGACTACCTGTCTGTCTGACGTGCTGGGATTTCAAATGGAAGAAAATTAGTTTACCACATGCCTTGTCTAATGAAGACAGGTCTCCAAGCAACATGGTCTCATCTTCTAGAGCAATGACACTGTGCTTGTGTCAACCACACAGAAGTGTGTGTGTGTGTGTGTGTGTGTGTGTGTGTGTGTGTGTGTACACCTCCTATAATGAACTGGCCTCATTATTTCTCAAGAGGATATTGCTTGCTTTGTGTCCCCCTCACTCGTCATGCAGAATGCTTCATACATAATGCAGCACACACACAAATACACTATTTGCACAAAAAATACACACATGTAAAGAGGTGTTCAAACCTAAACCCACAACTGTGCCAACTGTTCGAGTGCAGCGCATGTGAACACACACACACACACACACACACACACACACACACACACACACACACACACACACACACACAGACAGAAGCACACATATGATCAGTAAAGTACATTTGCTCAGAAAGTGTTTGTGCTGTGGGTGACTCAGCCCTGTGTTTTGTTGTAGGGTTAACCATGCTCAGTTCCTTTTGCTTCAAAAGGGAGTGACAGGAAACATTACTGTCGTCGGATAGGTCAACATCTTTTTGGCTTCAAGGAGATTTGAAATATTTATTAACATTCAGAACATCCACATCACACAAAAAACAGATTTAACAGCCAATCTTTTACTGTTTATCCATAAATAGGCTAGTAATTGGACCCTGTTTTACCTTCTCTACTGAAAGACGGTGAGGCTTAGAACAACATTTTCAGGGTGCAATGCCCAGTGCCTACCAAAGTGACCCATATGGCCATTACAAAAATGATTTGTGTAAGAATGCTCTGATGTGTCACCTCTACGGTTAAAGGAACCGATGGCTTAATACAACTTGGGTTTTATTTGCATTTGCAAGTCCAGGCTGAAAACATACTTCTACTCACTAGGTGACTGATTTTCTGACTGCTGCCTTGTCTGTGAGATGTTTATTCGTGTGCCTGATGTTTATGTCAGCGGTTCCTTTTATTTGTGATTTTAGCTACCTGTACTGGTTTGTACAGGGCTTTGGTCAGCTTGGGTTGTTTTAATATGTACTTTATAAATACATCTGACATGACTTGATTTGCACAGTCAGTTTAATCTATTTGCATTCTGTAACTGTAATTGTTTTGACCCCAATCCACAAAAGTGGATTTTATCCATTTTATTTATTTATCTATGGATTAGTCCTTTAACTAATTCATTTTACTTCATAGTTTTTTTTGGTACCTTACATTGCTCTGGTTCATATCAACAATGACCTAGAGGCCTCTACAGATTCATTCCTCACATAGCAGTCAGTTCCAAAAATAATTCTGTAGTCTCAAATCCTGATGAAATTCTGATGAAAAATCACTGGTTATAATTCTAAGCAATAGGAAGTGAGAAGAATGTCGGGGGGCTGGGGTACAGGACGGGGAGAGCTGCGGCGAGTTCAATGGCCTGTCTAGCCTTTCACTCTTCAACGCCGTTCCAACCGCAGGACCTGTGGGACATGTAGTCTCATTGATCTTGAAAAATCTTATTTTTGGTCGTTTGGGGTATCTTTATGTCCTATTCTCACACAACAGCACTTTATCTTCGTCAAATACAATCTGATTATGTATTTCTTCACTGTTCGTGTTTTACGTAAATTAGATTGCGTTTATACTTTCTGATAAAACTCCATATCCCAAGCTGCTTTTCGGTTCTCGCGCAGGCTCGGTGAGCGCGGGCGAAAAGGCGAGACGGTGGGAAATGAGTGGAGGGAGTGAGGCTCTTATCGGTGGTTAAATTAGACATTATTACAACCATGAATTGCGCTTTGTTTCTATAAAAGTCATATTTTTGTCTTTTTTGAAGGGGGGCAATCAGCTCCGGAGGAAATTTGCTGATATTGGAGGATTTGCAAGGCAATTTAAAACGGTTTTATTTGCGTCGGAACACTGCCAGAGACACCGATAAGCGTTAGTGTTTTTTTTTCCGCAGCCAGAATGCCGCGGGATAACAAAACTCCTCTTATCCAGAAAATAGCAAAGCAAGCCTTCGTGACCTTTAAAGGCTTTAAGTCTTCGGCCAACGGGGACAACAATTTCGTTGCGGACAAATCGAGCGAACTACTCACCTTGGTGACCGCGGTCAGGGCTGCAGACCTGAGAATTGCTCCCCGGAAAACCAAACAGAACTCCCGGGAAGCGGGGCTCCAGAGCCCCCCGGTTACCTACATGCACATCTGCGAGACGGAGGTCTTCAGTATGGGGGTGTTCCTGCTGAGGACCGGCGCCTCCATACCGCTGCACGACCACCCGGGCATGAACGGGATGCTGAAGGTCTTTTACTCCTCATGTCTGCTATGTTGTGGCCTTTTGTAGCCCCAAATGAGCCACGCTGTGTTCTGCCTCTTCAATGTTACATTGTTTAAGCTAAACGTATATAAGCCTAATGTTACACCTCAGCACACACCTGACCGCAAACTGTCTAAATGAAGTTCACACCTATTTCAGTTACCGCGCTCACACTGTGCAGAAACCTGAATAAGTTGTGGGTGTGTATCAAATAACTACAAACTAATGGAAATAAAGTACAAAGCATAGATGCACCAGCATAAACCATGCTGGTGTATGAAAGTTAAGTGATGTGTAATATTACCCTACTCTAGAACAATCAGCTCACAGAGAATTTAATTCAAAAAGAAATAGAGCACTGGTACTTTATTACAGTTTGAGACTCATCAGCCAGCTACTTTAGACTTACCAGGGCATCGCAGCCATCCGCATAGTTTCTGACTGTTTGGTTGCTTTGGTCTTGTAATTTGGTGTTTGTCGTCTTCTTCCTCTTTTTATGTATTCATTCCGATAACTTGTTTGTTATAGAGACGTGATGCATTTTACCCCAGGGACCCATAACAACAGGCCCTGCGTCATGTTTCTTTGGAAAAGGGGGCAGTTATGTGTTCGCTGAAACAAAACACATGTTCATCACTCATAGCAAGGACATAATCCCCGCTGGGGAATTATGAAAAGTCAGAAAATTGCAGGCTCCCAAAAATGTAGTAATGCAACATTATGACAGTCAAGATCTTAAACCTTTTTAAGGTTTCCCCGGTCACAGATCACCTTAGGCAGTGGACTTGAATTCAAGACTAGGACATGCATCCCATTCTGACTGTATCTTTATTGTGTACAGCCCGATATGTTTTAGAACCCTTCTCAGTGAATGCGTTATATTTAGGAATGATGGTAAATCTGGTGCTGCTTCCAGGGAAAGAATTAAGGCATCTTTCTCTGGAAACGGCACCAGATTCTGGCATGTGTGTTTGTGAACCTCTGTGTTTACGTATTAAAGAGTATCATTTTTATTATAAAGTAAAAACTAGATCAACGTTTGACCTGCAGTTGTTTTGTCTAGGAACGTACCACTGTGAATGTTTGTCATTGTGCTTTTGTCCACCTCCAAAGACAGTGGACGAAGAGGAGGAGGTGTACTAAAAACAGTTGCCATAGAATCTCAACAAGAATTTTGTGATTAATTAGAGTTCTGTTGTTAAAATTACACTTACGTTTGGTGAGAAATTCTGGTAATTCAAGAAAAATGAAATCAATGGCAACCTTTAATCCTGTTAGGCATACTAAAGACAATACCATGTTCTGTCCTCAACCGGAAAATCAAAGGCAGTCAAGGTGTAGTGAGAAGAGAAGAATTTTTATTACATAACAGTGTTTTATAATAACCACATGCCATGATTACCTTTGTATCAGTGTCAGCAGTAACCTTTTCCTGCCTCTTGTTCAGGTTCTCTACGGGAAGGTGAGCGTCCGCTGTTTTGACAAACTGGAGGATAACCTGAGTGTCGGTGCCGCCCTGCCTGAATTCGAGCCTCCGTTGGCTCCGTTCCAGACGGCCTCCCTGCGGCGCTCCGTGCTCCGCTCGGTCGCAGAGTACTCAGAGAACAGCGGGCCGTGCCTCCTCACACCTGTGCGGGATAACCTCCACCAGATCGATGCGGTGGAGGGGCCGGCTGCATTCCTGGATATCCTGGCACCTCCGTACAATCCAGATGACGGGCGGGACTGTCACTATTACAAAGTCATGCAAACCGTGGGGGAAACGGATGGAAAGAGCACCGAGGAGCAGCAGGGAGAGGAGAAGGTGAAGGCAGAGGAGACGTGGCTGCTAGAAATCCCTCAGCCAGAGGACTTCTGGTGTGGTGGGGAACCCTACCCAGGCCCTGCAGTCTCTGTCTGAGTGAAACCTGTGAGCAGAGGAACTGTCCTGCAGTATAGGACAGTGATCATATAGGGATATCCATCAATCCATCCACCCACAAGGGGAAACTTTGCTTTGTGCCATTCCACAGGGAGGTCAAACATGAGGGAGGGAATGAGTGCCTTGTTCAAGGATGCTACAGCGGGGCAGAAGCTTGTAGAAACAGGGACTTGAACTCTGAGACCCAGCACAGAATGGGTGGGTAGGACCACTACACCACTCCTCCACTAACTGTCAGTATCCTTGTCAGTACTGAGATAAGAGTTGACCCACGGAATTCACATTCTTAATATGGTATTTGTCTTCAGACCATCATGTTGCTAAGTGTTCTGTGAATGTTGTGGTGTGTTCTATCTTTTACACATTCTTTTTTCACACTGCTGCCGAGGACTTCCCCATCCTGACGCGTCTAAATGCCAAAGCCTGTAACTCAAGTTGTATCTGCCTTATTTGTGAATATTGAATGTACACTTACTGAGAGTGCCATTTCCATTGTACACACTAATTGTTCTTCCAAAGTGCACACACTCACACACACTACAATATATATACACTTTATTTTTTGTGTTTAACTTATTCCAGATAACAGGGTTTCTGCACAGGTCTGGCCAGTTAAGGGAACAAAGCTGATGTTCAGCTATTTATACATATCGTACGATGTCATTTCACCACTGTAACTTAATCCAGAGTGATATAGCGGATGTGATGCTTCATATTAAAGGTCCCATATTATACTCATTTTCAGGTTCATACTTTTTTTGAGTGTCTACTAAAAACTGTTTACATGCTTTTATGTTAAAAAAAACAAACGAACATTGTTTTTCTCAAACTGTCCGTTGCTTCAGCACTTCTATTCACACTGTGTTTGAACACTCCGTTTTAGCTCCTGTCTCTTTAAGGGCCACCTATCTTAAAAGCCCACTTTCTCATTGGCTAATTTCTGGAAGCCTGCTGAGGGGCAGGGACTAGCTGCCGCAGTGCTGATATGAAGTGGAACCAGGTTCTGGGTTCGGGAGGCCGACACCGTCTCTACATTTAAGAGTAGGCTTAAGACTTTCCTTTTTGATAAAGCTTATAGTTAGGGCTGGCTCAGGTGAGTCCTGACAATGCAGAAGTGGCAGTAGGGCCTCACTGACTATGGTACAATAGTACTTTGTACTATATTCACTGGTTTTGGAGAAACTGGATCATATTTTATGTAGAAAATACTTTCTGGTTTACCCTGGGATGTCCTTTGGTTGCTCTGCCAAAACACTTCGTGACTGATTTAGTGATTAGTGAGCGTTTTACTTGTTAGCAATGACTTTAGATGCTAGCTGCTGCTAACTGTAGAAGGGAAAACCAGAAAATATTTACCTTTCCTTCATAACCATAAAAGCACTTTCTCCGAGACTGAACAACCTCCTGCTCTAGCTCAGAAATGGAACAACCGCTTGGTGATGCTGAAAGTGGCGTATTCAGTACATGTTCAGTGGGTGGGGCAGTCTACGTTGTTGAAGCTGGCGAAGGTCCTATGCTACACAGATCCCTCCATGATGTCATAACGGGAGCCAAATCCAAAGGGCGTACTCACACACACATTTACTGAAAGACTGAGCAGGAAACAAAGAGGGTAGGTGTTTTAGGCTAAGCACACATGTTTATATTGAAAAGACAAAAAGTGCATTAAGCATAATATGGTACCTTTAAAGACTGACCTGACAGTCTTAAACCCAGTCCAGAAAGTGTAATCTATAAAAAGTAACATTTAACGTCTTCATGGTATAAAGCCAGCACACTTACACTCCTCACTTCCTTTTAAATGTATCTTGATAAAGAAATGATCATTCCCGTTTCTCTGTTACCATACTTTAGCGTATACCTTGATGCTCCTTTGGCTTATATTGGACTCTGCACAGGTCTGTGTTCCAGTTTGACAATAACTTTCTTATTATGTTGAATGTATGTGGAACAATAAAATAAATAAGAACTTCTCACTTGTATGTAGTCTCATACTGCTGGTCCTGTAGTATTCTTGATTTTTATTTTAATTTGGTCACTACGACAATCCCTAGGGTACCTGAGTCGGAGTGTGATTACATTAAGCACTATTGTTAAGTTCATCAAAGCAAGGTTTATCCAAACTTCATGGAAGAACATAACTTGTTCATGGGGTTAGGGACAGTTTTAAAGTAACTTACAATTTCTATGGATGTCAGCAGTCGCACGCCTCTGGAGCAACTAGGGGTTAACTGTCTTACATCGGAGGATGGACATATCCACCAATGTCTTGCACTGGGACTTGACCTCAGGTCTCCCACACGAAAGACACGTGTATTATCCACTACTCCATCGCAAACACACAGTAATGGTGACCCTGTTTCATATGAGTTCTAGTAAGGTATGCAGCCAGCATGAATCATTTCAGTGCCTTGGAACTGGCACACCTAAATGGAATGCACGATTCAAGTAGTGTCAGTTATTACACCTGTGTTTTTTTTCCTGCTGCACAGATTTTCTGCTGTGAAAAGGTTTAGAGAGAGGTCTCTTCTAGCGTGACATGCTGACTGTTGAAGGCAAGCGGTGCTGACTTGTTGAGGCAAGCTGTTTCTCTGTATCGTTTTCCCTGTTCATGATCAAATTTGGCCTTTATTTTTTGGTGTTATCGGTTTGTTTGGTTAAGGGGGAAAACTCTTCTAAAGAAAGGAAGCACCTAACGTTCAGGGACCCATTCCCTCACAAACCTGGAGTCAGGGCGGCAGACCTGAAAGTTGCTCCCCGGGAAAAAAGGGACCAACCATACCGCATGACGCACAAACACCAGGGCAGCAGTACGGAGGCTGCAAAATATTGCAACCTGAATAAATAAGATTAAAATGAGTGCAAAAAAAGTAGAAGCTGAATGAGAGGGTTCAGCTCCCAGCAGGACAATGACCCTCAAACAGAGTCAAATCCAGACGGAGACAGCTTCGACGAAAAGATGAGAAAAAAGGTCAACGTCCGGACAGGCCAAGTCTTCTCCCACACTTGAACACAATAGAGGACTTGTGGTAGGACTTGAACATTTACATTGGTAGAAAATGTTCCTAAAACTGGAAGAGCAGGTTTCATCTGTCAGCCACTTTGTGTCACTGGCCAATGCTTTTTTAGAATCTTTCATGTGAAAAATAAAGTGCAAATATTCGTGTCTGCATGTTCACGCATGCACATGCTTCAGAGGCTGACACGGACTGTCACTTGGCATCACTGATACTGTGACCCTGTCTGTCAGGCCAGTGACTGTGACTCTTATTAAATGCAATTATCCTCAAAATCAGGCCAGTATATCAGCATGGGGAATACTTGTGGTGCAGCTTGAACAAGAAAAGCCATTTGTTGGCAGCCGCCAGTAGAGATGTCAGATATCCGTGTCTTTTTTCTTTACTTTATATTCCCCACTGCCCTGATTGCAACAGTTACTAAAGACTGGTTACATTTATTAGGAAATGTTCCATGATTTGACGTCAGGCAGGTACAACACAACAATTTCTATTCACCAAGATAACAAGACAAGTGCTGTAGTGCACATAATATAGAATGTCTTTATAAGGGATGTTAACTGTTGATTGATAAACACTGATAAACACTCTGTTGTAAATCCTTTATGTTTACTGCTTCTAAATGCTAAATAGTGAGAGCTAACGGAAAAGGTTAGCAGTGAAGAGAGGAGGGGATGAAGAACAGTGGCGTTCTTTGTCCCGCTTTGATGACTCTCTGCAGTAGTGCTCATTTGTCCTTGTGGTCAAGTTGGCGTCAGAAGAATAAAGATGTTACAGATTACAGCATTCTTCTTAAAAGCAAAAGTCTGACACTTTGAGAAATGTGCTTGTTTGTCACCTTCCGCAGAATCAAACAAGAAGACTTAACCCTTTAATCTGTGTGTATCCAGTGCAGCTTTTTAGCTAAAGCGACTTTATTTACACTAAGTGTCTTTTTTTAAAATTAGGAACTGCCAAACAAAAAGGTTTATTAAAATACTTCAGCTGGCATCAAACTCACAATATGACACAATGACAACTTTACACCGGAGCCACTGGATGTGATAACCAATCAAAAAGATCCAAATCACAAACAATTACACCACCAATAACTGCTAAAACAATTATCTTAAAATTTACCAAACAATATATCTAAAAACCCTTTAAACACAGCAGAAAACACAAACAATTGATTTTATCAGAAATTGTCCACGTTTTGAACTGGTTTTCATCCATCATAGATGATGCTGACCAAACGTTGCATTTGTTATTTACTTAGTTCTGAAAGTGTGCACCAAAAACAAATCTATCTATATACAAAAAATCACCTGTAGCAAACTTTATTTGGATAAACCGTTAGATTTCATGAAAGCGTGTTGTAAACGTGTGTGAAACAGTATACTTATCTATTGGAAGGATTTTTCATTGTCAGCCACTAGTCTGGTTCCTAGGACAGGTTCCTACTGGTTTCTTACCGTTTATACTGGGATGTTGTCAATCTTGGGATTAATGGCTTACGAATGACCACATATAATACCTCAATTACAACATCAAGAGAAACCTGTTTTGCTGTGATGTTAACCAACCTCACCACAGCTTATCTGACCTTGACTCATGATTCTGCTGCATGCACGATTTAGTGCCAGTGACTTTGCAGATCGTTGAGCAAATTATTCTTAGTAGCAAACACCTTCAGTGACTTCAAAATCTAGCTTAGCCTATAGTTTTTTTTTTACTTGCAGGATAATTCTATTGTTGCAATAGATTCCTAACCCGCCCAAGTCATCATAATATATTAGTGAAATGTCATCATAATATCACATATCTACATATTCATTGACTTCACTGGTAAATGGTAAAAGGACTGCGCTAATGTAGTACCTTTCTAGCCTTCCGACCACTCAAAGCTCTTTACGCTACATGTCACATACACTTGCTGATGGCAGAGGATATCATGCAAGATGCCAACTGCTCTTCAAAAAGAAAACAGCCCCAAGGAGCAATTTTGGGGTTCAGTATCTTGCCCAAAGACGCTTCAAGATGCAGGCTGCAGGAAACCAGAGATCAAACCCTCAATCTTCTGTATAGTGGACGACCCACCACAGCTGCCACTACAGGCTTTCTCTTTGACACGGATTCCTTGTATATACTTTACTGGAGGAAGACATCAGAAAAGAGACTAAAAATCACATCAGGTTTTTCCTCCAGACAACAAAGTGATGGTTTTCAGGTAGTCCATAAAATGCAGATGTTTTTGTGTTATGTTTACATAAAATTTACATTCTGATACATTTGTGAAGTTTACTTTGCAGGATTATATAGTCTTTAACTTTGGGTCTGTTGTGTTATAAACCCTTATGTACCCAAGTTCCTTTTTAAAGGGTTTCAGCTGGTAAAAGTTGGGAACGGATGAACAGAATGTTTCTGATGAATATCAAGGAGCAAATTAAAAGAAATCTAATGTAGATTTATAAACACTGAATTCATAGTCAAAGTATTTTTTCCTGGGATTTTGTTGAGTTACATTCTACAATTAAAAACATACACATTATGAGTCTTTTATAGTCTGATTCCAGTATTTTGGACCCAGTATATTATAGACATATAAAAATAAACAGATAAATAAATAAAGGTAAATTATATCAATGAGTAAATACATAAAGGATCAACAAAATTTGCATTCAGTGTAGTTTGGGGAAGGCTTTGAAACAGCATTTAGACAGGAAATGAACTTCACCTGTTAACTAATTAAATGAAATATTAAGAAGAAACTTGGGGGCTGCATTGACTCTTGATCTTAGTATTTCTAAAATTAGTCCTGCCTGAATGCTGTGGACATATGGTCCATCTGTATTCTCATATCTTACAAAGTAGCCTTTTTTGCTGTTTTACACTTCCAAAACATTAGTTTGTGACCTAAATTGTATTTTTAAAAAGTTCAAAATGTTGACTTGATCATCCTGATTTGTTTAACTCAGGTCAGATTTTGGATCCTTTCACTGATTTTTCTCAAGAAAAGTAAAGCTTGACTATCACCTTTACAAACTGCTGTGCATAGATCACAGTCTGTTTATAACCTGATGTGATACCTAAATAAAAAGTGAGTGGGTGAAAACTCTGAGTCAGAGATGCCATGAGCATGGCGGGATTTACCCTATAAAATTTCCAACATCAACAGTTTTACAAGTCTTTTCATGAATGCAGATAAAACAATTGTAGGCTACTCGCCACAGTCAACCGAGAGACGTTTGGGTTGAGCGCATCTCGACTGACACTATTTCCCTGTGTGAGTAATAAACCAAACTGATAGAGGCTGTGTTTATCAGTCCCATACATTTAATACGTCTCAAAACACACATCACAACAAAAAATTGTCAAGTATGAGTTCAACATATTTAGGCTCCAACAATGTTTTACACGTGAACCACAGCTGCTTAACACTTGAAGTTACACGAGACGAAATGTGTACAAAAATAGAATGTCTTCCAACTTTACATATTAAAGGACAAATATACATTGCATTAGAAGCGTCCTTGAATCAGTCAGTGTACAAAAAGACACACAGCAAGGCACAAAAAGGGAAATATAGTCATCAACAAACATGTTAGAATGAACCCTTTGTCATTTCAATAACTTAAAACAGTTTTTTTTTTTCTTCAAAACGTTATTGCAGTTATTTCACGTCGAGCGCGCAGCCTGTTGCGTGCTCATGTTGGCGACATTTTAAAAAAAAACCTTTATATTACAACCACCGTTTTATAATCTTATGAATTAATGGCTATATTTACTTTTATGTTCAGTAGACTGTGCAGGCAAAGTGCATTCGTGTCAGTCTCTCTGTCAGTTCTGGAGCAGGAATGGGCGGACGTGCGTAATTGCGCACAGCTGCACAAACGTTCTTGTTCATTCCCATCCTGGCTGTTATCTTTAGCTCACAACAGTTTCAGAATAATTATTTATGTTTATAGTTATTTTCTTTTAAGGGGTTAGTGTGCATTACGCTGCCATGATGACAACAAAGTTTTCCGGGGGAAACTATGAACAAATCCCGTTGGATGCGTTGATGCCGCCTGACGGCCGCTCCACCCCGGTGCTGCTGGAGGAGGAGGAGGAGGACGAGGAGGAGACAGTGGAGGACTTTCTCTCCTTCTGCCTCAGGTGGATTTTAGTGTGTCTCTTTCTCTCGTCGCTGCGGGCGAACTTGCGGCCGCAGAAGTCACACGCGAACGGCTTCTCTCCCGTGTGCGTGCGGATGTGTGTGGTGAGGTGGTCGCTGCGGCTGAAGTTGCGCATACAGATCCGGCACTGGAACGGCTTGTGTCCAGTGTGGATCCGGATGTGTCTGGTCAATTCGTCGGATCGGGAGAACCGCCGGTCGCAGCCCTCCGCCGGACAGGGGTATGGCCGCTCGTGGATAGGCGTCTTGCTGGGTCTGTTCGGGTATTTTCTGGGCCGCAGGATCGGCCTCAGGGGCAGGTTCTGTGGGCTGTAGGCAGAGGGGAGCCTTGGCGGCCCTACCTCGGAGCCACCACCACCCGGACCCCCGAGCGTAAAGTTCCTGATAGTGTTCAGCGGGGTCAGGGGTGGAGGGACGCGGAATGTATCAAGCGGACATGGACCGAATGGTTTCCGGTCTTGGATACCTGCCGTATGCATGTCCCGCTGGCAAGCCGGCTGAAAGAAGCCCGAGTAGTCGGGGATGATGGGGAAGAGCCCTGGCGCATCTGAACTGCCGGGCTGCTTAGGCGAGGAGTAGGATGGGGGCGGGTAAGACGCGATGGGGCAGGTAGAAGTGGACAAAAACGCCGAGGTGTCCTGGTACACTTCCCCGCAGCCAGAAGAGGAGTAAGGAGGCGGAGGGGAGTACAGGTGGTGGTGGTGGTGGTCCATCTCTGCCTGGTTCTGAGCCGCCATGGTGCAATTCAAATTTCCACTGGAAAAGTGATTGGGAGATCCTGAGGAAGCCGGGGAGGAGGACGCTGAAGAGGAGGGAGGAGGAGGAGGTGGCGGCTGGGCCACGTTGAAGATGCCCGAGACGATGTTGATCACTCCCTCAGGGTTCCAGTTACCTGGATACTGGGAGTCGATGGAGAACTTTCCCATGTAGGTGAAGGTCTGGTTGCGGTGGGATGCGGGCTGAGAGAAGCCGCTTGAGTAGGAGGAGAGGTCCAGGGAGCGCTTCTCTACGCTCATGTCTGCGCCCATCAAGCCATCTGCGGACAAAAACAAAAGAGGTCATTAGTGAAGCAACACAAACTTGATTGATTAATCTGTTCACACTAGACAGGAAAGTGAGAGAAACTTTATGCGCCTCTTTTCCTCTACGCACGGAATCTGCTCTTATTATGGTGTTACATTAATATAAGAAACATTTTAACTAACTTTTTAATACGTAAAAGTCAAAACACTTAGTGTTCTTGTTATTATCTGAAGCAGGTTGTAAGAGGATTTGGAGTTGTAATCACTTAAACATTCAGCATTTAGAATATCAGTGTGAAATCAGCAGTGTGTCATCTTACCTGCTGCCAGGTTAATCTGGTCGTAATGCGTTCCTAAATCGGTGTTGGGGAAGATAGCCACAGAGGTCGGCAAGCTGGTGGCGATGTCATCCACTGAGTACACGCTCTCGGCTCCGGGATGCACGAACCCCCCGAGATTTACCGGCACTTTCTCCAACGTTTTAGCCGTCATTGTGGAGGAGGAAAAGCGTCAGCTCGCTCTCTCCTGTCTCTCTGTTCTTTCCCTCAAAGCTTTTAACAAATAACAATATGTCACCCAGCCGAGCGGGAATCACCACTGCATGTCTTTTTCTGTCACCGGGTGGGAGAGGATGAGCTCCGTGTGTCTGGTGAGGTTCATGCGCTCTGGTGTTTAAGTTAACTCCGCGTAAAGTAGCCTAACTCTTATTGGGAACGGGGGGGGCCGGGCACTAGTGTGTATATATGGGGAACCTTTGAATACAGCCGCTACGTCATTACCCAAATATGGAGTGGGAGGGGTGCTGAGAGCGGAGAGGGGACAGGCGCTGCCGATGCCGATTGGCTGGGAGGCTCCGTGACGATTTCAAAGGGAATCACTTGTCAATGGAGAACCCGCTGCTCCACGAGAGATAAAAGTGCCCTTTCCACTCTCTGCTAAACAGCAACAAACTACCATAAAACAAGACATCAGCAAAGCATACATGAGGGAGAATTCATGCCTCCAATTTCTTAAAGTTTTTTGAAATATTTTTAATTTCTTACATGTAGGCTATTGTCACTTATCTTATATCAAACCATGCTCTAATATCAAAAGAGGAATTCCGGTTGAGCTTCTTAACCCATAAAAGGTTGAATCCGGTTACAAGGGGAACATCCCCCATACTCCATATTTGGCTTTGATTCCGGAAAATGATCATCGGAAAGTGACGAGTTTTACCGAGCTGAGAGAGAGAGAAAGCCGCTCTGGCATAACCACAATCAAATGAGACGGACAGAGGAGCGGAATTTACTCCTCTGAGTGCGATAGGCTGCCTGGGCTCGGAAACTTCTGTCAGTCTGATTTGACTATGCTCTAGGAAAGAAAAGATTCACCGAGGAGTTAAATATAGCAGTTTAGACATATTTACAGTCAGCGAAAGGAAACCAGTATTTATAGAAACGGGGGCGGTGGGCCATGAAATAAACACAGAGAAAAATTAAAAATGAATTGTAAAGGTGACAGGGGTCCACAGAAACGAGGACATATTCATTTTATTTCAGTTCTCAACTTTGACATTTATTATCCATCAGCAAGGTCATGACGTGTCAATCAGAATGTGGAGTGTGTGTATTTGTACATACCGCTATATAACCTTATGTTAAAACTACAGAATTTAAGATTTGTTTATTAGCAACAAGAGAAGTGAGTGCCCTCCTGTGGCCTCCTTAGGAACTGCCCCCACCACCACCACCACCACCACACACACACACACACAACACACACACACACACACACAGTAACACACACGGGCCATGGACTCCTTCTGCTCTTTGTCTGTTTGATTTTGTAAAGTCCCTCCGTGGGTGGAGAAAGTTGACAGACAGAAAACAGAATATACTGGGCACCTTGGTGGAATATAGTTTCCATTTTGTTTGTTTGTGTGTGTTGCTGAACCACATCACACGATCTCCGCTGTCACAGTGTATCTAAATATAACTTTATTTCTGAGGTTAGGGTGTCAGACTTATAAGTCAAATAGTTCATTGATAACGTCAAAGAAACCCTTTACTGACCCTGCTGACACGTACATCTCATACAGGTACTGCAAAATGCTGCAAAGGTTTTTTTTCCAATACATTTTAGCATATTGTGGATTTTATTCTTTCACTTCTCTCATTTTAGTTTTTTTCAGTTAGTGTTTTACCCTGCACCATTTCTGTCTGAGATTTCTGCTTTCTGTGCAGGACCAACTACACTATTGCTGGGCCACTGTTTGGAACTACTGCTTAAAGGTACAATGTGTAAGATATGGCCAAAACTGTTCATTCCAAAAATGAACTAACATCATCAACAGAGTGAACTGTTCTGACAAAGACGTGTATGTGTTGTAGTGACTAACCAGCTAGAGACCCCCATCCTGTGCTGTAATACCACTTTGTACCTCCAGAGGTGAGAGGTCCAATAGTGCAGCTCAGGCCTCCCGCTAAAGTCTCAGCTGGGAGATGCCTGTGAATGGCGAGGCTGTGTTACACAAGTCTAATAAATAATAAATTCACAAATGTCAAATATCTTTCTGAACTAATCAGCTTTGTCAACTCATCACAAAACACACTACTTCCAACTCCACTTAAAACAAAAAAACACTCACCAGTCTTTCCACTGTCCCAACTATCACCAGCATGTTGCCGTCCCCAGAGTCAGAGTCCTGGTCGGAGCCACTGTAAATCACCTAGTTCTGTATTGTCAACCTGGCCTCTTTCGGTCTCGGAGGTTATGTTCCTGGTCCGGCCATGATCACTGGGAGGCTGTTGAGCCCGATTTCATTGCACGCTTAGTTAGCAGCACACCTAACTAGCAGTTAGCAGCAGTCATGACCTGATATGTGAAGTGCTGCCCCCTATTTCTCTGTAGTATGAATTGCCAGTTGGAGGGTAGTCTCAGTATGTATACCTTTAATTATCACCTTCACCATCACTGCAGCTACTGCTTGTGTTTCATACTGTTTCATTGCTACCACAAATAATACTACAAATGATGAAAGTGGAAGGAGGGCACTGAGATGCCATCAATCCTGTAGTTACATGTCTTTACGCCTAACATGAGGTGTGACTAATGAGACAACTGTTTAAATAGCTTCAGACTGTCACATTCACACACACATCCTTCACATTAATCAACGCGCTAGTCAATAAACCCAGTCAATAACAGCTCTATTCATTTAACACTTGCCTAGGTGCTCTGTTTGTGTGTGTGTGTGTGTGTGTGTGTGTGTGTTTTCAGGAGGTGGAAATGCTGAAGAAACAAAAAAGGCCAGAGAGTTAAATAAATTCATCGTGGGATTGTTCTGTTAACTGTTTCATCATCGTACAGTGGAGGCTGTGTGAAAGAGTTTGGGCCACATTGTGTAAAAACAGGTTTACCAGATCATGTTTAAACCTGTCAAGAAAGATATGCTGAGTTAGGTTAGAAATGATAGCTTCCAGCATTTAGAAGATATTTCAAATGAATCTCAGCGCAGTAGGGGAGAGCGGGGTGATTTGAGCCTGTGGGGAAGTTGAGCCACTCCATGTTTTCTCGGCAACCATAGACAAAATTGGTTACACATTTTTGAAGAGTTAATCATTTTACTCACCCTGTGATGGAGAGAGGCCCATGGAACAAGTGATAAGCACATTTAAGATAAAAAAAAACAACAACAATTTTTTGCCATTCAAAGTGATTTGATTTTTTACTTTATGTTCAATGAGTCCTGATTTTTGTGTCTGAACAATTACAGACAGGTTTGAAAAATCTTATGCAAGTGGTAGTGCTTTAGGAAGTTACAACATGAGGCTATATTGTTAGCATGACGTTACCCTTGAACTGACACAAGTTTGTTAAAATGGCAGGAATGAAGTCATTTGAGCCAAAAGACCTGGGGGAAGTTGAGCCAGCTATGTTACTGTAATTTTACATTGCATTTAAATGCATCACAGAAATGATGTGACATCATGCATATTAGACCAGAAACCATCATGTCATGACAGACAGGCTTCAACTCCACTTGTGGATTTGGACAGAGCAGTGGGAGAGGTACAAAAATGGGAAGTCCATTCATCAGGAGGCACAAGACATGAAGATCAACAGGATGGCTTTAAAGCAATACATTGATATGAAACAACTAGGAGACAGAACAGCGATGTTTCATTACTAAAATGCAATTAAATGTTGGGAACTGGCATCATAAAATGCTACTGATGTGCAGGGTATTAACATGATTATAAATTCAGAGTAAGACTTGTTGGAATTCCCTGACAAAGATGCAAAGTAAAGTGCCAGGGACTGTAAAATTAAACAACACCTTTTTGCTGATGACCAAATAGTTCCTTATTCAATGAGTGCACGGAGCTGTTCCATCCTATTTCAGTGGATACTAACTATTCAGTTCACACAGGTTTCAAGCATCCACATATTGATGAGTGATGTTGCATAACGTCTTTAATAGATCACTTTTTTGGTTTATATTATTGTTCAGAGAGGAGTGATAGACCTGTGTATGTGATAGGGCAATGTTTTTTTTAGAGGGGTCGAACTACATTTGACCTCTCTGCATGTCCACTAGTGCTCACTATGTGACCACGCATGCCTACAGGACAGAAGCACCAAACAGTTTGATTATACTGTAGGTGTGGGCCTTCAGTACCGCACAGACAGTAATAACTGTAATCCATAATAATTACCACATATCTGAAAATACACATAGGACAACTTGCCTGTTGCTGAAAATGAAAACAATGCTTCCCTTTACTTGGCTAACAAAAAACAATGCCAAATAGCTTATGCTACACTGTTTGGCACCATTGACTGACTGAGTGAGCAGCAACAGCTGACTCCCTTTCCCTTTATGAAAGTGTTATGGTTACGTTAACTTATCTTTTTTATCTTATCTTAGAATCGTTGTCATCAATTGAATTAATCATCATTCTTCATCGTCATGAATCGAAGGCACACACACCGCCTCCCTGAGACTCCCTGTTTCCATGCACGCTCCTCCTGCTCACTCGGCTCCTCCATCCCCAAACTGCTGACACAAAGTTGGAAGAACACTATTGTCTAAAATGTCATAGCATGCTGTAGCTTTAAGATGTCCCTCAGTTTGAACCAAGAGGCCCAGATTAAACCAGGAATGCAGAAGGTATGTTTATTTGTCACATTACAACGTATTGTAAAGTGAAATTAGGTTTGTGACAAGCATAAAATCTACAGTAATACAAAAGTAATTCTAAAATAGTTGGTCAAGTGTTGTGTTGTCAAGATAAACAGCTCTGTGAATGCTGTACTTAGTGCTTTGAGCTAAACGTTAATGCCAACATGCTAACATTGCCAGTGCTAACATGCTGATGTTTAGCAGGCACAATTCCATGTTTGCCACCTTGGTTTGGCGTGTTAGCATGAAAAATCGGAGGATCATCAAAGTTCACCCTGATGGGAACATGAGTGAACCAAATTTCACCTCACAGTTGTTACGACATTTCACTCAAAACCACAAATGTCAACCTTTTGGTGGTGCAAGAGGAAAAGTCAGAGGATCACCAGAGTTGTTTAGATTCATTATGGATCACAAGATAAACAAAACTGTTTTCTTCTGATTACAATTTAAAAACTCATGATAATCTTCTATAATTAGACATCAGACATAAGACATCTCTGTCATCGCGTACATTTGACATCAACACGTAACATGTTATTATAACCTCCTACTGCAGCGACCCAGGGAAAATCCCTGTACTGTCCCTGAAATACACCTTCTGACTGACAATGTAACTGTGGTTGTCAGAGGTTGATCGTGAGACAGACAGCACCAATATATTCGTATAATATTATTACAGAGACTGATAGTGTCCCAGTGACAACAGTTAGATTACAATATAAAGCAATGAAACTAGATTACATCAAATATATCTCTTTAGTACAGCTGTTTAGGTCTCATAATATCATCTCCTCCCTTTTGATCTAATGATCACCAGCACACAGTTTGGGTTAAGTGATTTTTTTTTTTTGGAATCTCAAGAAAACAAATTATTACTGACACCACAGCATAATTATTTCATTATCTGGACATAACATTACATTATGGCCTATCTGGCCTTCTATGCTGCATCCCAGTGATATTAGAAGTCCTTCAGAACCGCTTCTTCCTTCAAGAAAAATACAGTAGAACAGGTCGTCTTCCTCAAGATACAAGCAAGTTCACTTTCAAGCATTCCCACTCAGGTCATTTCAACTTTCATGTGTTGAATATGAAAGCAAATACAAGCATTTCCTTGTCTGTTTAATTGTCACAGACATCAAGAAGAAAAAAACCCACATTGGATCCAGTTTGCTTTTTGTAGCCCACATACTTTCTCTGTGTGGGAGTACAGCGACTGGGGTGTGTGCATGCAAATATGTGTGTGTGTTTATGTGTGTGAGTGGGGTGGAGATAGATGATGAGTGTGCAAGTGTCAATGTAAGAAAGCTAATTATGTTTGAATTTAAATCTGACCCATCTTCAAGTGACAAATCAACACCAGTTGGCTGCCCCCACAGAGACATTGTTGATTTTTAATGCCCATACATGGAGAACTGACAGGCTTGTTACGGGCTCCACATGTAAAGTCATTTTGAATATCAGACATCATCCAGTCAGCACGATGAAGGTTTATCCTAAACCTCAGCTCCACAAAACACCCTCAACACTTGACATGGCGTTTGATTTGGGCACATCCACAACTTTTGTAAATGTATTTCTTCGTCAACAAAATACATTACTGTTTGTTCTAAAGATTCTCTATTGGATAGGGAGGTATTATGGTTTCTTGTTTCAGGTATTATCTGAAACAAAAGAAACTGGAGAGGCCCTCAAGCCACCAGAGGGCCTTTGAAATAATCCCTTGTTTTACATTGTGCACACAGACATCTGATGTTACATTTTACTGTATTGAGCCTTTGTCTTAATCAAGTAATTCTATAGTATTTTTGTTGGGTTTTTTACATTTACAACACAACATTTACTTTTAAAAAATTAAACTGCCTTAAATATAAAGTGTTTAGGTTTTACCATATGTTAAAAATAAAGACAAATGAGAAGCAATATACCTGAAAACATGCATATATGCATAAATGCAACCGTTTTAACCAAGTTTTTTGTATAGTGTAGTATAGTGTAAGTTTACTTATATAGATGTATGCAACAGTTTTGATGGAGATCTACAAAAACAGCTTCCTGCTGACCTTGTGGGACTTCAGTTTAGTGTTCTGGGAAACCTGGATGGTCTTTTAAAAACCCACACATTCATACACTGATGGCAGAGGCTGCCATGCAAGGTGCCAACAACAGGAAAGATTGTGGATGTGCCCTATTAAACAATTAAAACACTTGGTTAAGGGGAAGATTTTTTTAAAAAGAACTGTTTCCAGAGCTTTAACTGTACACTAATGCATTTTTATTAAATATTTTAAATACACAGTCTTATGTGTAATATTAATGTATTCATATTCAAATTAATACATTTAATGAGAAATTCTTAAATATTCTGAACTCTCATAGTGTTTTGGATGTTCAGATCATTGCCTGTCCTCAGTTAACCCCATGCATTTCTCTTTATTTTGTGGGATAATACGTCACCCATATCACTCCTACCCAACTTCCATTCTTTGTCATGTCAATACATACTGCATTGTCTATAAAAGCAGCAACAGAAAAACAATCCCTAACAAGAAAATACATCCCACCAACAACCTATTGTCCAGCAAGAGAGAAAAAATTATCCCAAAAGAAACAATAAAATCTTCTCTTGAAATATAATTACAAGCACATGGAGCACATGGACATATTTGGTAAGCATATATTTCTGGAGAAGTTTTGTTAAAGACTCCCACACTGAATTTGATTTAAGAATATCTGATGACTTTCAACTCCTATAGTGTCAAGGCGTGTATATAATGTTAGTATTATCATCAATTTTTATGATTTTAAAAAGAAATAATATGACCCCTGTGGGGAGTTTAGTGAAAGTAAAAGCAATAGTTCCACACTTTGAGAAATAAATTTAAGCACTTTCTTTCTGAGAGTGATAGGAGGAATATCAATATAAATTAAATATAAATTAGATAAAATGTCTGTGCGCAGAGCTGGAGTTAGGTCGTGGTCAGCCTAGCTTAGCAAGAAAGACTGGAAACAGTGGGAAACAGCTAGCCTGGCTTTTTCTAAAGTTAAAAAAACTACCAACACCTTTAAAGCTCAATAATTAGCATGCTATATCTTATTTGTTTAATTTGCACACATGCAGAAATATAAAAAACACATTTTATTGTTTAACAGGCTGGAAGTATTTCTTGACAAAAAACAGCCAGGTGCAACGTGCAGCTTCCTAAACTCTTCTCATCACAGGGTGGTTCCAATTCAATTCAATTCAATTTTATTTATATAGCGCCAAATCACAACAACAGTTATCTCACAGCGCTTTTCATAAAGAGCAGGTCTAGACCATACTCTGAAGTTGTTCCCACGTGTAGTTCCATCTTGGCAAAACCAAAACCTAGGCTCACAAACCGCATTTGGCAACCATTATTTTAGCTGTAACAGCCCATTCTTATCCTGGTGCGTCAAATACCGACAAAGCATCCCTCTGAAACACCCTATGCTTTCAACTAACCACAATGTAACCCATCCTTATTAGGTGATGTAATATAGTCAAAGTTGACTTATTGAAAGTTTTAAGTTACATAGCATTACATACATGAGTGATTTCAATGTAATGTTTGGTGCCTGAACCTAACTTACTGTGACTATTTCACAACGTTAACTACATGGATGCTGAAGTGTATCTTGTGAGTCAAATAATGAAAGCATCGTTATTTCACAAGGGACACTTCACCAGCTCTGTATTTAGCATACAGACATGATATTGATATCAATCTTCCTTATTGCTTTCAAAAATAAGAAAATTGTCAACACATTTCCCAAAATGTTGACAATTCCTTTAAGATATATCCACAATACTGTATTAAAATATAACAGTTTTGGAAAATATATACAACATATGTGAATATTTCTGTTTTTTGTCTGTCTTTGTGTCTTACTTATCTCTCATGAGGCTACTTTTGTTCAAACTAGTCTGGAGAGAAATTCAAAGCCACATCACATACACTGACTTGAAACATTAAGCTGACACTTTGATCCAGGGCTGCTTTTACAGTGAGCAGCAGGTCCTGCAGTGTCCTGCTCAAAGACA
The DNA here is from genome assembly GCA_024633595.2 of Lepomis macrochirus. Taxonomy (NCBI): domain Eukaryota; kingdom Metazoa; phylum Chordata; class Actinopteri; order Centrarchiformes; family Centrarchidae; genus Lepomis; species Lepomis macrochirus. The sequence continues at coordinate 27,213,424 of JALXJV020000023.1, forward strand.
CTTCAACAGGACAGTCTTTCTAGCCATCACACCAATGCACCGGAACACACACTCATGCCATTTTTGTTGAGGTGGAAGATCATTACCCCTAATTCTTTCACCACTCTGACATCCATAATTCTTTCTTTAAAGCAACTTTCCTGACACCATGACTGTTAGCTTTGTTGCATCACAGAGTGACAGCTTTCATCGCTTGCTGTTTGAAACATGAAAGCAAGTAGAAACACTCTGATATTGGTCCAAGATAGAGTAGAAGAAAAGAAACCAGAGAAATGGATAAAAGAAGAGCTGCAGAGCAGAAAACATCTGGTATACAGAGACATGCCTTGTCTCAGATGGCCTGAACGATAAGCTTTGTGGTTGGGGGTTATAATTGCATACTGTTAATGCTGCTGTTTCACATAACAGTGTTGAATTCAAAATGTTATTCAAGATTTAACATGTAAACATGAAATTATATAAGAACATTAGTTCAACAGTTTGGGAAATAATACCAACTGTTGTCACTTTCTCTCCGACTGTTTGTTCAGACAGAACACAAAGCAAAGAAACGAGCATGGGTGGCGTGATTTCATACAAAGGCAATAGAAAGATGCAAAAAACACGTTACATCTGCGTGATTCTCAGATGTGTGAATGTGCAGAATGTACATGAGCAGAAAACCTGCTGAAACACAGGAGCTAAAAAAAGTCCAGGAGTTTCTAACTGAATTAAAATGAATTATTTTATGAGTGAGGTGAAAAGCTGCCACATGCACATTTAAAGAGGTGCTGACTCAGCAGGGATCATATTACATGTGAAAAGCTGGACTACAGGAGAAACATATCTGAAAGCAACACAGAATGCCTGAGAGCTGCACTGCTTTATCTTCTGTTACAGGAATACGAATCTCCCGTTCCACCTCATCCCAAAGCTGCTCTGTTGGATTGAGATCTGGTGACTGTGGAGGCCACCGGAGTACAGTGAGCTCACTGGCATGTTCAAGGAACCAGTTTGAGATGATTTGAGCTTTGTGACTTGGTGCATTATCCTGCTGGAAGTAGCCATCAGAAGATGGTACTCTGTGGTCACAGAGGGATGGATCTGGTCAGCAACAATACTCAAGGAGGCTGTTGTGTTTACAAATCTCCCCCACATCATTACACCAGCAGCAGCCTGAACCGCTAATACAAGGCAGGATGGATCCATGCTTTCATGTTGTTTACACCAAATACTGTCTGAATGTCGCAGCTGAAATCGAGACTCATCAGACTAGGCAACGTTTTTCCAATCTTCTATTGTCCGTTTTTAGGTGAGCCTGTGTGCCTGAGTGTGGTCTTCTGCTGCTGGAGGCCATCAGCTACAAGGTTTGATGTGTTGTGAGGTCAGAGATGGTGTTCTGCATGCCTTTGTTGTAATGAGTGGTTATTTGAGTTACTGTTGCCTTTCTGTCATCTCGAATCAGTCTGGGCATTCTCCTCCGACATAAACAAGGCATTTTCATCCACACAGCTGCTGCTCACTGGATATTTTCTCGTTTTCGGACCATTCTCTGTAAACCCTAGAGATAGTTTTCTTACATTTGAGACACACTAGGAAGAGATTTTTTTCATGAGCACAATGGAGAGCAGTAGTGATTATTGGCCACTAATTACGTTTCACATACAGTACATATGGGCATGTGAGTATTGTATTAAGATTTTAAGGTTAGGTTGCTCTCTACCTATGTTGAGTGGGGAGAGGAATGACATGACAAGTCTCCAGCCTTAAACAGACTGTAACATTGGCTGCCCTTGAAGCTCAGTTTATGATAAACATTAATATGACAACATGTTTTACATGAAATTTTGAGAAGTCTCATGGTCGCTTCACCAGATGGTACTGTCGTCCTGCATGCAGCAGTCTGAGACAGTTTTTTGAAACACCCATTTAGCAGTGGTTCACAGTATGCAATGCCGACAACTAGAGGTTCACCACACAAGCACACACATGGTCTATGGCTTCCTTTTTGTCTTTCAGTTTCTCCTGCTTACTTGTGTTATTAAGAAAAGTACTGTAAATCATGATCTAAAATACCATAAAACTTTTAAAACTAAAAGTCTAATCCCATATAGACACTGTCCTTATCTGTTTTTCTCTTTGGATGTATAGAACCTCTTACAGTCCACCGGTTCACCTGCTTGAGCTCGTTCTCAGCTGCTTAGATCGTGCATACAAATATAAATGTTACTTTTGTCAATATGGGTTAGGGGGTGTCAGTCAGTTGTAATGTGTTTGTCAATGTAAATGGAGGCAGGCTGTATATGTATACGCAGTAGAGCCTCCCACCCTGCTAATACAAACACGTAGCCGCCCCTGTAAAGTTCCAGCATAAAGTGTCATAGCTGTAAGTGTACAGTCATCGTCCCCGTCACCATCCACCTCTGCTCCACACTACACTGCAGTGCTGCTGTGGTCTGACTGATCTGACATCCCACTGCGCAGGACTGTTCCACTGTGGAAACACTCCATCTCCACCGCCATGCACTGCCACTGTCCTGTCTCTCTCTGTCTTTATTGTTCACTGCCCTGAAACTGTGGTGTTGCACACAAGGTCTTTTTTTGATTAACAGTAGTTCTAACATTGTTACCAATTTAATATGTGCTTCCTGATGCACAGTAATCTGAACCACCACTTAACAGTCTAACATCATCTTAAGTGTGATAGACTGCAATTCTGGTGAACTTTGAGAGCAAATTTCTTTTACTGAAAATCGTCTTGACAGCACTGACCAGTGCGGAAAACCAACCCACGGGAACAGCACTGGGCTGTGAGATGATTTTGCCCTAATGGTCGTAGTGTATAGTCATGTGAGTGCAGTATAAATATTTGAGCCATAAGGTTTAATAAAAAAAACTCTTATGTAGGGCAGAGATGTGTCTGTAAATTATTTCTATACCTTCCATGCGTGTGGGGAGCCAACAGGAAGTCAGCCTGCTCAGCCGGGGGAAGTCTGCAACATCCATGCTCTCAGTCAAAGCGAACAAAGCTACGAGGCAGGAGTGAATGGCACAAATATGTCATAACCCTAAGCATTAATCTCAAATTAAAATGCTAACCATGAAATAGACTCTTCAGGTAGTGAGGCCTGGACAGTTGTGTTTCCATCACTTCAGAGGACATTACCTTGATAAATAATAATTTCCTGTAGCCTAACATCTCCCCTTGCCTCAACCTTAAACCAAGCTTTACCCTAAAATTTGATCATTTACATGGGGCTTGTGTTTTGTCACCAACAGAAAGCCGAGTTCCAACAATGTGAGTGTGTCTATGTCCCCACAACATGAGTAACACACACACACACACACAGAGGCAGTGAGAGTGGAACCAACCTCGCTAATGTATAATCACTGGGTGAATTAATGGCAGGAGTGTTTGACAGAGACATTAAACAAACACACACACACTCACACACACACATTAATGTGACAGATTGGTTGACAGAGCAGCTAAGGCCAGGCTGATAGTCCAGTGTCAATGGGAAAACCCTTTGAACTTTCTCCCAGTGCCTGAATGCAAATAATAATGAGACACACACACACACTTTGAATATACATGTACATACATAACATAGTGATGAACGGATGGCACATTAGCACATCGACACACACACACACACGCTGTCATGCCATAATGAAAGCTATGACTAATGAGGCCGTCCCCCATTTTACAGGCCATATTTATTGTGTCCCTTGTCACCAGCCGTAGATCATCTGCTGCCTCTGCCAGATCCTGGAGATGAGCGCTGACAGAAAATTAACTGTCTGTTGTCATGCTAATTCACACACGCATCATGACTTGTGTGTATGAGCACGTGTCTGTAAAGCTGGATTAACAACTGGGATAATGACTCCACACCGTCTGATTTGGGACTTTGGCATCTAAAGTTGAGGCCCCGTATTGATGAGTGTCCCTGTGTTGAAATGTAGACCATTATTGTTTCAGTATTGTGCTTACATGTTAAATAGTCTTAAATTAACTTTACATAATCAAATTGCCACAAAGCAAACAAACCTGTAAACAGTGCACAGAGGGTGGGAGGTGATGAGTACAATGTAATCACAACCAGAACCAGAACCAATTATCCAAAACTCCAACTAAGACGCAACTTATTAATAAACCTGAACTGACCTTTAAGTTTTGTTTAAGTGGAAAAGACAGCAAATGTTTTGATGTGTGTATTTTTATGCACAAACAGCTGATCGACGTGTCTTCTGCCTGACAATACAGATGTTTTTTGTAACAACACTCAATGACTGTGCAGAGTCTGGCTTTGTGTGTGTGCGTTACAGCTCAGTCTGACTGATATCAGAACACACCAGGAACTCGTTTATTTTAGTTTTTTTCAAATTTTCCTCCAGACTATCTCCTCTCTGCCCCGGCCTCTGTATGCTCATTGCCACTCATTCGTTGCTCAATTTGTGTCTCTGATTGCAAATCAACGTTTCTGCCCGCTTGTGTTTTATAAATATAAACATGTGCGTGATGAGTGTCCAAATAACTGTAAATGTCTAAAGAAATTGGCGAAGCAATATCCACTCAAGGTTCACAGAAATTGCTTGTTCTGGAGCTTTTGACCAAATCACTCTGTTATGGAAATGTAGATATTACATCTTTCCAGTATGTTGAGCACTGTAAGTGCCTTTACAGTGATACGTCAAGTATGAAATGCCAAGCACAATGTTTAAGCCAACATGGATGAACAGTACTGAAAGTGCTCAACATAATGGAAAGTGTGAACATCGACAGTTCCATGACAACAAAGCAAATTTCATCTGCTGATGAAGACCATGTGATTTGGTCAAAACAGTAGGAGTACCTTGAGTGGAGCTCAACCTGTAGAAACACAGTGACTTATTTACTGTAGTTTACCTGAGCACTTTTCCATTTTCTGCTACTTTATACTTCTACACTACTACATTTCAGAAGCAAAAATTGTACTACATTTTTCTACATTGTACTACGCTACATTAATTTTAAAGATTTACCTTGCAGATTCCAATTAATAACACAAAACATAATTAACAAAGAAATTATGACGTATTACACTGTTAGAAAATGCAATACCCAGTGAATAAGATAGTCAAAATTATTTTAGTAGTTCTACTCAATTATTTGAGTAGTTCTTCCACAACTCTAGTTTCTCTAGGTCTCTTCAGAAAAAGTTAAGAATGGATTTAAGTTGTTTTAGCTGTTTAGTCAGTAGAGTTTATTACTGTATAAATGAGCTCTTGTCTAACTTCCCATCGGGCCTTAAATGCTCTTAATCATCACCAGTAATCTTTAACAATGCAGTATGAAACTCTGATCCCGTAACAATAAGCATCATATGATGATCCTTGCATACAGTAGGTCATTGACAGCAGTGTGTTCAGACCACAGTGAGGCTGCTCAGTTTAAAAACATAAGATGCTGATTGTGTGCCGTGAGTGGTCCATTGACAATGGCTGAGCCACCACAAAAGCTTCTAAGTTTCTGTAGAACACTGAAAGTGTTTGAAAAGCCCCGGCGTTAATAAGCCTCATCTGAATGTTTCACATTTTCAGGAATGTTTCTCGTCCGCCTCCACAAACTCAGATGAGGAAACTGTTTGGCTGCGGGGACGTCCTCAGATAATGCAGCCTGTTTTTCTCTTGTCTCGCCCACAGACGCAAAAATGTTTGCACACTGTGGCAGAGAAGTGAGAGAGTGAGTGAAAGCCCTACCAGATAAGAAGAGAAAGAGGAGGAGAGGAGAAGGAGACAATGGGGTAAAGGGGGAGGAGGGGGGGGCTGGGCACAGGGAAAGAAGTGAAGCAAAGAAGAGAGGAGGAATGAGAAAATGAGGGAGGAGAAGGGAGACTGGGAGAAGGGAGAAGAGGAAGCAGAGAATGGAAGGAGCAAAAGAAAGCAAGGACAGACGTATAAAAGGGAATGAAAAGAGGAAAGAAGGAGGAGTGGAGGAGAAGAGAGTGACTCGAGGGAGTAGAAAAGGGAAATAGAAAATGAAAGAAGTGGGATGGAGAACAAAATCCAATCATAGTAAGGAAGAAGAAAAAATGAAGAACAGAGGAGTGGAAGGAAATGAAGAGGAAGGCAAAAAGGAAGTACAGTCCAGAGAAGAGGGGATAGAAAAACGGAAAGAAGGATGGATCAGACAGCAGAAGGAGAAGATAGGATGTACGGAGGATGGACACAAGGAAAGGAGTGAACCAAATGAAAGGGAAGAGAGGAGAGGAAAAAGAGAAGGAGAAGATGAGTGGAAGAATATGGGGCAACAATGAAATGACACGGCAAAGAAGGGAAATAGGTGAATGAATAAATCAGGTTATTCAAGGGGAGAACAAAAGAGAAGTAAAGAAAAAGAAGGAAGATAGAAGGAATAGAGGGAAAAGTGAGGAAGGACATAGCCAGATGAGGGAAAGAAATGAGTGTAAGGAAGGATGAAGCAAAGAAAAGAATAAGAGAAGAGCAAAACAATGAGATGAGGGACTGCAGCAGGGAAGGGGGAGGGAAAAAGAAAGAGAGGAGGGGTTTGCTGATGAGGCCTTTGGGGTTTGATGGCCGAACGCTTGGCGCGCCCACGCCACGCCGGCCGCTCGATTACCAGTCTTTTATTTCAGCATCGGCTCCACAGTCAGCCGGGGCTTAAAAGCAGCGGGGGCCCCGGTCCCCTCCAGCTCCCTCATCACAAGATCAATCGACATATATCTGCTGCTGCCATCACTGCGCTGACTTACATAATTCCTTTGTGTTGCACTATTTTCTGTTAAACAGCAAATACACTTCCAAACCCCATTTGGAGATTTGGCCCCAAATCTGTGTAATGTTTCATGTTTTGATTTGATTTGATACTTTTACTGTTTCATCTTTCCTCTGTGAGCCTCTATGGGTGATAAAGTTACAGGACTGCAGAAAGCTGTTAAAGTAACTCTGCTTTTTGTTTAATGGGGAACTCAGGGATGTAAATCCAACTGAATGTATTGACTGCTGTTAACTGCATTGATGAGGAATGATAAGCAGCAGCACATGTGCAACAACGTTTACACTGCTGCTGTCACGAGTACCTGCATGATGAAGTGGCATTAAAGACATGTGTTTCCTCCATCATTCCCTACAAATGGACTTTTCACAGGTACATACTTTTTGTCTGACAAAAGCAAAATACTCTGCAAAATATGGACGACACGTTCCAGAAATTGACATTATTAAAATAAAGATGTGAATGTTAAGTTTGTGGGTTTGTATTTTTTATTGGCAAGGGTCCACTGGGACCCTATGACAAAATACATTTTAAGGATAACGAAAATGGGTATTGGACAATCTACATTTCAGCGACATCGAGGCAACTCCACCGGCTGAGGGAGATCGTGTGATCGGGTCTCACCATGTACTGAGAGGATCACCTTGGTTTTTACTTCATGTTTTCGTTGTAACAATTATTAGAATTAACTGATTGTAATCCATCAAAAAAAACATGTTGAAACATTACATATGTTATTTTGTCATTACATAATTGATGAGTAAAATATTTTTAAACACAGTATACTAAGTACCCAATCACTGAAGAAATTTCTTATTAGTTTTTAAGCAGTTGTTGAATTGTGGAAACATTTCTATTAGAGTCTTGATAGATAAAGTGAGAGATCCATTTAAACTTACACTGAATTACTTACATGCAGACAATTTGACAACATTGCAACCTTCTACGCACTAGCTCTCTGAGGTTATACAGAAATTATTTGGAATCAATTCATAGGAAACGCAACTACTGAGTGAATACTGTTGAATACCATTTTTCATCACTTCTCAGGAAACAACATAAGAATTCACATTTAAGTTTGTTTCATGGAAATAATAGAAAACTAATGCACCCATGTAAGAAAGTGTTGCCAAAATTATAACCAAGCAAGTTGTTTATTTTTCCGTGGAGGATACTTTATAAGATAAAGTGGAGTGACGTTGATGTTGGTTGTAGAACAGGCAAAAGGAAGGAAACGCTGACAGCACGGCGTGTCGTATAAATGAAACGAACATGTTTAAACTCTGCTAAGCTGTCTCTCCCCTTCTCATTCACTCTCTTTGTCTCTCTACCTTCATGTGCTCTCAGGGCCTGTCACTGTCCACCCACAGCCTCAGATTCCCCCTGTCACCCCTCACTGCCAGGACACCCCCAACACACACACACACACACACACACACACACACACACACACACACACACACACACACACAGAGTGGTGAGGCTGACCATGTGGGAGATGGCTGCCTGTTTGGCCGGCAGATTCTTTTTCTTCTCCTGGGGCCGTGGGAGGTTTCTGTTTTTCTTGGTAATTTGGTGTAGGTGGCTCTTTCCTCTATTGAGGCTGACCATCAAAGGAATCTTAAAAAAGAGGGCACTGAAAAAACATATGACGGTGAAGAGGAGAATTACCATAATCTGATTGTTGCTATTTTAGAATATTGCTTTACTGGAATTATTCTGCTACTAGAAATAGAATGAATAAAATGATCCAAGTATTTTTGAATGGGAAGCTTTGTGTTTTGTTTTGTTTTTTTCCAACTGGTTTCCTCAGTTCTACAAAATCCAACTTTTTTCCATAATTTCCTAATTATCTTTCTTTGTGAAAACACATTTAAAAACAGAAGAAGAAGAAAAATCCAAATGACGAGTGAAGAATTGTGGCTGGAGTAGATGAAAAGCAATGGAATTAGTGCCTCTACAGATACTGTCAACTCATATTAATCTGATTACTCTTACTTTGAAATGTTCCCTAAAATATAACATTCAAATGCAGCAGAACTCAAATCCCACACACTGAAATACGTGTGAATATTATTTAGGAAAGAGAAAAATTCCCCCCTTTTTGCTCCCTCTACATTCCACTCCATGAAATGAGCCACTCACTGTTTCAAAGGAGAGCATCTCTGAAATCTGCAGTATGTTAAAACTAACTGCATGAAACCTGCAGCCGAGGCAGAAGTTATGGTGTAAAATGGGCAAAAAACACAAACCTCTATCTTTCATATTAATGCAGAAATATGTATATTTATTAAGTACTAAATGTAGTATTGTGGTTAAAATCACAAGAAAATCACAAGTTTCACAATTTCAGAAATGTGTGCAGAGCAGCTGTAGCTACTCACTGTCTGACGCTGGAGGCAGCCAGCCTGCTCTTCCACTGACCCTTCCTGCCTGGTCGCTACCGCTGCTGTTTTACTGCATTTCCTTCCTGATCTCACTGCAACATCCACCTCTTAACCTGTTTGTTTTTTTCCAGAAATAGCCCACTTATTGTCTTTTTGTCAGTTTTTATGGTTGTCATCTTTTCAAACTTTATTCCTTCCTTTTATGAGCTGAAGCTGAGGACAGTTCTACACCCCCCCATCTAAACTCTGTGTGTGTGGAAAAGGATCATCTGAGGCTTCCTAAAGAGAGCAGGGAATTTGTGACATGAGAAGAGAGTGATGGGTGGGATGCAGGAGCGTGTGTTTGTAACCATGTGTGTTCACGCCGGCGTGTGTGTGTGTGTTTTCTTTTGGTGGAGGGACGGGAGTCTGTCTGAAACAAACACTGTGTAATATAAAGTTTCAATGATACCCTGATAGTGAGATCAGTGTGTGTCTGTGTTTCTACTGCACATGCTCTGGGTGGGCGATGGCATGCTGTGCATCATGACAGGAATACAGAGAAAGGTCCCATTGTGTTGTGTTGTCTTTTTATTGCAATCAAGAGAGTGCACGTGCACAGTTTCAGCTGGATCCTCCAAATAAGAATACAGAACATATAGTATACATGATGAATCTGTTTCTAAACCAACCATGTCTGGCAATTTTTGTGCTGATTACTGACTATCTTAATGTAAATGTTTCATTCAGTTTCTTTTATAATTTGATCGGTCTAACAGTAACAAAAGATGTCAAAGAATGAAAGTGTTTTAGGAGAGTATTTTAATATTACGGAGAAAAATGACATCCTTTTAACTGAATGACTGGCAAGGCTTCTCATACAGTGTGGGACAGATAAATATGAACATTTAAAATCTTCATTAAGTTCTGTCCCCATTCCCTCAGTCACATCTTATTTACAAACTTTTTGTTTTATGATTGCACGGTACGTTTCTGCACTGTAATCTATTAATCTATTAAACTATCTAAGTAGAGCCGAATATTATTTCCGTACTTGAGATTACGGGTATGTTGTTTTAACTAATTGTTAACTGGTAGCATACAGCTAATCGCTTATGGTAGCTCACTTTCATCAACATTGTCAACATCAACAGCCTGTTAGATTTTTAGGTTTGTTTTTCAATGCCAGGCCTGAACCCAAAATATAGTGGTTGACGCTAAAACAAACAACCTTCCACAAAATGCTTAGCTGTAGTTGGTGGTCATTTCTGTAATGCTAGGTCGACGATTGACAGCAGATTGGCAAACTGCCCCCAACTCATCCTGAAATAAGCCTTGAACTAACCGTCATCCAGATAAAGCTTGTGGACCAGTTGTGGTAATATTACTCCTGTGATTTCTCCTCTGAGGGTCTCATGTACATGCATCTCTGTGTTCCTGTGTCCAGGCTGCTGTTTGAGAGCAGGTACAAATCTAAAAGGTACAAAGGTACAAATCTGTTAGTTTACTACTCAACAAAATAAGGGTTGGGCTAAAGACACCAAGCTGCTTTTTGTTTTATTTTACAGAGTGCGCCTTGCATGCTCACTCTGTCTGAATGGGCTTTTAAGCATTCTTAAAGTAGGTTGGTGAACATGAGGGTAGTAGGAAGAATTTAAAATGAAGACACAATGTATGATCTATTACGTTGTTTCTGCTTTATCCCCCTATGTAAAGTGCAGTTAAAAGTGGAAAAGAAACTGTGAATTTAGCTTACTTTATAAAGCAGACATCATCCAAAACAGCAGAACAGGACTTACTGTAAGTCCTGGAGAAGTACCCACTAGTTAATGGTCAGGTATTGTTTTATATGATGGACAGGGTTACCTCATCACCCTAAACCACATTTGACTGGATAAATTAAAGTAAAATATAATGTAGTTCAAGATGATGATGAAAACCTTTCATTCAATTGTATTTTTATTTCACCTTTTATGTCTTTTATGTAACAAAGACCATATGATAAGAACAGAAAGGATTTGACATGATCACCATGCTGCCCAGATTGTTTATGGAAAACAAAAGTACTGAAACTGATTTATGCATTTTATTTTCAGGATGTCCCTCTCCCTACTCTAAAACCCAGGGTGATTTTTCAGGGATCAAAATCACATTTTTTAAGTGATGGATCTATAATTTTGGAATTAATCTCATAGCTCCCATTTATCATCCGCAGCATGTCTGGAGGATCACATGGGAGCAGCCAAAGATCAGCAGGTCATAGTTAATTGGTTTCAACTCATTAAAGCGATCCCCTGCCTCAGTCATTAGACTGAGCCGGGCTCCACCATTGACATTTGACTTCTGTACCATCATCAGAAAACATTAATGCTAATGTCCTGTAACAGCAATAAAGAGTTAAAACACTCCCTTGCATCAGTGTCATTACAGAACAATGGAAAAGGAGTTTTCTGTTGTACACATAGTATGTATCAATGTAGATAAGAGCATTAGCATATTGCATGTGCATGTATGTGTCATTTTTCTGACAGTCCCATCAATACCCATCTTCAGTGAGTTTGAAAGTGAGAGCTGTGACAGGAAAGAATCGGGCTGCTGTGAATGCTAATGGATACCTCCAACTGCAAGGACGCAGAGTCTTACAGGGCAAAGATTTCACTAACATTTTACAGTTATGTAATGTGTCATTTTCACTTCACACCACGTTCAACGGAACATGTTACACCTTCATATCCGGAACAAAGCATGATTAAGTTACCAACCAAGCTTTCCTTTCACTAAGACAACAATAGCAATGTTAATGACAATAATATTTGGACTAATAATAATAACAGTAGCAGCGGGAAGCCTGCAAACACAGATCCAGACCCCACAACTCTGGATCCAGAAACACTAGCAGAAAGCCACAGAAGGACAGAGGAGAGGGACGAGAAAACACAAGACTACTAGAGAGGAAAGAAGTCAAGGTAGCACAATGTGTTATTGGGAGAGGGATGCATACAGGTGGAGAGGAGAGAGAGGACCTCAGTACATCAAGGGAGGTGTCCCAACCAGTCCAGGTCTATAGCAGCATAACCAAGATATGGATGTTGTGCCGGGGCAGAATTGAGGAAATCACACAAAAATACATCTTACGTGATGTTATTTATTAGCACAAATACGACCGGTCCAGTTTAGTCCATAAATATCAGTATAAACTTGCTGTTCATTAACCCATATCAAATCCAGTACAAAAAGACATGCTCCAATTTAAGAAATAAAATAAAAACAATTTTCAATAAACTGAGATCAAAGTTAATGCTCTTATTGTAAATGAGTGCAGCTACTGACTTCACATATTTAATTTTGCTTTGGAATAACCAGCTCTCAGAATGTTTGAACATTTCGTCTCAGTTTACTTTGTTTCTCGAGAAAATAAAGAACAAAGACAGATAGATAGAAAGAAAATGGCAAGACATTAAGCAAATGGCATCATTAAAGCCAGTTAATCTTCACCTGTTGACTTCATACTTGTGGAGCGCTCCATTCATCTTCCAGCACCTCCCAGGAGCTGGTCTGGTGTCAGACAGGCTAACAAATGACCTCAACTAATCGCTATTTAATTTACTACCAGCAGTCACATTGAGACACGAGGGCTAGGTAGAGTACAACTAACCATCTTCTGCGTGTGTGTGTGTGTGTGTGTGTGTGTTGTTTTGTGTATATTGTGTTGGGGTGTACAAACATGGTGGAAGTTTACCCATTAGTTGATGAGTGCATTTATCATATGTGGAGGTTCTCTCAGCCCTAAGCTGCTGTCCATCAAAAAGAATTAACCACCATAGTAACAGTAATTAATGTCTTCTCTGTTTTTGTTGTTGCTGCTGTTGTTGTTTTGCAACTAATAATAACCCCTAACAACACAAGGGTTCAATCAAAATTAGGTTTAAAGTCCAGCACACATCGTATGGTTGAATAAGGAAGTCAATTTGACCACATTTATGTGTATGTGTATTTTTTTTACATGAATGTCAATGCATTTATGTAATCTTTAAGATTGTCATGAAATCAAACCCCATTATTATCTTTTATGTATTCAGTAACTTACTGTCTATATGGTAGTTTTTATATGTTGTGGCAGAGTCCTGTGCTTGAAGTTGCTTTCACACAGGCCAGGGATACACAGAAAACTATGCAGCATGGAATCTGTGTAATTTTACCTCACTGATAACAGCTTTTCATGCTTTTATTGTGAAGCAGACACTGAAAGAACTAATGTGTTTGTAGGCACTGTTAGTGCTGAATGTGATCATTCATCAAAGATGCGTTTGCAAAACAAAACAACAGGGAATTTCAGCATTTCGTGTCAGCAGATGAGTTTGAAATCTGTCAGGGAGTAACAGAACAGTCATGAGCAGTGACCGTGAGCTCATAGATGGAGCTGCATTCGACAGGCTGCACACGTTCAACTCCTCACCAGAGCCATCAGCTCCTGTTACCGTGTCCTGCCATTAAATAGAAAACTACTCATGAAATCAGACAGTGGCTGCTCATAGCGTGATGGCAAAAAAAGCTTTACATTTATACTCTCAGACTGAGATCAGGATGATGTAGCTAAAGCACCTTATTATAGGTTGGGGCAATATAAACAGACACATATCTGACATCTTATGTATCCCTTCCTTGCACAGTTTTTTCATCTATCATGGCTTCAAATATAATTCCGGATTACTTCTTAATGTTTATTACATTTACAGCAAGTATTAGGCATGCTATTACTGTACCATGTCTTATTCCGCCAATGTTTCAGAGCGAATTCTTCAGTGAGTGGCAGCTTATCAGAACCATAAAATATACATGACATATTAAAGTAATACACCAAACCACTGGAACCCTTCTGTAATAGTCAAGTGACCTCTATAAACATTAATGCAAACACACACGCATACGCACACACACACACACACACACACACACACACACACACACACACACACACACACACACACACACACACACACACACACACAAACTGTATATGTACATTGTCGTTCATTGAACTAGAGTCATAAAAATTTACAGGCTGGTAAATGGGGGACTGGCATTCAGGCATTATTAAAGGTGTATCTCCACCATTAATTTGATGATGTCATTGATACTGTTTTGATATCCGATAATTCATTCATTAATTTTAACTTTCATAATTTCATGCTTTGTTGAAATGAGAGAAATTTGCTCTTTAATTTGAAATACAACATAACCAGCTAATCCTTGCCAAAATGTGTGTGTGTGTGTGTGTGTGTGTGTGTGTGTGTGTGTGTGTGTGTGAGTGTGTGTGTACAAGTGTAACAAGTGTTATAGACAATATTTGAAAGAATAAACTGAGAAAAAGTGTTCATCACATTGCAGACATGGAAAATTCTGACAATAAACAAAATGTAAAATATGCACTAAAAGCAAAAATGAAAGGATAAAAAAAAATATTTATAATAGTTTGAACAACTCTTAAATTGGCACATGACACTAGTGAAAAACGTTAGCTTAACTGCTCCTGACCTTTGCTACCATAATCTCTGTGTTGACTGAAAATGACTTTAGCTAGACAAATGACTTTAGTTTCTACAGATTGTTAAGGGCAAAACAAAACAAAATAACATCTGCCAGCATGAAAGTAATGTCAGGCTGAAAGAATAAAGCTAAAACACATGGCTGCTGCATCAGCTGCATCAGTCTCAACCAAGCTTGATGTTTTATTTCTTTCTGTTTTTCAAGCATGTAGTTCATAGTTGTATCAAGAGAGCTGGCATCCTTGCTGCCAATCTGTCCCAGTGGTCACCCATGGTACTGTAACAAAAAATTCCCTACTTTCCGACTGGCATTTCCCCCACAGACAACTAACATATAAAAAGGTGCTTTCTGTAAAACCGTAGCAGCACCAAGACAAGTGCAGAGACAAGACCTTTGTCTTATGTAATTAAAACATCATTTGTCATTTTCTCCAGTGCTGTGTTATGATGCACTGAAAATCTTCCTCAAATATTCAAACTCCTCAACTACTGCCATGTAGAAAGTCGCATTGGCGAATGCTTTTCCAATGATTTCAGAGAGAAAGGGAACGTCAGATGTAGGTCTATAGTTGGATAAAAGCTGTGGATCAAGAGTGGGCTTTTTAAGTAGTGGACTGTAATACATAGCCTGTTAGTAAAGACAGATTGATCATTTCTAGTGAAGAAGTGCTGACTAAGGGTAAAACTTCTTTAAGCAGCCTAGTTGGAATTTCCCAATTTATTCAAGTGTTACTTCAACGGCTTACCAGAGACCCCGATCTACAAGCCCCCGATCTACGCTAGCAATGGTTAATACTTTTTTTTTCTAAATACAGTCATGTGTGTATCTCATACACGCACACGCGCACACGCACACACACTCACACACAAACACACACACTATACTTCTCTCTAACACAGAAATACTTTACAGATTATTAGTGTGATCACTCTTCTCAATTTGGTTGACACATTCATTCAAATGCAGCCACCTTCTTGTCTTTCTGATATTGAGTGTAATCCTATCAACATGTTATTGCTTTGACTTTCTCTCTGCTCAACAAGTCCATTAACACAGCTGGGTGAGCTAATAAGGGGACTCAGTTGGTTAACTGGCACATTTGGTTTGGGACCTGGTGGATCATGTTTTGTTTTAATTTAGGCTAAGGTTACCTCTGCTCTAATACCAATATACAGTCAGCCATGTAATATACACACATATCTCATCTAATTGACTGTCTATATATCTATAAAAACACAGGCTGTGTTGTAGAAACAAAGAGAACCCCACTGATTTAGCATTTGATTCCTATAGCATTGTCATAGGACAGTTTTTTTTTCAAAAAAGGATCAAAGTTGAAGCAGCAAAACCAGAGATATGGTCTTTTTTATTACACATATTTTCCTTCCATGTCAAAACCTGGTGTCTACATTACCCACAACGCATCTTGACCACAGACAGACCCGGTGTGTTATGTTAGTAGCAGCCAATGAAGCCTGGAACTCCACACTCCCAATTTATTTTATTTTCATTGTAGTCTTCAGACCTAATCAGCCTCTTTATATACAGTCTATAGGATAAATACAGTTAATGGCATTAAAAAAAATTCAACACTAAGCATTCAAGCAAAGTAGAAGTAAAAGTGACAAGTGCAGTCAGTCAGTTTTGCTTTGAGTGTATTTAAGAAGTAGTGAAAGGAGTGTGGCCCGTCATATTGCTAGAGCTACAAATAAAATGCATCAGGGTTATATTTTCACACCGGAGCTGGTAGTAAGAATGCTTTACAGTATATATAGTGCAAGGCAGGCTCAAAAACATTCCTGCTAAGGGCCCCCAGATGTACAGGGCCTGCCCTGTGTCAGGGCATTTGATTTGAAGAGAATTCCAACAATTAGTAGAAAAAAATGCTTCTGAAATAAATTGCACACCCCAGCTTTAAATTGAGTCCTAACCCTAACCCTAACCCCCTAACCCTGGTTTATTTGCTTTAACCATAATCTTTCACTAACTTTAACCAAACCACAGTTGTCCTGAGCAGATACTGTGGAATCAGAGATTTTGAAACATGCTGGCATTAAATTTATGTTATCCACAGAGCCTTACAACAATGCTGTGTTGTCTTGCTTTATACTTATTTAGAACCCACATCAAAAAAAAAGTCTCATGCCCTATTCTAGGGCTGAGTGGGGGCAATTTTGTTAAACAGATGGGTGTAGATGGAAAGAGAAGACTGTACCTTTAGCCTAACAGTGAAAAACAATGTAAGATCTGGATTCTTTCTTGGCAGATGACACATCTTAGATCATCACAGTATTCCGGGTTTAAATAATTTTCTTTTGTGCTTTAACTTAGTGGCACAATTCTGACCTTCACAGTCCAGAGGGAAAGTGTAGGAAACATGTTAGTCTGTTTGATTGTGGGTGTAGTCCATATGGCGGCCTGTGAGCCTCTGGTTGAGAGAAAAGACACATCATTCTGTGTGAACATTATTGTGGTTTGAAGCTGTTAACAAGGAGAGGACAGTTACTAATGATTGGCTGAACTTGGAGGTCAAAGGTGAACAAACTTAACTCAGCTCTGACCTTTGTCAACCTCAGAACCAAAACCCTGACCCTTGTTTGTCAAAACCGGTTTGAACCCCAACCAAAACTCTGCATTAAAGTTCCCCATAGCCTCCGCCAAAGCACACTGTCAAACCTCCAAATGGACCATCCATCAGCATCACAACATGGCTGCTTTTTCTTCCACTTTCTTCTTTGGAGAAGCTGGATGGTTCAACATAAATCGATTAGTCACAGTTGATAAAATGACAAATCAAATTCACAGGGCTCATTATGCAGTTAAATGATATGAATGAAAGAAATAACAATAATGTTATGAAGGCTGATTGTATGCTAATTGTAGGTATGAATCATATTTGTGTAAGAAGTGAAAAGACAGACGGAGACAGCATGAGAAAGTGTGGGGGGGGTGCTAGAAAATATTGAACCCATATCTCCAAATTCTCTGGCTCGTCTCTATGAGGACGAATGTGTAGAAATATGAATGTAAAGATATTATTCAACTAAAACATGAAGAAAAAAGACATCTGTCAGATGGTGGAGGGTTATTAGTGTGTAAATATGACTTTGCTGTATGGGACACTGCTCCAACTGAAAGCACAAACCCACCCTAGAACAGAATCTACATGACACTGGGATAGTGTGAAGACAGCTGGATAAATTCATAAGGATTCATCAAAAACTACTGAATGCATGAAACAACACAAAAACACAAGAAATCTAGCTTGTTGTTAAGATGGAAACACTGTCAGACTGAGTTTATGAAGTATGTTTCAAGTTAATTCACTTCAGTTCAACAAGCCTTTATTGGGAGACGTCTGACAAAGCGTGTGAAGAAAACGTGTACATAAACACTTATAAAATCAAATAATCAAAATGTTTATTTTAAATGAATGTAACTGTTATGTGGGCTTGTTTTACTATATTCATGGTGTCCTAAAAAAACACTTTTGTGGGGACGAAAAGTTTAAAGGGCTGTTTGAGGGGTAAGACCTAGTTTTGGGGTTCCGCTTAAAATTGGGTTAATGTGTAGAGTAAAAGAGCTGGGGAACGCATCATGCTGATGCCCTGTCACTAGGAGTATTTAATTGATTAGAGCTCATTCACTGTCAAATGAGAAACTGTGGAACAGTGGTGTAATTTCTGTCAGTAATGATAGCATGATAAGGCCTGTTGCCTGTTGCATGCTCCTTGAGCTGGGCTCTGCAAGCACGCGCCTGCAAACCTCTGCAATTGGCATGTCCCTGTGACAAGTTTTAAGAGCTCTGTGGTCTGTTATCACACCGACTGCGCATGTCTCCTTGTTGATGATTGGCTTGTCGGTCTGTGGTACACCCAAGCCAAAAACACACTGAAAATCAGATAACCAACAATTTTTTGAAGACGAGAAGAGCCAGGAAACAACTGTAAACACTGCTGTCTTCCTCAGCAGCCTTCCAGTGGATGATTTGTCACTACAGTGCTGGAGAGCAATGGCAACTTGCACAGACAAAAGCATGGCTATGTACACATTAATTGTTGCAGCCTGCGCTCACACAGAGATGTTGACTGGACAACTCAAATTGCTTATAAGGTACTTTTTAACCCCGGGCATGAGTCCAAACTCACCAATGCAAAAGCTCCAAATGCAAAAATAAAGCCTCTGAAATGTTTGTTGTATTTCATCTGTTCTGTTAACTGTCCAACATGAAGATCTAAAGTCTGTTTCCAAGTCTTCACCACATTGTCAAGAATAAAACACTGATCAAAACTGAATCCTTTATTTACTGATCACCCTGAAAATAGTCACATTTTGGTCGATGATTAAAAATATACTGTGTGTACTCGTATACCAAAGGACACACTTTGTATTACCACTGAAAAATAGGTTTGTTAAAAAAGCTTTTTGTAAGCTCTCAACAATAGATGATCATAAATAACTAACAATCACACAGCATATGCTCATGAGTAAGTCTAGTCTGTGTGGATGGATATGAATATTGTCATGAATGGTTTGTCAGGAACTGATTGTGAATTCCTCAGTAAAAAGTCAGGAGGTACTTGTTAATAATGTCAAGTAGTCAATGGTCAGATAATCATGGCGAAATGAGACTTGTTAACGTCTTATATGATGTACCATCTTTAGGGACACAACAATAGCTAAATGGTAACTCTTCCAATAATTAGTAATTAATGAGTAGTAAATAGTTTTGTGAGTTAATCAAAAAAATTCAAAACTTTCTGATCAATTGTCATTCCTCCCTTTTTACGTGTACTGCTCAGTATCCTGTGTACCTTATGGAAAGTATTTCTGAACAAATAAACCTGTTTGTATTTTGCATTTTGTAGTGACAGAAATGTAATAATAATAGTTTTATTTTAAAATTTGAAGCTTTGAAGTAAAGGTGAGTAGTAGTTAGGAGGATACATGTTTGAGTAGAACACAAATAGGTTTTAAAAAAAAGCCAAATTGACCAGCCAAAGTCTTCACTTGGTTATTATGTGTCAAGCATTTTTTATTAGAATGTCTTTAATAACAAACTGTAAAAATGTGTGCGTCAGTCTTGCGTTAGCGAACACTGTCGATTTAAAAACAAACAATATTTATTCTCCACCCACAGTTTACTTTTAACTCACTCGCTCACATTACTGGTGGCCTACACCAAACTAAATGTCAATTGCAAGACTCACAGAAACGCATGGATGCTTACCCTGCACCTCTACAACCACACAAACAACCGCACATACACACACGCGCACACACACACAGAGGTGGGTGGGAAAGGAAATCCCCTCTGTGTATTCTTTAGTTTCAGCTATGAGTGTGTGTCTGACATTCAGCTAACCCGTTCAGCAGCATCTTTTTCAAACTCGGGGTTTTCCTCTCTCCTCATCAACATTACCGGACTTACCTTTTGGTGAGAAGTAGTTTTGCAAAGAGAGCACACCTAAAAATACCTTTAATACCGACAACTGAGATCCAATTGCCACATTAAGACAAGCTGTGCTTTTACTTGCCTAAATGTTACCATTACCTGACCATTTTATATGACACACAGGTCCACATGTCCAATAGCATGTATACAACAATTAACAACTTTCAAAAACTCTAAAACAAGAAGCCAAAAAAGGGGAAATGAACAAAAATTAAATTTAAAAGAAAATAAATGTAAAATGAATAGAAGAATGAATCACACGCTAAAAACTCGTTGCATGATGAAAACCCTTCTAACGCTTCATAAAGGAGTATTTTTACATATCATGTAAAAATCAGCCAACTTCCCCTATTATAGTTAATAATATTATTATATTAACTGACACACTTGTACAAATCCACCGGTAAACACAATCAGAAGCAGAAGCAGATTTGTTGCTACAAAGGTTTACACATGCATGAAAGCATCTGTACTTGTCACCAAGATAATTACTAATGAAGAATTTAAAATACATTCAACAAAGTCTGCTTAATCTGAAACCACAGCATATATCAGTCCCTCTCAACATACTGATATTACTGTGAAGCTTTCACTGTGAAACATTTAAGGATATAAGACAAAGGTGGTAAGCCCTCTGATGACAGCCCCTACAATGAGACAGGTTGCTGTATTTTATAATACAAGACAACAGGATGAGATTTTATCAATAATGCTTTATTTGCAGAATTAAGGGGATTTTGCCTAGTCTGTTAAAACATAATAGTAGCAGGATACTTTAGAAACCGACAAATATACACAAAAACATAACCCCAGTATTAAAGCTAAACACACACACACACAGAGGAATAAAACCTGCTACCGCTCACAAACTGATCGACATACCCGGAGGAATGTTCAGTAACATTCATCAGTCATTTACTGATGTTGCTAATACTGTAACAGATTCTCAAAATTGCAGCAGTAAGGAGAGGGAGGGCGGCTGCTGCTCTCGTGAACGCAGCTTTTTGCCACTGCATTCGCAGTTTATGCTGGTTCGTATTTTTCAGCGTGCCGCAGTGGCTTGCTGTATGACCATTACACCCACATGTTATTGTGTTACCATGGTGATGGCAATGGTCAGTAGCTCCTTCAAACTTAGATGCATTTTTGTCTGAATTTTTTCGCCTTTTTTGCAAAACATGAATTACCTATGACAGAAATACACTCTTTGGCATTGGAAAAGGAAGCACAGAGATTGGATTGCGTGCAGCAGACACTGGGACGATCACCCAGCCAGACCAGCCGGACCAAACGTCACTGCGAGTGGTTTGATCACCCCTGGAAGAGAGGGAAGACAGCCAGGATAAGAGCTAAGCTGAACCCAGCTAGGACCCAAGGCTTTTCCATTACCCAGCCTACTCCTGGCTAATGTCCACACTCCTGCACATGTCAGTGATCATTCACTCAAGTGAACACTGCAATCTGTGATCGCACCAATATCAATGTGAACAGGGCAGTTCCATAAGTAGAGAGTGGTGTGCAGAATGGTCCCACCGGGCGTGGTATGGCTGCGGTGAGGGAGGAATCAGCTGGAGGTCTTTTGGACAGTGAGTGAGTTCTGAATAAGACTGTATTAATCCAACCATTTGACTGTCTAATCACTGGATCAGCAACTCCATCACCCCCACACGTGTTAGTTCCATAGTGACCTCCAAGAGAAAACTTGACTTGATGTCCTATTTAATGCAAATAAACAATGATGAGCTAATAGAGGTTATCAGTGATGCACAACCACAGGGACAAAAAAGCCAAAGTACAAAATTGCTGCACGAACATGTGAACTGCAAACAGCCCTCTTCAGCGCACACACACACACACACACACACAGAATGTGGAGTATTGTGGAGTATAATGGTGCATTGGAAGGGTTTTTATGTATTATGACCTAATGCGTCACACATGAAGAGGCTCTCCACTTCTCGTCCCGCTTCCCCTCTCTTTTCTTTTCCTCTCCGTCCATCTTTTTCTCCTCTCTTCATCTATCACAATATCTCCTCATCTCCTCATCTCCTCTCTCCTCGTCCTTTTCCATCATTCCTCTTCATTCCTCTCAATTTCCCATCTCTTTCACAGCTTTTTCCTCTTCCCTTCTCCTCTCGTTCTTTTTTTCCTTGTTTCCTTTTCTTCTTTCCTTTCTCTTACATGCTCTTCCCCTACTTTTTCCATGTCTTTCTTTCTCTCATCTTCTTCCTTCCACTCCTACGTTTTGCCTTTGCACTTGCTTCTTGTTTTCTGCTCCTTCTCTCCACGTCTCTCGATTATCTCATGGTTTCCTGGTTTCCTCTTCTCCTTTCCTTTTTTCTCTTCCACATCCTTTCCACCTTTCATATCTCCTCCTCTCTTACCCTGCTTTCTCCCTACTTTCTTCTTTCACTTCTTTTAGCCATTCCTTAATCTCTCCTCTCCTTTCCTGCTTTTTTTTCAGTCTCCTCTCTTCACTTCTCCGCTGCGACTTTTGTATTTGCATTTCGCTGCTATGTCCGGTCAAGTTAGAAATATTTATTATTGCTAACTTGACCGGATGTAGCATATTTATTGTTGTTAGCTGTTAACGAGCCCTGCATATACAGAAATGGCGCCAAAGGGTACCCACTGTGTTAAAAAGTGACACCAAGGGGTTTTTGACCAAGCATCTCTAAGTGATGACTTGGGAGTGAGAACATGTCACCTTTCCTCTTCTGCTATTGCATCTGCCCCATTCTTTCTTTTCCTTCTTCTTTTCACCTCTCCTCTCGTCTCTCCTTCTCTTTGTACTCTTCTTCCTTCTCACTTTTCCTCTTCTTCCATCCTCTTCTTCTCTCCTCTCCTCCATTCCACTTCCACATCCACATGCAATCTTCCCCTCCTACACTCTTTTTGTGACAGTTTGACAAAGATAACTTGTGTCATCCCGCAGTGATCACACACACACACACACACACACACACACACACAAATGCAAAGACATGTACAAATGCTCCCACTGCATCTCACCCACTCTAAATATCTGACATCTAACTGTGATGAATGTATGACCTCTGACCTCCAATCCTCTTGATGCCAAATCTGGAAACAAGTTCAACTTTAATTACCAGTGCCGATCACACAGGCAAATCACAAACATGCACAATCCCACACAAAAAGTCAAAAAAGTTCACTTTTAATAACCGCTGCTGCTGCTGAATGTAATATAGACCTACCAACCTCCTGCCTAGTGTGCGCACACACACACACACACACACACACACACACACACACACACACAAACTCAGACACACACTGCTCATGAGTGATTACATTATGTCTGCTCACTAATGATGCTGGTGAGTCTTGTGTTTCCTCCTGGATAAAATTGATAGGAAACTGTACCTGCCCCATCGCTTTAATGCTGTTAAGGCAGCATAGGAGAAGCTAATCCACTCCCTGCTTTCATTTAGCTGGGGATGAGTTGATGGGGGGGAGTGTGGGGCGGGTGGAGGTGTAGACATTATAATCAGGCATTATTATCAGATGCCAATGTGTGTAGTTTAGATAACGGAGGAGGAGCGGGTGGGTTGGGGGGTCTTAATGTTGTGACAACAGAGTAGGTGTGAATTAGACAGGGCCCTAACCTCCAGGCTGATAATAGCGCTCATAATTGAATGCCATTCAGTTGTACAGACACTAGTTAAACAACCAGCCGCGTCAGAGAAGTGAAGGGAAGGAAAGAGAACATTAATACAACTAAAATAACAGTGTATGTGGTATTGCATATAGTAAAGCATCGTTTAAAACCACAGAACTTTACTTTAAATGTATTATAGCCTACATTCTAAGGTTTCCAGTGATATGTCAGGCTTGATTTATTTATTGAAAAATATCTCAAGGCTACCATCTATGCTGATGTGGAAAGTTGAATTGCTACATTGCGTCCAGTCAGAACTGGCACAGTCACTGTTTGTTGGTTAAGTCACTACCACTTGAACTTCTCCTTCTCTGTTGCCATATATTGCATGTAAAGTGTGTAAGGACAGCGGGATGGGTGTTTTTATTTCTTGCACACACACAATGGACAGCACAGCAACAACATCAGACAACAAAATCAGGCACTGTGCACACCTTGTCTACTGTTTAATAACAAACTCCTGATTACAGTAATAATCATTACAGCTGCGCCATCTGGCATCGCCTTAGCTGTACATGATTGGTGGATCAAAATGACAATCAATAGCACAACCAATCAGAGCCATAGAACATAAAACAGTCCTCACTTCTCATTCGGTGTCCTTTTTAACATTTACGGTGAAGTGACAAAACCCTCTAGCAGCAGCATATAACCAGTGGTGGAAATGGGGTGTAACGCAAGGAAATGCCATTTCTGGGAGTAAAAATTTGGAGGGAAAGGCGTTCATGGAGTGTGTTCATGACACAAACAGAATTTATTGTGTCCAGTTACTGTACAGTAATGCTGACAGGTACGCGTCCTGGGTCTCTAATGCATTAAACTTACCATCAACACACCCCATTCTACCTGTGATCATGCTAATGTTAGCTGTAAAGCTGTAAAGTCCACTTCACCTCCAGAGAACCGGCCACTGTCAGTATCCACAGCAGATGTGAGAAGTGTCCTGCTGAGAGTGAAAACGAGTAAAGCTGCTGGGCCTGAAAACATTCCCGGCTGTGTACTTAAAACCTGTGTCAGTGAGATGATGTTATTATTAACTTTTTTAACATATCACAGCAGAATGATCCAACCTGCAGGCGTTCTCCACACTGAAAGGCCCTGCCTCAGTCAGGAACCTTGTTTTCTGTTTCATGCATCTAGTCTTTGTGATAAGATCAGCTAAATATATGCGATCTGGGTTAGTCACTGAGAGTCAATATCTTCATCCTGTCTGTCAGATGTCTGGAGCTCTCTCCAATCTGGTGTGGGAGGATTTGACCCAACATTCTGTAAGACATGTAAAATCCACCTAACTTACTGTATAGTGGTACCCTAACCCATCTTAACCTCAAATGCTCTAATTTCTACTTATAAATGAATAAAATTTAAATTATGGAGTATTGGCTTAAAATGTCAAGTTTGATCTAAAAGTCCTGGGATGTGCCTTACAAAAGTCAGCATGTGGTTCAAAAATATTTAACTCATGATGCTGGGGAATTTTCAATGAAAATCTGCTCTGTGTTATTTTGTTGGGTTTTTTTGTATTTCTGTAAATGTATGCTGCTAAAGCCACCAACTGTCTCAGTAAACATATTCAGCATTTACTGTGAAGCCTAAAATGCTGTTATTGTTCTTGAATTAACTGCTCTATCCTGAAACCTCCACACATCAGTATCACATCTTTGGCTGTTTCTGTGGCAATTAAGAGACTTCAACTTTTTTTGTCTTGTGTAAATCTTATCCTGCACACTAAATCAAGAAAAACAAATCACCCTGCACCTGCGTCTTGTCATTAAGAAACCACGATTATACCATTTATTGGATTTCAGTGCCACTGGAGGACGGCTCGAAAACCACAACACTGGCATTAAGCAGAACTCGATCCAGCTGTCTTCACGCTCTTTAGCAGGTTTTAATTGGTGGGGAACAGGAGAGAGGAGAGCGCCAAAAACATCATTACAGGCTTAAACTACCACAACAGGGTATTGCTGAGATTTAATTACACCGGGCTATTGTTTAATTTGCCTCTCAATGCTTCAATTAAGCAAAAAAGGAAATGTGAGGGTTCAGGTTTCAGGCTCATCTGTGCAGGAGAGGAGAGAGTTTCCCTAGTGAAGTTCATATAACATCACACAGCGGAGATCAAATGGATTTGTCATCATTTGACTAATGACAGGAAAGAGGAATAAACCCTATTAGAAAATCATCAAGAATCCCTCTGTCTCTGCTGATAGTCTTTGTGTGTGTTGTGTGTCTGCTGTAGAGAGGCCTCGGAGCTGATGCTGATGTATTTACTGTTACATTGAACTGTGCAGATGATGTGATCTGAGGTTGATAGGCGCCAAAAATAGCAAAATCTCTCCCTCTCTTCAGAATAAAGGAATGTACAGAAACTCCTGGAACCATTTCCCTTATTAGTTTTGTAGTTATTAAATCTCCATCCCTTTTTCTCGCAAATAATATTCTTTAATCTGCATCCAACGAAACACTTAGGCTATAATTTCACTGAGAGAGTAATAGAAAACTTTTGAGTCAGTGATGTGGAAGTGGAGAGAAGATGGAAGGGTGAAGACTTTGTCCCCTCAGCCTCAGGACCCCGGGTCACTTTATATGTGAATGGAGAACCAACTACTGTCCAACTGGTTAATGCGCAGGCAGAGGGCACCATCACGACACCAAAAATGATAAAGTATTCATTTCATTTCAGATATTTATGCTGTAGCAATAACAACATCCAACTGGATTTCTTAATTTACTTACAGTACATTGTTGAAACCAATTTTGTTGCACTGTCTTACAGTGATTGCGACATGTGGTTGTATGTGCATGTAGTATTTTAATGAAATGGACCAGATAGCGTTAAATTGGCTTTAAAAAGATAGGACTAACCATGATGTCCAGGTTGTAAATGACAGACAAGGGGGTATCTACACCTTCACAAGATTCTCTTTTCAGTGTCTCTAACATGTCCTCACTAACCATTAACTTATAATGTTAAGATAAAATCTGTCTTCTTATCTGCCAGCAGTCATGTGGCATCTTTATGGATGTGGCTATAGTCGCAAGTGGCTGTGATTCCATTGGATTAAAGTTAAATTATCTGTCTCCTGACACACGCAGCCAGAGTGACAATACATTTTCTCCTCATAATGACTTGGAGGGTGCCGAGAAAGTGTATTACATTTTTCTACAGATACTGTTGCCTCATCTGATCACTCCACGCTTGGATTTGGGTATACAGTGACTGACTTAGAGAGACACGATGTTATCCTGTTCTTCTGCACGTGAGCCTGGAAGCAGCTCTCTCCAGTGTGAAACATTCCAGAATATCCATGTGAAGCAGGATGGATTGCCTCCATTGCCAATGTCTTGATGAGGTCTTTGAATGTAATTCTTTAGTCTCTTCTTGCTGGAAATCTTTCATTGTCACATGCAGATGGATAGTGTGATGTGCTCTTGATGTCCTTTGGTCACAAAACAGGCCAGATCACCTCGACTGCCCATAACTTACAGCTAAGCACTGGGCATCCTTTACAGAATTGATGTGTTCTTCATGCTTAAAAAAACACTGTCAACCAAGGAATGTTTTCTCTTTTCCTTTTTTTCTTGAAATAAGCAATTTGTGGGGAAAATGTTTAAATCTCTATGATTTCTTTGTTCTTTCCTGAAATATTCATAGTCATGGCTGAGGTACGTCTCTTTGTCTTACTGCTGTGGGCATATGTCCGGTTGGATCAATACACTCTGGTCATAACTTCTGGGCAATCAATATGTCATGGCTTTGCAACAGGGCTTTTGGTAATCTTTATTTTACCCTGGGTAGGATTATTCTTTTTCAGCAGTGGTCTGATCTTTATTCATCTATACACATTCACATCTCAGAGCTGCACACTCACACAGTTTAAGGGCAGCTCGATGAGACTTAACTGAAGAGGCTAAATCAAATCAAGTTTTGGAAACATTTTGCAATACACTTAATGGATTTTTTTAGGGACAGATGAGAAGATTGACGTCAATAACATGTCTGCGTGTTATACATGTAGTTAGGACATAGCCTAGCTTAGCATAATGACTGGAAGCAGGGGATAACAGCGAGCCTGTGTCTGTACAAAGCCAAAAGAATACACCTACCAACCCCTCTAAAGCTCACTAATTAACATGTCATATCTTGTTTGTTTAATTTGTACACAAACACAAACCTGCCAGGTCTCACTCCCAAGTCATCTCATACAGATGCTTGGTCAAGACCCTTGGTGTCACTTTTCTCAAGTTTCCCTGTTTCTTTCTGCTAAGCTAGGCTAACACACCATGGATCTACCAGTACACAAAAACCAGAGGTAAAACTTACATTAATTTTCCCCATGACTCTAATTAAAAAGACAAGCACATTTTCAAAACTGTCTGACTGTTTAGACCTTTAATATCAACATGGGGCTTCTTTTTTTTCCATTTGAACATCTCCATGCAAGCTCAGCACACTCTTTGTTGTCAGTAATGCATATGACTTTTCATCTGTCTTCATCCTCCATACTTCCTCTATTCTCTGCAACTTCCTTCCTCAGTTGAGTAAAAAAACTACAGACATGGTCATTATGGCTGATGTGTCGTCGCTCCTGTCTTGTCCCGTCGAGAGAACAAAGACACCTAGACGGATGACCTCTGTGCGTCTGTGACAAGACAGAGAACATCCTCATCACTGACCAACAAAGATTCTAATTTCCAAGAAAGCTAGAAAATAAAAATGTTCGGCCAGTTTCAAAAGTTTGTTTTTGGATCTGAAATCAGATCTGGTTTGCACAGGGTTTGACCAACCTCAAGACTCTTTTCTATTGCAGTGAAAAGGCTGTGACTTACAGCACAAGAAGCAAGATCATACTTTATTGATACATAGAGCAGTAGGTAAAAACATGGCAATATGTGATCGGTTATTTCTCTGTATACTGTAACTAATCACCTGTCAAACTCTATTTTATTTTTTAGCTGAATTAAGTAAATTCTGGATTTTTTAGGATTTTGTTCCCTGACTAATCTTGCACAATTTCATGCAAAATGTTGTTAGATGGTATGAAAATAAGATATTCAAAGTGAAGTCTTTATATGTTCATTTTGTTGTGTCAAGTCAGGTCAAGTCGATTTTGTTTTAGAAAGAAAAGGCCTTTAATGTCCCTGCAATGGACTGGCGACCTGTCCAGAGTGTACCTCACCTTTCGCCCAGTGTCAGCTGGGATTGGCTCCAGCCCCCCGCGACCCAGTACGCAGGATAAGCGGTTGATGATGGAAGGATGGATGGATGGATGGATGCCTTTGATATAACAAGGCTATTTATTAAACTCAGGACTCAGTGCCATGGATTTTTTGCCATTGTCGTAACACTTGACTCCAATGAGCATCTTTGTTGGTTGAGTGTGACTTTTTAAAAAACAAAAAACTTTCTCTTGTAAAGCCCCAAATCACACGTTTGTCTTAGAGGACTTTAAAAGTCAGTCCAACACACACTACCATATGTTCTTAAACACTCAATTTAGATTAGAACTAGACTAAAAACTTTACAAAATTATTATAATAAAAAATAAAATAAAATGATATGTGTGATAGGTGTCAGAGAGATGTAGCAGTAGTAGAAAATGAATGACAATATTAAGTAAAAATAGAAATGAACTAAATTAACTTGTCCTGAAGGAAGACACGCCTAATTCTGTACAGTATATGAGATTTGTAGTAAAGTTTGTGGGCTAAACATGCACAAACACTGGAACAATAATGGTTCAAACCATGTGATCACTAACTGCTTGATGAAAAGTGCATGAAAGCTCAGCATAACGTTTTGGGTCCACCTCCCTACTTCCTCTGCCTGCCTCTCTGCCGCTCGCTGACTGAGTTCCTGCTGCAGCAGAAAACTACGGACAAGGCCATTATGGCTGACGTGTTGTCATCCCTGTCTTGTCCTGTCCAGACAAACAAAGACAGAGGATCCTGTTGAACGGCTCTGTGATGATGAGACACTGGGAGTCCCCTGTCTGCCTCAGCAGGGCTTCAGGATGCAGCAGAGAGCATGAGCTACATTCCCTCCTATTCACAGTGGCAGCCTGTGATGGAAAGCCTGTTAATGTTCAACCACAGGCAGGAACTGATGCAGTGCTTCTGCCAGGGAGCGTTACACCCCCCCATGACACCTCTTCATCTGTATTTATTCATCATCTTTGTGTTGTTTGGCTCAAACAGGGTAGAGCATTTGTATTAATGTCCACATAGGAAGATTTGAATCAAAATGAAGTAAGTATAATAAGTAAAACATATACAGTATACTATATTACATAACCAATACAGTATATACACACCAAACTGATAGAAGTGCAATTTCAGCAGAACACTGTACCCCACTAACCTCCCAGTACTCATGCATGGGAGTGCTGAGAGACCCATCTATCTCCCAGGTGACAGTCAGTACTACTCCACCATGCCTCCTCCCAGCTTGCAGCTCCACATGTCCCGTTACCCCCTGCTGATTGGTCTGCCCTCGCTGAGAGGCGATCAGTCTATCCATCCTGCTGACCAACACTTTGGTCCAGAGCAAAATTTCTCCACATCTACTGGATAGACTGGATATACGTGGTTCCCAGAGGATCAATATCAGCATTTTGGTGGAACTAGGACCTTGTATCTATTTTCGTCATCATCATCGCACTTCTGGAGCACACTCATGAAAGAGGGTGGAGAGAATGGACGCTTAAAAGCATTTACATTTCAATGTACCTACTGGGCCCTATTTAAAAGGTCTGTAGCACATGGTCAAAAGTGCATGGTGCAAGTGCATGAGGGTGTGTCCAAGTCCACTTTTGCTTGTTAAACAGTGCATAATCTTGGCGCAAGTTGCACAACTCTTCTCCAGTACACCCCCCAGGACACAGGTCACGGTAATGAAAGGACAAAAACGTTGTGAACATTTGTCAGAAATCAGGAGAAATACTTGGAAAGGAGTAGGCTTTAATTTACAGTGTGTGGATATAGGGGGTGGTGATGCTCAGTGGATAAGATGCTGCCTTTGGTGTGAGAGACCGGGGCTTAATCCCCCACTGTGACATATCTACCAATGCGTCCTTGAGCAAGACACTTAACCCCTAATTGCTCCAGAGGCGTGCGACCTCTGACATAATTAGCATTTGTTAGTCGCTTTGGATAAAAGCGTCAGCTAAATGAATTAATGTCATGTAGATGACCCCCAGATATGACCACCATTAAATGGGTTTTTTGGGGGTTGGAATCATGGTGCGTCCCATTTGACATGGGAAGTCAGAATTTCCGAGTTCCCAGTTGGAAATTTCAACTGGAACGCCCCCTGAAGTCGGATTTTCGACTCGGAAAGTCGGGACAACCCAACTTCGTGATCCAAGATGGCTGTCGGGGTATCAACAGTTACTGAAAGCTGCAGTTTATACTACTTATTACCACTTCTGTGTTCTTGTGCCTCATTTAAATGTTTGTACACAAAGTGCTGTCCAGCAGCTGTCTGTGGACGTGTTGCTACAGTGTTTAGTGTCAGTAAATACAGCACAATGTGTTTTTTAATATAATAGTATCAATAACTAACCTGGCTAGTTGTAAACAAACAGCTGGCCGAGCGAGGTTGTTAACTGGAATGCCGTCAGCTTGGGTGTGACGTCATTCCCAGCTCCGACCTCCGACTTAAGGTAAATGGAACGCAGCATCAGTCTCATCAGAGAGAATTACCTTTTTCTCATCAGCCGTGTTCCCATCAACGTATTTTTATGCGCATTTTGAAGTATCACTTTAGCAAAGATTGACGGAAACGCAAAGTTTGAAAAACACATCTTCAATTTCACAAAAGGCTTTTAAGCGTTTTTTGTCTTCTTTGAAAAAGAGTTAATGAGCTTATAGGGAGAAGGAAACACTATTTCCAAATACATTCTGATGTAGAAAATATTTAACTCAAATGACCAATCACCTGTTTCTGTTCTTCCCTGATATTCCCATTACGTGCAAAAACATGGCTGGTAGTAGCAACAGGTAGCCTTTGTGTGGACCAATGAGGAGACCAAATTATTCCTCCTAACTGGTTTTTATTTCTTCTTATTATTATTGTTTTTTCTTCTTCTATTTGAGGTATTTATGGTTGGCAAAAAACTTTTCTTTCCAGTTCATGGCCTCTACTTCTTCTACTCTGCTTACTACAGCTTAAAATGTGGCCATTTTCAGTGACAATTCAAAAGTTTGTTTCAAATACGTTCTACAATTACATGGAAACACAGCTACTGATGTTAAAACTCCAATCTAAAAAAATGTCTTTTCAGGCACATTACAGTGCGCGCACACGTGTGTGTGTGTGTGTGTGTGTGTGTTCTTACAGTCACCACTGAACTGTGTTAGCCCATGCTGTTTCTTTTTTTATTATCTCTTTTTTATTAAAGTGGAAAAAATTGTGTGCCACTGTTTTTGTCAGATGTCCAATAGCAGATCTCTAAGTGCAGGAAGATTCTGTCAGTGTGTCGTCACACAGAGACAGCATCGTATCGTCCATCTCTGTGTGCCTTTGTCTCTTTGACAGGATAAGACAGGAATGACGACACAGCAGCAATAATGTCCAGGCACGAAGTTTTCCTCTGCCGCAGGAGGCAAACAAATGTCAAGCTGTGGCGTCAAGAGGGTTTTTTATTAAATAATAATGTCTAATAATAATGTAATAGATGAGTACTGACCCATGATTAGCTTAACGCACACAAATAGCTCCATATCCTTTTCACATTTTCACTGGGAGTCAGTCAGTTGGGAATCACTGCTATGCCCATATTATACAGCAATGCACATAACTAAAAGTTTTTTGTTAACATTAGTGTTTCAGATTGTTTTCTAGTTAGCCAGACACACTGAAACATGAACACAACAGAAAGGTGCCTACATTTATTCTCTCAAATATAAAACAAATATATAATGATTTTTTGTGGATCAAAATAAGTTTTTTTAGGATTTGTTAAGATGTTTAATAATACTTCTGATGTTATTTTATATATGTGTTATAGTCAACAAGTCCCATGGTGAGAATCACACTTCTCCTAACAGGTACTGTGTGTATCTCAGCCTGATATCATCTTTCTCTGAGCAGTAAAGCTCCATTTTTATCCAAAACCATTAAAAACACCTGTAGGCTCACAGCTATTAGCACTACTTTATGATTGTTTATGATTAATTACTTTATTAAAAAATGTATAATATATATTTTTAAAGATTTATATATTTATTAGGATCCACGGCAGTAGCCTTCTTGAAATAATAAGGTTATGAGGCAAAGTCCTCCAACCACCACCCACCCCTTCCAAAAAAATATCAAGTTTTTGAATGATTTGGATTTCTTATAGCGGGCTGTTGAATTGTGTTGATATGTGTTTATGTTATAATATATATATATAATATATAATAATATATAATTATATATATATATATATATATTAAAATTACCCTTTTATTTTCCAACATGAAGGTCTAAATGCTTTTTCTCAGACTGGTCCATGCAGCCAGAAATAGAATTCTGGTGAGAAAATATTGAATCCTGTGGGAAAATACCAGATCCAAAAGTGTTAGAACCCTAAAATGTTTGGTTTTTGCAGAGAAGTTGAAGATAATTGTTGGTTTTGGTCTGTCCTTGGGATTTATTGAAAATAAAGCAAATATAAACATCACCACCAACCTTTTCTGGCACAAATGTCAGGCTAGCTTCAGGCAAAGAACAACAGCATTTCTTTTCTCTCCTCCTCCTCAAACAAACAACAACTGGTAAATCCCTAATATGATGCATTTAACAAATGAATACATTTAACAAGGAAGTGCCCTTTGTGGAGTCTGGAATCCCTCCTGGGTGTGTGGGGAAGGTGTGTGGGAGTGATGTGTGGGCTTTCCCCATACAGATGGACTCTAAAGGCCAGCCTACACACTCAGGATCCCGCCTTCTTCCCAGCCATGACATCCAGCTGGCGTCTGTCAGCAAAACAGCCAGCAAGGCAGAAACCATAGAGGAAGAGGACAACAAGAAAATCAGAGGAGAACAAAGGCTGTGTGAGAGTGTGAAGAAATGAAGAAAAGTGTGTGATCGAGAAAGTGTGAGGTGGACAGCGATGCAGAAAGTGTGTGTTGGTGTGACCGTCCTGGTGTAAAGAACAGGCCCACTCACATTCCTCTGTATTATATGGAAGTCAACAGGAATGACAGTATCAGTAACAGAAAAGACTCCCGCAACACAAGTACCTGCAGCAGGAAGAGCTGTGCGTAGGAGGAGATGCTTTTTTCCCGAATCTGAATGCAATGGGAGACCTCATGGCTTTCTATATGGTAGGTTTGGACCTCCTCTGGTTGAACTAATTTAGATGCACATAAAAAATCATTCAAAGTGAGCAAACTCTATTCAGAGAACATTCTTTTTTTTTCATTGAATGTGATATGGGAAGAAATACATGTATGTATGACATATTGGCACATGGTGGAAAGTAATAGTCATGTGGTACAGTTAGCTGACCTGGTAGAGCCCCCGCACTTGTACAGAGCTTACCAAAAGGGCCTGGGTCCACTTTCAGCCTGCAGCCCTATGCTGCATTTCACCCCCTCTCTCTTTCTCTCTCTGACATTTCCTGTCTCTGTCTCTCGCTTCAGCTGTTCTGTCTAATAAAGAAAAAAAGCCCCCAAAACAAATTAGTTCTGTATAACTTTTTCATGCTTCTACTGCAGAACGTATCAGAGGGAAATATTGTACCTTTTACTCCACTAATTTTGCTTGACAGCTATAGGTACAAGTTCCTGGTCAGATTAAGATTTTCCATGCAAAACACATAACAAGTGGGTACCATTCTTCTTTAGTCCCCCTAATTAGCATGTATGAGCAGTATTTCAACATTTGATGATGTACTTGGAAGCAAGTGTGAAACAGAAGTGTTTGGGTATGTAATTGTTAACCACCACACTGCCTGTGGACACCCAAAAACAGATAATGAACCTTTATACAAAGTCAAATGACTCTAAGAGAAAGTCTAAACAACAACAAGGCCTAAGAAACAACCAATGGTGCATCTCCCTGTCCCCAGATTATCAGTTTGTTTCATTTGAGTAGTAAAATAGATCTTAAAACCAAATAAATAAAATAGCATAAAAACCTGAAGGAAGTCACTTGATTACCCTGGACTATATGTGTGATCCCTCTTTAAAAACTGTTTCAACTTGTGTTGATCTCATTTATACCCCATTTTTAATGTTATGTGTAAAAAGGTCTAATTATTAAACATGCTAAAGCAGTTAAAATGATAATTTTCTATAAAACTGTGAAACTTAAAACATGACTTGGGTAAATAGTACACAAGCAAACACACACACACACACACACACACACACACACACATATGGATAGTTGCAGAATGTCCTCAGTCTGTCTGCCACTGCATGTCCTCATTTGCATTCAGTTCTGTTCCTCAGAAGCATCTAGGAATAACACATCACAGCAAACAGCAGTAGCTGTGTAGCACACAGCACATATATTGAAGCGTGAAAAAGAGTCCACAGGTAATACTTCTAGGTAAGTGTCATCTTTTTGTTCACCTAAGAGAGAACAGCTGCAGGAGTGCACATGCTGCATGGTTCTCAGCGCCAGAGAAGTGGCGCCCCCCGATGGCCAGACCTTACTGCTCAGTAAAAGAAGTGTACAGCACACCAAGCAAAGGACTTTACAGACAAACATAGAGAAGGATTATTATATCTTTTGTCAAAAGTACATTATAAAATATTAAATGCAGGGAAATGCAAATCATGTTGTGAGAAAAGAGGACTAGACTACTGTACTGATGGATTATTTTGTGTTGAAAGGAATGGTGGGCCTACACCCCAAATGATTATCAGATTACTGTTGGTGGATGTTGTATCTTTTCAGCAACTATATAAAAACTGCCATGTGTTCACTTGATGATGGTGCTGATGCGCTTAGTAGATCCTGAACAGGTTTTTGTGTACAAGCAGAAGAGGGGATGGATCAAAATTAATACAGCATGCATTTTTTAAATTAAAGAATGACTATAATGAGTATTGGCCTGCCGACAAAAGTCCATAAGATGTGTACAAACATGTTAAAACAACACAAAGATGAAACAGACAAAGATCAGGTCAAAAGAAAAATTAATTTGAATTAGGGAGGGCTATGTCAAATCAGCACTCAACAAATGTCAGTCCACACATTCAGTTTTTCCTATGTACTCAGTGGTAGAAGTCAAAAGTAAAAATACAGAAGAATTTTCAGCTCAGGTGTCAAAAGTAAAAATAGTAACTCTGGAGAAAAGTTCAATGTGAAAAAGAACGAGTATAAAGAATTGTAACATGGAAGTACCTCAAATGTACTTAGTTACACTCCACCTTTGCGTATAGTATGAGAGTTCCAGTTAACAGCACAAAGTGATTTCAGAAATCATCCAGTCATGTTTGTATAAAAAGAAAGAACTGAAGTTACAAAAGTCTCTGGACATTAGAAAACATGTGTGTGTGTGAACACTACAATAAATCTGCTTTGCTTCAGTGTCACCTGTCACACAGGTGAAACACTGAAGGGCGTAAACAGCTTGAGGCTGTGTCTGGTTGCTGGATGGTGACCTTCCACAGTGTGTCAGACACAACAACATTAACCCTCTAGAGTCTGTCTATAGTCGGTGAATACACTAAGCATGTTTGATTTATGGCAACACAACTTCATTTAATCATCACACAGAGGCAAACTGTTTCATGCAGGATCTTTTCATGCCTGTAGACAATCCAACATTTTGAGAGAAATGTTTTAAATTGTGAATTATCCATATTTTTAGTAATTTACAGGCATACAATTTAAATTTAAAGGGACATATTAAGTATCCTGTCTTAAGCTGTTAGTTGTATGTCTGTGCCCTACGAGCAGACAGTGAACAGGGCATAGAGGTCATAATTCCAGGCTCCGTTCCAGGTCAGCACAGTCCACGGCTCCTCCTGCTGAGCATGCTCTCTTCGCCACTCTTCTCTTATTGGTGTTCCTGTGCTGAGAGGCCTCTACAGTCCTGTGACAATGACGCCACTGTGTTATTAAGCTTTGTATTGTACTATATTCATCTGCCTCTTCATCTGACCCTGTTCCCTCTCGCTCACAGCCTTCTGCCTCTTGCTATGGATCCTCTCTTTCCCCCCAAGCCTTCCCTGTCTCTCTCTCTCTCTCCCTCTGGCTCTCCCCAGTTATATCTTTTATTCAATGAGCCATGACTCAATTCACATTTGTCTGTTTGCATGGACACCTACATAGTTCCCCTCAGACAGTGGCGAGGGCAGAGCAGTTCAGGGCAGCTGGAAACTCTGCTCTTTATGACTGTAGGCTGGCCTGATGTTCCTGTGGTTAACCTCAAAATGTACACAAAATCAAAATGTGAATTACAAAATATTCAGTGTCTGGATTCAACTGAATTAAGATTAGCAATGATACAAAAATAAAATACATTGCAGTTGAATTCCCCCGTCGTGCTGTGAGGACTCCAAATGCATGTGATTCCAGATAACACAGTGTCACGTGAAAACTCGTTTATAATGTTTTGTTACTTACTAAACAACAAACCCATACATTTTAGGACAGTATAACTAAATCAAGACATTGAGGATCCACTTCTTCTATTTGTAATAAATCTGTAAACTAGCTGGCACCTTTAAAGTGTTAAATAAAGATAAATAAAGAAATTACATTTGTTCCACTGCTATTAAAACTGATATTACTAAAAACATTTGAACTGATATGTTCTGGTAGACAGAATAAACTTTCTGTAATCACTTGAAAGCCATTGTACATGTTAGAGCAGTCATGTACAATACATGAGGTACTGTGTCTGGTTAATCAAGAACATTGTAATATACCATGATTTAATCTCTTCATGGAAGTAGATATGAACAGAAAGTATTCTGTACATACACTGTATGAATTGAGCGCCATCTAGTGGTATGGTGTGCACCTAACCTAGCTTGTTAATTCTATTAAGTTGATTCAAACCACTGATTAAGTGCTTATCAGCAAAGTACAGAAATATCAGGATCAAGAATTATTTTCATCAGTTCAGATGAATGCCTGGCCATGCCCAGGGAATCCAGATCACACTCCAAGAATTCTGGAAGAAGTGTACAGTTCAGACCTGCGCCAGCAACAAAAAAGAACCGGGTACAAAACACTCTTCTCTGCTATTACTGTTACACATCGGGACATTATCATCCTCCACTACAGCACTGTATACCAACAGTAGATCTGCATATTAAAAGAAAGACACACTGGATGATTATTTTATTTTAATTTGAAGAAAACATTTCATAAATGACTTAAAATGCAAAAAACAAAACACTTTTCTACAACAAATTGCACTTTTTACGCACAGTTTACATATATGGCCCACACAGCAGACACATACGTAACCAACATGCTCTTTGACCTCACATGTATATAATGTATATACAGGCCAACTCACTGTCATTTAGAATGGGAAAATGCTTAACATGCATTTGCAACACAGTGCAAGGACACTGCTGTGTGCAAACAAATGCATCATCCACATTTCACTTACAGAAAATGATGAAGATGACACCAAATAAAACAATTAGGCAAATTTGTGGTGCTGCTTCAAGTTCTGATGACATCTGATATATGACATCTCGACACTTTACACATCCAGAATCAGAAAACACTGATGAGGTGTTACATGTGGACTATTTTTCCTTTTTGTGGTGGTTTTATCTTGTATTTCTTCTCTGCCAAGGACCCTCTTGTGAGTCTAAAAAAAAAGTTTGAACTGAATTATACTTAATTCAGACATCATTTAATCTCTTTTATGAGGACACAGAAATGCATCATGGGCACATTTCACACTGTTCACACTGCCATCTGACGATCACAACTTCAAACAGTTCTTTATCTTCACAAAGCGACGTTCATATTAAAATTAAATCATTATTATGAGACGGTTATGTCAGGATAACAGTCTTAAAAATACCCGCAACACCACAAAAGCATTACTTGTTATCTGAAGACAATAAGATAATTCATTCATCACAAGAAAACTGCTGTCTGCTTTGTTAAGACAATGTAGATGAAGTAAACACATTTTCCCAGACTATAGGAATCATAAGGAAAATGACTCCAGTCCAGTTTAGCAGAGACAAATCAAAGCCTGGATATACTGATTTAAAATATAATTTCTATTAAATTAAAAAAGAACACACACAAATAGTCCATTGTGATTGTTAAAATCAGACACATTAATCAGTTAATCATTACAGGAATACTCCAGTGATGTAGTATTGCACTTCCATAAAGCTGGGGGATTCCCAACACACAGATTCAAAACAGAGCGGACATCATTGTAGCAGCAGGGGCCAAGATATCTTCAGTTTTAGTCTCTTATGTGGGTCAAACTCCAAAAAGGCTGAATTCAACATTTTCTATAATGCTATAGCATCTTTTTGTCAGACCATCCCTGCCCGGCCAACATCATTTCAAAATCCACACCTGTTTTTCAGTCTCTCGGCCCAAAGCTGGAATTTTCTCTGACACTTGACAAACCTCCTCCAGAGTTCTGATGCACTAAGTGCATACACCAGGGCCTAAAACAGGATTCACATGTAGCCTCATTATTAGACAGAGGTCTGCACTGCTCTGCAGGTAAGCGCAGCAATCCTACAACTCTATACAGTATGAATCCCTTTTCTGACACTCTGCTGAAGCACTGCTGCACTACCAGCAGCAAGGTGCCACACATATCACTTCCTGCCTCTCTGAATCGCCATGGGGCATCAAAAACCACTTTCTCACAGAACCTGCACAGTGACTCAGAGTGGCAACACCGAGTCACAATACTTCTCTCAATCTAATGAAAACATCAAAACACAGGGGATTCTGCTAGACAGTCATATGATTCATCAAAGGAGAAAAAGACACGTCCACAATGGTAAACTCAGCTTTCAGAAAGAATGAATCATACACTGTATTTACTCACTGCATTGTGAAGTGCTTTCAGATCCAATAATATTCAAAGACAAATAAGATCAAACTGTGTGCGATTCAGTTCCAGCCTTTTCCACATGTATAAATGTGGAATCATACGAATGTATAAAAACAGCAATGAACTGGCAAGTTGAACAAGGCTGAACCAGCAAATAACTCTACAGAGTTGAAAGTGTCTGCAGAAACGAAGCTCTCGTCTTTTCAAAGAGTGCAAAGTGAAGAAAAATACAGATGGCCCATAATACCAAAAATGTATGAAAACCTCATATGCTCAGCAATTACTGATGACAGTCTATCTATAACCAGCAATATGATACACCTATTTACTGTGAAGAAACCTGGTTTTACCTGTAAGTTCTCCATAACAAATTAAATGCAGTGCGATGCTTTTGATTCCAGCTTTACGGAAGGATTTTCCTAAAACCAATTATTGAAAAGGAGTCACGGCCATTTCTGCTTTTGTTTTACAAAAATGCTTACAGACGTCATGTCCAACAATTTCAGTCATTTTCTGTCACTGATGTCCTTTAAATTTAATTCCATTATAGTACTGAATTCTGAATATTGTTAACTTTTTAGCAGCACATGCTTAGTGGACGGATTAGCTACCAGGCACAGCTTAAAGTGACTGTTGAATGCTATGTTACATATTTCTCATTCTAATATCAGATGGGTCCGTGATCATTTTCTCTGATCCTTGAATATTGCTGATATTAAATGGTCTTATTGTATTTTTGTTATTTACAGATTGAGTTTGTTTCTTCCAGTCCATGAGGTTCTTTGATTGTTCTTTGTTTGTTTACAATGCAGGACTCTGACACCAGAGACCAGTACTACGAAGCGGGGTAACTGGGTAACTGACTTCCCAGTTAACCTGTACTACCAAAGGTGAATAGGTGTTAGCCGAGGTCTGTTGCCATGGCAATTTACGCCGCATCTCTAAACTGCTCCGAGCAGGTTTTGTTCCTGGTTAACTCGAGGTTACCCTGCACGTGGACGACACACCACATCTGTACTCAGTGTTAATGAGAAGTAGGATATTAAATACACACCACTTCATAAAATATGGCTGCAATGAAGTTCTGAACACAACAGCATTACGTTCAGACAGCGAGCCCTGCAGCCACTGTGATTTTAATTAACAGGATAGTTTCTTAGTCCATCTGTAGTCTATAACTGAATTCTCCTGAAGTGTTTTCGCATATTTAGATAGATTATTTTACGTGTGGAGCCAGAGTGAGGGGTAATAACCAAGAAAAAAAATCCTAGATTAAAGTAGGAAACTTACATGAAGAAAAATCGGAAATTTCCTGAAATTAATGTTATGAAAATCGAAAATCACTCTTTTCTTCTGAATACGCCCAATCCAAGGCAAAGTCTCTAAGGTGCATGATAGTGATTGTGGGCTAAACTAGGAGTATTTCCTCACTGCTGAATCTGATTGCAAAGTTTAATATAACTTTCCAGTACATGCATAATACACGACAGACATGTGTGTGATGTTGCAGCCTTGCAAAGTGATGAATGTGCGACTATAATGTCAGAGAATATTCAAGTTTTTAACTTGTAGATTAATCTTGGAAATTAAATTTTCTCTCGGATTATTCCCCCTCTCCACTGGATCCTTTTTTTCTATTACAATGGACCTTATGTGCTGTTATACCTTTACACCTTAATCATATTACACATAAAAGTTAACACGGGGTTAACACGGACTCAACTAACCAACATCTCATCCACCTCCGTAGTACCGTTTAACTCCAGTGTAGGCAGTCAGAGTTTGTCAACCCTGAGTTTGCCTGATAACCCTGAGTTAACTCTGAGTAGGTTGAACTCCCTTCGTAGTACAGGCCTCAGGGTTTGCTGCATCCCAAACAAAGCTAGGATTGGGCTTATACAACACTTTGGATAGATGGAGGTTTTGGTCAACTTATCAAAAAGAAAAAACATCCTGTCTCATGCATCAAGTCACCGTTGACTTTTTTAGCATTAAAACATGACCACTAGCTTTCCCTAAGCTTTACCTCAGTGCTGTGTTGCCCAAACAGAAACAAGAATCATGCTTTCTTTGCTACAAGCGGATATTATAAGACAAAAGAAATATATTGTCCCTTTTTGTTGGTGTTTTGAAACTGTATTATGTAAAGCATTTTAGATACTCTGATTAATAACCATTCCCTATTTTGGTGATTTAATTTTTTTTCCCAGATAGCATTAGGTTTCTTTAAAACGTATTTGCTGTTGTCAACTACTAGTATAAAAATGTCCTTTCTATGAGACAGTCTTGTCAAGGGATACCTTATATATCGTCTTATTAGTAGGGCTCACCGTATTACCAAAGAACTGTTTTGTGGATTTTTCTGGGTCACACGATTGCAAATTACATAACCCCATTTTAACGATTATGTTTTGCACAGTTAGTTTCTGATCATCATGCCATTTCTACTCTACAGGATACTCCCACCCAGATTGAAGGGGGTAAACCTTTGGGCCTGCTGAGCTCCAATCTCAGCCACATACAGGGCCCCTGTCTTTAGGTCCAAGTCTACAAGATGGGGCTTCACTTCCTCAGCCAGCTGGATCACACTGATCACTGTGCACTGGCCAATTAAACCCACAGGTGGGGCATCCAGCAGCGAAATCTGGTTGGTGTTGAGCTGGACAACAACAAAGTACTTCTTATCTGGGGTCAGGCGGACAGAGTAGGGTGCGTCTTCAGTGAAGCAGCTCCCCCAAGTCCCCAACCAGTCCCCAGTGATGGAGTTAAAGACCTGGATCCTCTTATTCCCCCTGTCGGCCACCCACACTCTCTGGGCGTTGTCCACGGTCACGCTGTGGGGGATGTAGAACTGAGCTAGGCCTTGTCCTTTCTCTCCGTGCATCCACAACACCTCCTGGTCTTTGGACAGCTTAATGAGGCGATTGTTCATTCCACCGTCACCGTCCACGATGTACATCTCTCCAGAGTCGTGGACGAAGATCTCAGCCGGCTGGTCGAACTGCAAAGGGTTCAACCCAGAGCCCGCCTTCCCTGCTGTACCAAGCACCTGGCAAAATGCAAGAAAATATTCAACACCAAGCAACATTTGGCCTCATTTGGCTAATTCTAATTCTTATATATCACTATAAATACTTAAATGGAAAGAAATCTAATGAAACCTGAATCAACTATTTCTAACAACAGATAAAGCAGTCACCTGCAGGAGCTTCCCAGATGGCGAGTACTGTTTTATGCAGTGGCCGTATGGACCGTTCCCCACATCTGTGATCCACACAGTGGGGTTTAATGAGGCCGCATCAGCTAAAAATATCCCATGAGGCATTTCCAGGGTGGTTGTGTTCCAGGACATGAGGAAATCTCCATGTGTGGTGAACACCAGCACCTTGGGAACATTGTCACCTAGGAGCAAAGCAAAGGCAAACACTATGGGAACTATGTGTTAACATGATGCAGCACATTTTATAATGATTTGATAGGAACTTGTTCAAAGTTAAACATGG
Organism: Lepomis macrochirus; assembly: GCA_024633595.2. Classification (NCBI taxonomy): domain Eukaryota; kingdom Metazoa; phylum Chordata; class Actinopteri; order Centrarchiformes; family Centrarchidae; genus Lepomis; species Lepomis macrochirus. The sequence goes on from JALXJV020000023.1 coordinate 27,256,747, forward strand.
TCTATCAAAGCCTGATGTGTTTAGATGCACACTGAATCTCATAGACTTTGTACCTGCACTCTGCACAACGATAATAAAGCTGAATCTGCAAAGTAAACTCCTGCACACTGTCTAACTTGCAAAAATATATATTAACAATGTTTCGGTACTAAACATTCATATTTTAGTGAGCTGCAAAGCTGTATAAAACAGGAGCTATCTGACTGTAACATGTTCTGGGACAAATTCACAAATCTTAGGAAACATTTAACCTTTTACCAATATCAGTATAGATTTACATTCAGAAATCTCAGTGCACATTCTCACAGTTAACATTCACAAATCACATTGTCAAATTACAACATGTGTACTATCTGTATTTATTTGCACATCTGGAATGACATTCACAAATGTTTAAATATAATATATAATAAATGTATTTTATCTATCTATTAAAATATTAGTACTGGTTTTACTAATACAATCAATACAAGAAGTTTCATTTCCAGTACACAAACCAAATAAGACCAAATGTAGATGTGCAGTAATATGAACTGAGATAGTTAATGCATGCATTTACCTCTCTGTGCCACATACACCACACCAGTATACTGGTTGACAGCCACACCAAATACCTCCCCGGTGAAGAGCTCTGGGTTCCTGGGCCAGCTCAGGTCCAGTTTGTACAGGGGCCTGCCCAGCAGCTGATAGTCATATCTGAGGCCGGAGCTGCCAGGCTGCTGTGTGCCAATGGTGCCGTATAGCACCAACATGAGCAGAGCCAAAGAGGCCATGCCGGACGCTATCAAACACGTATGGCCTCTCTTTTTCATCAACATCTGTGTTTTCGCTGCTGGCTTTGTGCTACGTTTAATATCCTGGTTCCGTAACGTTAGCTCTAACTGGCTGAAGTAATCTTACGTTAGCTACACAGTTTCCCCCGAAACAAGCAAACCGCTAATGTGACATTTGTTAAATTTGCTGTTATAGTTAAAATCCCGTGAATTATATGTTATTTGAAACCCACTGACCATATTAAATGTAGAATTAACTTCCTCTTCTGTCAATTACGAAAACAAAATAACATGGCAAGTTAGACAGAGTAACACAGAACATTTCCTTTTATCGCAATAAAACCATTAACGTTACTTAAATGGCAAACACATTCTGTGAGAGGTCAAACTCAGCGTCTAAATGAAATACAGATGTGTCAAATCTGACGCTGGCTTGTTGTTGTTGTTGTTTTTAACGTACATTGTTATGATAACTTCAATGTTTTTATTTTTAGGCTTTTAATTTGAGGACAAGACTGTTCTATTCCCGGTAACTTTACGCAGCGTAACGTCAAGATGTAGCGTAGAGCGGCTGTGACGTCAGGACGTGTTGACGCAGCTTTGCCTGTGGAGGCTACTGTGCTTCCCTGACAGTAATTTTCTTACAATATTTTTCTTAAAGATTTTTTTTATCGCTGGGCGTATGACAGTCCGTGTGGGACAGAGACACCGTTCATGTAGTGTAAGCCATCGAAAAATCGACTCCATGGAGGTCGCAGACAGCCCGCTCAATCTCGTAAGTTTCGGTCTTGATGTTGCAATAACAGGCTAACGTTACTGTAGCTAGGAGATTGCATAGGTAACGATAAGCTACATTAGCTAACCTAGCTCCCATAGTAAGTTAGCGGCTGAAAGCTCTGTTGTTTGCCTTGTTCGCGCTGTTGTCTGGTAGCTTGGACATGCTACACATTTTGGTTTTGTCCTCGACAGAACATTGGAACAAAGTATTGTCAGATTTGATTATGTTGTTGATCCATATGATGTAAAGAGTTATTGTTGACGGCGAAGGACGAATATATTAAGATTTACCTGGCCTTCGAGGCCATTTAATAATAACCTATGTTAGCCTGTTATTTTAAAATGTCCCCAGCATCAGTTACTCGGGATAGTTAACTCACCTATTCTATTTAATCGTTGTTGTCAACCAACCTGATTCTCCAAGTGTGTGGAACTCAACCGGAGTAATGAACATAATTCTCACTAAAGATATTCCCTCATTTGGTGTTTATGATGATAGAGGTGGATGGCCTCACTTTTGTTTGTGTCTCTGTTGTGTTGTCCTCACACTCAAATCACAGAACTGACTTTTTTCTTCAGAAAACAGACGTAGACAAACCTAGTATATGGCTGGATTATGTATGGCCAATGTGCTGAATTGTAAAAGCAAAACCCTGCATGACGACAGATATTTAAATGTTCTTTTGTTGTATCTAAAACCCCAGTGTCGTCCTGCCAGATTTGTAGGGTATTTTCTATATCCCTTTTTTCTTGTGAATGTTGTAACAAGCAAGGAAACATACCTTCTCTGACTACAGACTTAGGAAAGGGGTGAAAACATGAAAACTTGAGGAAATACCTGTAAAAAAAAAAAATGTTCAAAACAGTGGTAACTGGTATAGGCTCCAACTCCATGTGACTCTCCGAAAGGGTAAGTGGGTGTACTGATGGATGGTAAGAGGGATGCCCAGCCGTGTGACTTGAATGTAAGGTTACTACACAAGAGGCACAAATATAAATCTAGATGGCGGAGAACGCTGTAAAACATGTCGCTCCAAAACTTCCCATGGGTGTTCAGTTGCCATAGCGGCCAGAGCATATGATTCACATCATTTTCATCCTCATGTATGTGCTTTGAATCCTTGTTCTAATTTAAGTCACATGATCTTTTTAGGGGCGCTTTCACACCTAACCTGTTTGGCTGGTTAAAACAAACCCAGGTGCATTTGCCCGGTTAGCCCTGTTTGTTTGGGCTGATGTGAAAGCTGTCAGTTGAACTCTGATGCGGACCACACAACCACACTGACACCACCTGAAAGGAGGACCCTGGTACGGTTAGCTTGTAGTGTGAAAACAAATGAACCAAGCGCAGGATTTTAGCAGGGCAGGGTGACCAATATATAATGCTGATTCCAGCTGGTATTACAAAGAAAAGTCATGTATAATTCCATTATTCCATGCAGAGTACCATGTAATATAATATAACTGAATGAAATAGAAACATACATTGGGTTTGGTCTCAGAACATGTATTATTCTCTACAGTATAACTATATATATATTTAACGCCAGTCAGTAGTAATGTTAGAATAGATCTGCTGTCCTTTAGGATGGGAGAAATGTGTTAATATTTAGAAAAGATGATGGTGACCGAGGACTTCTAACGTTTTTAACACAGCAGCCCACTGACAGGCTGCCTGCAGATGTTTTGTGTTTATTAGCCTTAAGGGTGCAGGCATCGGCTGATACCCATTATCTCAAAATGCCAGATACAGTGCTGATTTAAAAGGCCGAAGTATTAAAAAATCCAACTACTGATTGTGAAACCTGTTATGGAAGTGATCTTATAATGGATCTGTATAAGCCATGTACATACATCCTGCATATCCTGCATTAAGCTTATGTAGTGTCTCAATAACCTCCTTCACTTTACGTGCAGCTGGTAAACAACAACTCCTAGCGAATTTATCCAAAGACCTCTCGATGCTAAATTGCAAAGCATTTGAAGTTTCATCAAATGGCATTGTCTTAGCGATCATCAGACATCACAATGTTGAGACGGCATCGTGATTTAGACTTGGGGCGCCGGTTAGCTCACTTGTGCACCATGTACAAGGCTGAGTCTTCGCTCCAGCAGCCCTTTGCTGCATGTCATCCCCCCTCTCTCTCACTTTTCCTGTGTCTCTCTTCAGCTGTTCCTATCACATAAAGGCAACAGCCCACAAAAGTCTATTCTTATTCGTTCTAACAACTTTAGTGAGGTTGAAATAAAAAAAAACAATGTGAAATGTTGTTCTGGCAATATAAGGCTGCTACTTTTGATTACTTTTACTATTAAAATGGTGATTATTCTCTATAAACTGATTAATCATTTCCATAAAATGTTTCAGAAAATAGTGAAAAATGGCATTTTTGGTTTGTAAAAAGACTGAAACAACTCATCAATTACCAAAATGAATGCTGATTGATTTTCTATCTACGCTTCAGTTTCAAATCAAAGTAAGTGTTGTAAAATCAAATCAAAAGACCAGAGAGATACCCTTGATTTTTGTGTCAGGGAATATTTCATTGAAAACTCCTGTCCTCGGCTCACCTAACCCGAGCCCTTCTTGCTCACCCCCTTCCTCTGATACTTTCCTAAATTCGGGGCCCTCCAACTCCATTTTAACATTTTTGTAATGCACTGCACTGCCTGTCTGCTCTGTTTTTATATCTCCAACTCACTGTATCCAATTCTTTCCTTCTCCTTTTGTCCATGTTCCCTCCATGTGTCTGCCCCTCTTCAGGCTCATCAGCAGTGCAGGACGGCAGACCGATTGCTAGCGGCTGGAAAGTATGAAGAGGCCATCTCCTGCCATGGAAAAGCAGCAGGTACGCTGTGTGACACTGACACTCTTTGAGGATAGCTGCTCTAACACAAGCATATGACAGACTGTAGTGGAGAAGGGTTGTGGGATGTGTTGCATGTATAATGGACTTGAATTGTAGCTTACACTGGTCTGCACCTTGCCCTGTGTGCATTCTCAAAGTAAGAACCCTCTGTAAATATCTATAAGAATTAGGGCTGAACGAATAATCTAATTGTGATTTTTTTTTTACCATTGTGTCAGTTGTAAAATAAGAATAGCATAAATAAATGCAGCCTCTATTTGCATTGATAATCGTTTGCCTCCCCCCCTGTCTCACAGATCTTTTAACAGATGCAATGAAGACAACAGACTGTGAGCAGGTGAGACACTCCTGTGTGTGTGTGTGTGTGTGTGTGTGTGTGTGTGTGTGTGTGTGTGTGTGTGTGTGTGTGTGTGTGTGTGTGTGTGTTTAGTGAGTAACATGAGCTGGGTCAACCATTCATACATTTATGTTCACTGAGTTTAAAGCACTGATCACTACAGCCTTTAGTCAGGTCATCTCAGAATTAGAATCAGCCTGATTGCCTGGTAGGTTTACACTTACAAGGCATTTGCTTTGGTGACTTGGTGCATAACTATTAATATAAAATATTTAAATATAAAGTATGAAATTGACAAAAAATATAACTTACTGAATTATATGTACCATATGGCAGTTTGTGCCGTGAGATGCAAATATTTACATTGGCTATACATGTGCATATGTGTACAGTAAGTATGGAGGTGGAGGTTAGGGGGGTACGAGAGTCAGAGTGGATTCACTGTAGTGTTTACCTTGGATTTTTTCCCCACAAACTACTAGCGTCACGCAGCAGGAGTGTTATGGATTCGTGGTGCCACCGTAGATGCGGTGCACTCATTCTGACCTGTTTAGGTTCATCACCTCCTCCTTTTACCACTAAAGTTACCACCTCCTGATGGAGCTTGCTACAGTTACGCTACATTCAGATATTTGGTGACGTGACCGTGGGTAGAGGCCTGTGAAATCAGTTTTAATTTGTTGCCAGTTAAATTTGTTAAATTTTTTTCCCAAATTCCATGGTTTTTTTTTGTTTCTGTGTTTTGCACTTTTAAGCACATTTAGTCATCAGAAAAAGTGTAATCATGTGGTGGATGAATATAATTTAAAAATTCAAGAGATATTACATATTGAATCAGTATCAATTACTTTAATGTATCATATAGAATGTAGAAATATTCAAATGTATGTGCAGTTATTTATGGGGATGATTCACAACAAATGTATTTCAACAGTAAGATATTAAATACTATAATACTGTTTAATAGGAACAATTCACAGTGAGTGCATTGCTGCATAACATGGATTGTGAATTGCTCCCAATCAAACAGGTGATTACTTGACAGCCTCCGCATGCTGCTGAACACAGGCTACTCTCACGTGGGCAGCGCTCCTCCTTGTTTACAAAGCCCGACCATACGCGTCTTGCCATACCTACATTTTTTTTCGCCCACACAGCCAAGTCTACTAGCTGGTGTTTATACTCTGTGTCCGTAGGCTCGTCTGTCCATGGAGCTGCAGAGGGACAGTCATATCAAACAGCAGCGCCTGATCCAAGAGCGCTGGAAGAGAGAGGCTCGTCGGGAGGCAACAAAGGCCCGACCTGGCCCGGTGCAACCCTCCAGCGGCCCAGCCCTCCTAACACAAACCCAGTCCACAGGTCAGCTCCAGCCCCATGGTTCCCCAGGCCTCTCGGCTGCCGATTGTGGAGGAATCAGGGAGAGAGAGTACGACACCTTGCTCTACCAGCTTCAGACTAGGCAGACTGGAGGATGCCAGCCTTTGACTCCATTGTGCCCTGGATCTAAGACCACCAAAGACGACAAAACTCGCTTGGAAGAACAACAGACCACCATCGTGGACCTGCGACGTCTGGTTGACCACCTTATGAATGAAAACCAGCGGCTAGTGGCCGACAACGAGCGGCTACAAGCGGAAAACGCCCGACTGCGCTCCGAGGCAGCAGACTTTGTGGAGCGTTCGGAGCTCTGGGTGCTCCCGCAAGCAGGTGCCGCTTTGGGAACAGGGGGTGGGCAGGAGAGGAAAAGCACTGGGAAGGGGAAGGACATCGCAATCCCACAGCTGCCACCGCTGGAGATGCCAGCTCAGGAAGATCTGTGTCTGGATGACCTGCCTCCTCTGGAGCTGCCAGAGGACATCAAGAATGAACTACAGGAGCTACTGGACAGGGATAAACTGTGATAACAGACATGTCTCACACACACACACACACACACACAGGCACACAGAGGCACCAGGGTTCAACCAGTTTGACTCTTGGCACTTAAAGGTTCTGTCTGATCAGATCTTTGAAGTTAAAGGTGAGCAGAGCTATCGTGAATATTCCACGAGAACCCCAAACTTTACAAATGAAACAGGTGAAAGGTAACAGAGTGAGGAAGATGTCACTCAGTGTCATACAGTCTTGAAACGGAAATAATCAGGAGACTATAGGTATTATTATTGTTATATATGCTACACCACTAATAAAATGCAACCTAAGTCAAACCTAAAGGAATAGTTCACCCACAATTATACTGCCCGCTGGAACATCAGAGAAGTTGTATGTCAGTCTGTCATACAGTGAGCTCCGTATCAGCCTTCAGGAAACAACTGAAGCTGTCAGGAACACATTGTTAGGCTGAATGTGTTAGTTCATTCTTGGCCTTAAAAATACAGTTTGACAGTAATTCTTATAATAATTATATTATAATATATATAATTAAGTTTTTTTTGCAAATCAAAATGTATTTTACATAATGTCTGAAAATGAATAACTGAAGAACATAAGCAGCATAATGTAAGTGTTCTGAAGCTAAAGCTAAATGATGAAGCTGCTATATATATATATTTATATATATATATATACAAACACACACATTTTTTTTTTTTCATTTGTATTACAATGTCAGCGTGATTTTGTATAACCTTTTTTACTTAGTGCAACAGAACTTGGAAATTCTGTTTTCATTTTGCCTCTAGTTTTTGAATGGATGTTCTTCCAGTAGATAATCATGTAATCATGGACAGTGATAAGTTGGATCAGGACATTTTCCCAGCAGCCTCAGTTGTGATGGAAATGAAGCAGCACCAACATGCTCACTGGATGTTCACTGACACACACTCCACACTGTTGCTCCACACATCGTACATGGGCGTGAGTGGATAATGGCTAAATTTAGAATCTGTTGATGAACTGCCCCTTTAGAGCATAATTGGACCTATTAACAATGTTAGAGGTATTGTTTTAACCAACACCGATATATCAGAATCATTTGCAGTGTGATTCAGTCAGAAAAGGATATTGCTGTTGTTGAGGAAAAACTTCATTGCTGCATTTTAAAAATTTCTGTTTGGGTACTTGAATTAAAGGCTTCAGCGATCTTCTGTGTGTGAAGTGAATTTTTTTTATTTTTTATGAGCAGGTGACATGACATGGCTGCTGACGAGTACAAGCTCTAATTTTCTTGCAGATTGGTGTTTTTGTGCAACAACAGCAATACACACTCACAGATGGCATGAACGTAAAGAGTACGGTCTAGACCTGCTCCAGATGAAAAGTGCAATGAGATAACTTTGTTATGAACTGGCACTATATAAATAAAATTGAATTGAATTGAAATAAAAGCTGAGGGCAATGGGAATGAAGGCTACAGACACATCCAGTCACTGCTTGTTCACACTGCAAGCAACAAGATTGATGAGTATGCTCAAAAACAGACCTCCGTGTTTGCAACAGGAACAGAACGTTTGCTGTCTTTCATATTGCTCTCCAGTGAAAGGAGAATATGCTGCCTATTTTCCAACAGTCCAGTTTTTATCTTCAGGGCAGGCACTGCTACATTTGTTGACTTAAAACTTGATTGTAGAACTGAAACTTAATTGGTTAATCAGTCACTATTTTAATAATTAGGCCTAGTCATTTATGTTTTTTCCCAATAATAATGGCAAACGTGTTGGTTCCAGCTTCTCATTTGGGAGGATGTTCTGCCCTCTATGTGTTATATATCAATTTAAAGTGAATAGTTATCTTGGCCTTTAGGAAAAAGGCATGCTGATCTGAACTGCATTGCCATGCAGTGGTGACATATCAAGCATGTACATTTTCATACCTTAACATAAAAGAAATGGCTGCTAGTAGGGCTGCAACTAACGATTATTTTCATAATGGATTAATCTGTCCATTATTTTCTTGATTAATTGATTAGTTGTTAGAGAATCAAGAGAAATACATTCAAAAATCTAAAGCCATGTTGGAAGTTGGTCAGCAGGAAGGAAGTTAAATGGACTAAATGGCGTGGTTCTTTTACAGCTGCATTAATCCATGGTGGTTAACAAGACATTAATAGACAGCCCAGATACATTGTCAACATGTACATATGTTATAGCTAGCATGTTAGCAAATAGGCGACTATATACATCCAGCAGACCCAGAGCAATATTAGCGTTCTTTTGGAGTTGTGTTTCTGGCCACCTTGTTAGTCTGGTCATTTTTAGCTCTGTTTTGGTCTCCACCACCTCCTGAGAAAAATATCTTGCTTTTTAGCTGCTAAATGCTCCACTATGTTCACCGGCTAGCCGCTAGCTGTGTCTGTCTGCTGTTTGCTGCTGGACAGGTGGTGTACAGTACATCAGTGCTTGACTGAACCATGAAGTAAAAGTACTGCAAAACCAAAACAATGAGCTAAAGGAGGCAAAATAGCTCTGCAGGGTTAGCTTTTTATTATTCTATTTATTATTTAGACGTGTGCTTTGGTGTTAACATAGAAAAAAAAACAATTAATGCAGCTTTAAGTGAACTGAGCTAGCATTACATCTGTAGTAGTAACAACTGTGAGACTTTAAATGGATGGAATCACCATCTTGTTCATTGAAGACAAGATCAGCTGTTGTTGGCACAAAGAAAAGAAAAGGACTTGAGGCCATTGGTTGACTGTGTTGCTTGCAGTCTGAATGCATGTGGCATGTGCACACTATTACACAATCTGAGGCATTTGTTCAAACTCTTGGACTAACACTTAGCACCATATATTTCTTTACCAGAACAATAATCATTTGCAGAACTGGCTGCAAACAGGACATCATGCTGTGTTCACGACCTATGCAACACATGATAGAGGTTCACCTCAGCTCCAGCTGTTAACCTAAAAATACACGTATGTTCTTCTTCTTTCTTAGAAAGGGTTAGCGTTGACCCTGACATGTTGACAACTAGAGGATTTTCTTCTCCTTTTAAGTAGAGCCAATTGAGTAAATGATTTTCATCACAGTATCTCATCATCTGTGATTCACAGCTCTTGAAAGCTAAGGCAGGACATCATGTCGTGTTCCATGTTTTATTGACATGATGGTGTTAATGTGATCTGAATAACTGTCAGGTTGTTGTGATTATCATTCTCATAGGACGTGAATGCAGCATTACCATGAAGTCAGACACTTCATTCAGCTAATGGGAGTCACTTCTCACTTGTAACTGATACTTAAAGTACAAAATGAAAGCTTAAACTGCCGGCTGGCCGGCTAGCGTTCCTCAAAGTAGCCGAAACAGCGTCAGCAGCCCTCCTGGACTCTCTACCTTGTCAACAAATCCAACCCGTGCCTTGGACAACTGTCTGTGCTGTGGTGGCAGTCACATCTTTGAGTCTTCAGATGGATGGAAGCACTTGTCCTTTGACTTGACAGTTAATTGAACTGTCCAACAGACAAATGAACAATGACTGAAAATAGCAGTTTCTAAAGTCATCTCAGCTCTTCAGAGTGCCACTGTTTCTTGGCTCCTAACAAAAGCCCACATCTGTATCTGACACACTCATTTGTCACAGTAGGTATCTAATGCCGTTTTACCACAGCCCGCCATATCCTGCTGTACCCAACCTGTGCCAAGTCATGATCATGCGTTTTCACTGTGGCTTCACAGCAGGGTTAACCATTGTTAGTGTTGCCTGGTGGTCCTACGTGGTAGCACAGCTGACCAGGGCCAAGCAGATTAGCTTTGTTAGCAATGCTGTTCAAAATCAGTGGTTACTGTAAAAGATATGGACCCATTCAGCACCATTTGCTCAGTGGATCAGTTTTAAATATTGTACAGAGGAATAGTACAAGAAGAAACACCCACAGTGAGTGGTTCCCCCTCTTCACATATACAGACTCAACACTAGAGGCTGCCATTCATTGTGAATGGAACCTCCAAATAGCAGCCTTGTCAACTATGATTCAAGACTCAAAGGTCACCTAGCAACACAACCTGAATACGTGGAGAAAGGTTCAGCTTAATGCATGCCATTTTTTCTGACACATCCTCTGACAACCAGTTGCACGTGTTTTGATCCCCTCGGGAAGTACCACCAAAAAAAAGGTGGGAAAAGCAGACTGTCGCAGTCAACTTCCCCAATTCAATAATACATCATTTTAATGAGCCACCAGAGGAACGATGGGGCATGAAACCGCATCACTCAGGACGCCAGTAAAATGACAACAGAAGAAAATGACTTTCTAAATCAGAGCTGAGTTTGTAAATTCCATACTCAGAAGAACGCCCCACATGTTTGCATTGCACTCCTATAACATTGTCAGACTCACGATGGACTGTCAAATCAAATTATTCCATGTATTCATTTTCTTTGTCAAAAACCTGGCACCTACATTACCCATAATGCAACTCCACAGCCATTTGGTTGGAGACTCTTGTGTGTCATGCTAGTAAGCCCCCCCCCCCCAAGACTTTGTGTGCCATCACTATGACTTGCTCGCGGCTCAGCTCAGTCTGAGTATCCCTACCCCTGTTGAAAAAATGCCATAAAATGAGTTCAGACTTGACAGTCTGCAGTGTGAACCATGCTCATTCCCTAAATGTTGCTGTCATAACGCCTGTCAGAGAGGTCAGACCATGAAGATGTGAGCTCTGATGGGTTTAGAACTGCAGACAGTGGGCGGATCTCACACACCCCAGTTCTCTCTGTCTTCAGTTGAAGACCTGTTTGATGACTGTACTTATGTGTGTGTTGTAACGATATGTGATGCTATGTGATCTGGAGTAATCATTTGGAAGCCTGATGTTTTTGTTCTCCCACCTGTAAGACAGAACACCGTTTGTGAGAGTTTCGTTCTGTATGTGTTAGTGAACTTGTGTGTTGTACAAGGGTGAGAGTTTATTAGTGTTTCACTGATGATGGGCTTAAAGGCCAGTTCAGGTATGTTTGCCTGCCTACTGTAACCAACGGTTACCTATGTTTTGGCTCACATTTAATATGTTATGGTATCATAAACAAATAATAAAATCATTTGTTGGCCCCAAAATTAGAAGTTTCCCTCGAGATGTTTACTCTTCTCAGTAGAGCTTAGTATGGTTAGACTTTTTTTCTCACTTATCAGCTTTTTCTGGACCTTCATCTCATGGTCTTCTAAAAAAAATGTGTGTCTAATGAATCTGATCCAATTAGAATTTGTTGCTAGTGACCACCAGTGTGTCGATCAGTTCAGATCAGGTCAATTAGACAAACTAGATCATTTTTCTCCTGTCTGTCTTTCCTTCCCTTTCCTGCCATCCCGTGGAAGCAGCTGAGATATATGCCTGGTCTCAGTTTCTCACAGATATTGTTCCATGGGGGGCATCTGCTTCATTTAATCATTTCCTGCATACACCAGAATACATTTTAGGAATCCTAGTAAAAGGACCGTGAACTTGCCCCATTCAGCTGCTCTTCAATCTGGGAGGTTAATCTGAGAAAGAAAGCGCAAGCGCATTAGTTTGTGGATAATACCTTTGGAAAATCCCATCTGTTATTGCTGTCTTGGCTGTGTGTGGTACTCCTGCCCACTCTTACACAAGTTTGGTTGGCAGCCAACCACCAGCTCTGGGACCATTTGTTAATCAAAGTGTACGAGTGCTGAGTTTTCTCTGTTGTAACCATATAGTTGTGGTGGAAATTGTTGAGAGCTGGTCAACTCTAGTGATGATTGAGGTTTCAGGAAACACTCAGGATGTCTTAGTATTTAATGAAGCCTGGCCAAGGAGAATGGCACCACAGCACAGAGAGAACATTGTGTAATACCCAAACCAAAACTGAAGGATAGTTCTTGCCGTAGAGTAGATAGATAGATAGATAGATAGATAGATAGATAGATAGATAGATAGATAGATAGATAGATAGATAGATAGATAGATAGATAGATAGATAGATAGATAGATAGATAGATAGATAGATAGATAGATAGATAGATAGATAGACATACATTTAAACACATACTTCAAACACACAATTAAAACCTACATAACAACAGCAGCTGTACAGTGTCTATTTTTGTTGTTCAGAGTGGTTATTGCAGACAGTATGTAAGACTTCTTGTAAATATTTTTCCTGGCCAGTGGAACTTTATATCGTCTGCCTGATGGCAGTAACTGGAAAGAGTGATGGAGAGGGTGAGAGGGGTCCCCTGTGATCAGGGCTGCCTTCATGATCACAGAACGGTTGTACAGTTCAGATAAAGGGGGTATGTAGTGAGCCGATTACCTTGCTGCAGTGGTTTATTATGCGGGAGAGTTTGGTTTTATGTTTGGCAGTGAGGAGGTTGAGATTAATGAGGAGAATGAATTTAATGAGTGACAAGTAAACTAAGGTTAAAATATCCTTGCTGACAAGTCAGCGGACAAGCAGGTGTTGATCTCTGCTCCCAGGTACTTGAAGGACTCAACCTGCTCCACCAGCTGGCCCTGGATACTGAAAGGCTGGAAGAGATGGGAGGATGTTTTAACTTTGCTCCCACAGCACAGTTCCTTTGTTTTTGTTATATTCAGCTCCAGGGAATGATCAGTAAATGTTTGGACCAGGTTGTTGACTGCCTGTCAGTGTTGGGACAGGGCATCAGTGCCAGTCAGGTGCGCCTCAATAGCCCTACAGAGATTCCCTACGTGTCCAAATAAGGTTATTCTTTTTTTGGATATTGGTTCAAAACAAGACACTACCTAAGTTAGCAGTGAGCAGTAATTAAATTAAATCTATTTAAAATCTGTATTAATTTACTTTTTAGAGTCTTTTACAATGAAAATATGATATAGTTTGTAACAAAGTACTTTGAAACCTTATATTTTAAATACTTAAAATACATTATTTATGATGTCATATTATTTTTAAATATGACTGCTTAACATAAAGACTGAAGGCAGAGAGAAACTGTAAACCACGACATTGCTGTTTGTGTAGGGATTACACAAATATATTGGTGAAATTTGGAGGTGTTGGTAGGTGTATTTTTGGATTTCCACATGCTGACATCAGCTCTGTACTTTGTAAAACATACAAACATGAGAATAAGATTGATCTTCTCAGCCCACTGGCAAGAAAGCAAATACGCGTATTTTCCAAAATGCAAAACTCTGCTTCTTTGCTGTGCTAGTTATGGTAGGTCGGTCTTTAAAACAACATTTTAGATTTTCCTCCTATGGTTAGCTTAGAGACCACTGTGTGACCACATCTCAGAGTAATTTATGGAGTGCTGGGGTTACAAATGGGACTATCCTAAACTGTGAAAAAGTACATTTTAAGATCTGCACATGTGACATGTTTAAGTCAACTTTTTGTACCACATTAATAGTCTATCAGTTGGTCCATTTAACACTTGGGTCCCTGAGCAACAGTCATGAATAGTCATGAAATTAACTGTGGATATTCATGGTCCCCAGAGGACAGATCCTAATGTGATTAACCTTTACCAAGCAGTAAGGGATTTTGTGTAGGGGTGGTGTGTAGCTTGGATTCACCAACCAGCCTGGATTCAGTTGAGGTGAAGAAAAGTTTCTTGAAACCCCCAGAGCAAGAATTTGTTGCTAGGTCCCCTATGTAAATCCTGTCTCTGATAGAATATTCTAAATCCCAAGGTTTCCTTTGTTGTTGTAATGTGATTAAACACAAACTCATTAGGGAATATGCATCATGTAAGCAGTATCAGCTGGATTTATCAAGTTCTTAAAATTAGATACTGGCAAAGCGCCCCTCTTTAAGACAGGTCCTCAGGATTAGCTGATAAAAAAGGGCCCATCTTATTATATCACTTGATACTGTACTTTTGGAAAGCACATAGCCACCTGGTGCTATCAGGGTTAGCTGCCGGAGGTGTTGTGCCAAACTCTGCACGCCTGCCAAGAATTGCATGCACCTCGCGGGTAGTAACACTAATTCATGCTGAGAAAAAGAGGTGGCTGCAAATCTCAGCAGGTAGCCTACAACATCTGTTCTGCCGAATTATGCATCCATCTCTTAAGCTCCTTTTCAGACACTTTGCTCCGCACACTGATCAAACATGGCTATCACCACATTTTTTAGCTGAATCAAAAGGAATGCTACTTCTCCTAAGTGTAATAAATTATTAAGGATTCCAAACATTCATAAAATATATACTTTGAATCATTTATCACCTCTGATGAACCCTACAAAGGATTTTAAAGCGTTTAAAACATAGACTGTATGCTATAAAAGCACCTATTTGGAGGTGCATGCAATTCTCGGCAGGCATGCAAAACACTGCATAACACCTGTTGGGGCACAAATGTATCAAACTATAAAACTGTGTACACAAAGCGTTCTCTCAGTGATGTCATACGTGAGGTCACACACAGGTATGAGATGCTACTGCTCTCAGTGACCAGACAGTGAAGACACCTTGTGATCCCGTGCCAGTTTTAGGCACACTATGTGATGATGACCGGCCCTGTTTGTTACGTTTCTAATATCTTTTATTTAATGTTCAAATAGAATCATAGAATGATTCAGATTTTGTGTATGTGAGCGTGATGTTGAAATCAAAATATGCCGTTGAATCTCGTGAACAAAGACGATGGTGATGAATCTGTTTTTCTCTGATGATGCACGGATGATTATAACTAATAAAAAAAACCTCATTTACTTGGTATATTTGTGTCAGTTTCCCTCCATCAAGCTTTCATTGGAAATATTTTCATGAGACGGATTTCAATCACACATACACAAATACAATTTAGGAAAAAGACTCATATTCTACAGAATTAGTAACTGTAGCAGAGGCTGAAGGCACAAACTAACAAGCCTGTATAAGCATATGTAACGTACACATCTCTCTCTCTCCACGCACACACACACTGTATATATTTTTATATACAGTCTATGATATATACACATACTTAGCTAACTTCTTGGTTTATTGGTCAGCATCAAAGTGAGAGTGTTAAAGACAGATAAAGTTTGCTGGTTTAGTCAGTTACCTCATGTTCCTCAGAACACTGTTCACGCTGGCTGTTCACTTTATTGCTGAGTAATAAACTAAGTTCACAAACGAGCCCAGCTAGCATACATAAATAATATGAATAGAAACAGGACAATACACATTATCTGTATAAAATGTGAAATGTCAAAAACTTATCTCATCAATGGCACATCATAACAAAAATGTCGTTTAACCTCTACTCCTGGGATAGAAGGTCCACACCAACCTTGTAATCACACTTCTTGAAGAACTATTACAAATAAAATATAAAAATGCAACAAGCCACAGACGTAGTTTATTTGTTGCCCTTACTGTAATCGGACAGCCTTTATTGCATTGCATTTACTATCCAGCAATCCACACACCAGACATTTTCCCCACACAGATTAAAAACCCTGGCCACACAGCTCCGGGTGAGTACACGCAGCTTTGGTATCATTAGTCAGTTATGAGCATTAAATGGACCTCATGACATGAGAAAGTTTGGCTTGTTATTGCACCTCAGCAAAGGCTAAACAGGACACGCCTTCCTGTCCATGAGCCTGTTTGGCCCTCTGGTAAACCCACCATGTCACCCATAAGGTCTCTTTAAGAGGGCATTGATTAATACTGTATCTATGGGGGGAGGAGGGGTTCAGAGGCTGCCCTAGACTCATTTATATGAGCGACAAATAAAAGGAAAAACTTAAGGCCATGATGCACTCCAAAACAGACAGCGAGCCTGTTAATACACTGAGTGGCTACATAAGTGGAAGAGAAGGTGCATCTCTGTGGGCTTGCAAACATGGGCAGATTATGAAACATCTGGACTACACTATTGTGGATTTTCCATGGACAGCAGAGTGGACAGGCTCTTCTGTTTGTACTACTTTGCGTACGTGATGAAACGGACATGTCCACACACGTGCAGTCGGTATGTACATTCCACGCAGTCATGGGCTAACGATGAAACTCATGTCATACAGAACCTCACAGACACAGAAACTATTTAAGTGACTGTTCCATCTGCTAAACTTTCCATAACAGCAACTGTAATAGAAACCTTCTACAGCTTGGCAGCAGTGTGAACTGACTGCAGTACCAGAGGACAAAAAACAAGCCAAACTTTAAAATGTCACATTAGCATTTTCTGTGTGCTGCATCCTCCCACACAAGTACATTATAAAATGAGATGACAAGCAACAACAGCATTGATAAAAATGTTTGGGAGGAGGTATATGTGCAAAACGTGCGGGTGGTTACAATAGAAAATACGTTTTATCAATTTTGATCCAAAACACACACACACACAAAAAACAACATTTAAAACTTTAAGTAATACCACTAGAAATTTACAACCAGGGCTTTGACAGACAGTCATATAAAAGTACGAAATCACAATTAATAGTGAGTAGGAGTGATGGGCCTATATTAAGGCTGAAATTCTCACATAGAATCTGGAAATCACTTGGTTTCATTCATTTGGTTTGGTGTTCTCCGTCTCTGCCTGTTGAAAGACATTAAGGGATCATCTGCTGGTGCTCAGTCCCACCTCTGATTCATTCAGCCCTGCTCCCTCCTAAAGCTCCAATGTTCCTGTTAGAAGTGCTGGCATCCTGCAGACACTCGGGGCTCTCTGTCGTCTCCAATGAGACAGGGAATGTTGCATGTGTCTGAACAACACGTGTCCCTCTGGGTAAAAGTCGTCTCCATTAGTGTACTGAGCCAAACAGAAGTTAATGGACTCCAACACTAGTGTCAGAGGTTCAATTAGGAACAAGTTCCTCATTGATAAAATACCTGAAAGGCAGCAGAAGCAAAACTGGCACCATGTTTTAATAAGGTACTCTTCACAAGAGGTATGTAAGCTGAAACACAGGGCTTCCTAAATGGGTAATAAAAGATTTCTAGGTCACTTATAAGCCATTAATATGAAACAGATTTGGATTGCTGGATTGTTAAAAATCTCTTTGGCCATTATTTGGGTTTGCAGTTTAAAATGTTAGCGAGTATATAAAGTTTTATATTCCATATTCCACTGTCCTCCCCAGCTAGTTGCTAACTGTCTGCTATTTGATGCTGAGCAGGTAATGTACAGTTACAACTCTTTCTCCTAATCCAGATGTCTGCTGAGGACCTGCAGAGTCACTGTGGGACAGCTTTCACGTAACAGATAGTCTATTGAGCCCTTGATAAAGTATACATTTAAAGCAAGACTAACTTATGGATGGGGATAACTGTGCATGGTCTCCACCAGAGGGCATTCATGGTGTTCCACTCGGTTGTGCACATTAAAAAGTGGTAAAAAATTGTTGCGTCAAGAATGAAAAAAGTTCAAACCCCATAGCCCCACAGCCACATCTGTCTAAAGTTCGCTAGCCATTATAAGTCACTTTTAGCCCAAGAAGGCAGCAGCAAAACGCCTGAGTGTACTGAACTAATCAAGGTAAAACAATTCAACTGTGCATTTGTAAGAGAAAGAATGTGTTATTTCTTCTGTCAAAAGTTGCACAGCTTCGCTTCAAAGCTGCATTAATTGCTATTTTGCATTAATAGAACCATGTGTTATGTGAGCTAAAAGGAAAGTGAATATTGGACTTACATTCTGTCAGCTGGTCGTGTAAAATAAGCAGCTGTTTGCCAACATGTTTGTGTGGTGGGCCTCACTCTCTGTTAATCTATCAGGTGTTGATAAGTTGTGACCCACTTAAACCTATTTTGGTCCAGATGCCATGCAGTCTCCCTGACGAATTAACAACCCGGTAACCCAAAGTTGTTGTTCTTAACGACTTATAGCTGCGCTATTAAGCATTAGTCAGTTATTTAACTATTGGTTAAGCGATTAATTAAATTTTATGACTCTTTATAAAGGATGCCTTATTAGAATGTGGTACCGAAAGCTCGCATGAAATTAAACAAAAGACTCAAACGGACTGATGAACTTAACATCTAAAAAGACTACACATATATAACATTACACCTAAAAACTATAATTAAACTACAGATGAAACACATAGTCCATGCAAAAAACATGATGTCTCCATCAACCCAAATAAAAGCGTTAAAGTTCTCTGAGAGTCACTGGTTTTGGATGAATTAGGTAATAAATATGTGAGAAGAAAGCTCAGTTCAGCAGAGTGAAAACTCTGAGAAGAGCTATACCATCCACCAATCAGCAGACAGCACTGCTGTGTGTGTGTGTGTGTGTGTGTGTGTGTGTGTGTGTGCGCACGCGCGCACGTGTGTGCGCGTGTGTGTGTGTGTGTGTCAGCAGCAGTCTCGTCACATTCCGTAGTTGACAGAGTTCAGCGCTGGTCTCTTCTTGCCTTTAATCTTCAGGGATCCATAACGAGCCTGGTGACAACATCATAAGAAGATCTCCGTTATAAATGTTCCCACTGCACTGTGACACAGAGAGCTTTCAAAATCAACTCTTCTCTTTGCCTCCTCGCCTTAAATATCTGATTGTTTCCTTCTTATAGACTAAAAAAAAATAAGTGCAGATACTTCTTGCTTTCTGGGTAGATGGCCTCCAACAGAATGCAGCACTTACATCTTTGCGGACTCGGGATCGTGTGATCTTGACGCTCTGCGATCGTCTCAGTCCTTTCTGAGTAACAGCCTCGTCTTCAGAGAAGGTTGGCTCGTTCTCCTCATCTGTCCTCTCCTCCTGGTCATAAAAGTACTCTGAAAAACATGAACACACATTTCAGGAAACTCGCACTGTCCTAGATTTCTGCTGAACCCGCTGAACGCTTTAACAAAGGATTGTGATTGGTGGAGATAACAGGTCCACCCCTTCTTAGGCTCTCTGACCAGCCTCACAACAACACTGCTTTCCCACCACCAGTCAGAGGAAAGCACATTATAACACAGCATAAAGAAACCTTAGGAACACTGGAGAGAAGAAACTAAAAGCCAAAGAGAGGGTGGAGCGGCAGAATGTCCGCTGTCAGAGACAGAAAGAGCTAAATGAGCTCTCGCGGCATTAAAAAGCTCCAAGGAGTGGAAAACAGGGCATATCTGGCTGCCCAATATGTATTAAAATGCCACAACTTTAGGACACACACATTACGCACATTTAACTGCAAGTCAAGCTCAATCAAAGAGGAGAAACATCCCATGCAGATGCTTGGTGCAGCACAGCTCACTGGTTGGTTTGGTGAGGCCTTTACAGATACCAGATCTGAACCCAGGTTCACACCTGTGGAAGATGTTGGACCGATGTGTGAGACCCTGCTTTTCCCCACCATTTATGTACCTTTTTTGGTGTTGCTTTGACAATGTAAATACATGTTTCAATGCCAATAAAGCCCCTTTGAATTGAACTGTTTACAGATTCCCCTTAGAGGCATGTGTTGATTTTGTGTTGTATTGTCCAGAGCTAAAGGAATTCAAACTGGAAGTGAGGCTGCTGCACCAGCAGAGGTCAGCAGACTCTCTGCTAACACAGCTGCCTCTCTTTGTCTCTCCTTACAGAAACACAGCAGTTAGAGAGGTCATACACAAGCTTCCCGCTTCACATGACATGTCTACTGGTGCAGCCCAAACATCCAGTATTTGGCTAAAAGGTGACCAGAAACATTCACAGGTGACTTCCTCTGTTGACTGTAACATTCTGGGCCCCAGTCCTCTACCGTGATTTTAAGAGCAGCAATTACATGTGAATACAGATTCAGCAAGACACTTAAGCCCTAGTTGCTCCAGAGGCGTACGACCTCTGATGTATATAGCAACTGTGAGTCGCTTTGGATAAAAGCGTCAGCTAAATGAATAAATATGTAATCAAACAAGAGCTCTAGTGTTTTTTCCCCTGTTCAGACATTAAGATGGTTTCTGTGTTATGTTATCTAATATTATATGGTTACTTTAAAGTAGTACCACCTGGTCATGTTCTGTCATCCCAGCAAAGCCTAAAACAATGCCCAGGCAGTGTTAGTGTCCATTAATTCTTTATAAAGCACAGTTAGGATTTGAACGGCGATGTGTTTCTGTTTGTTCTGGTTCTAGGTCCTGCTGCTTCAGTTGTTGTCACATCTGGAGTGTATAAGAGAAAACCTTTCACCTCCCAGAGGAAACAGGGTGGGATGAGACAGAGGCCAGCTTCACATGAGATTTTACATTCCAATACCAGATCAAAAATACCATCTGAATGCTGTATGTGTTGGTTGGGTGGTAATCAGCCTTTGTCCCAAAGAGACAAAAAACACAGCAGAGCTGTAATTTTGCGGTTGGTAGTGATGAAAGAATTCAGTCTTTCTGAACAGTCCTGTTTAACCCTGCAGCTGAAAGTACTCTTGTCTAGAAACCAGGTGGTTCAGTGTTCCCAGCCTGCTTGGCTCCCAGTCTCATTTGCTCGCGAATAACATATTAGAGTAATGTTCCAGGGTGGATTTTATTCGTTCACAGAGCTAAATTCTCTGTCTGGACTGTGGAGAAGAAATTCAAGTCATTCCATCCATCACCAGTCTATTCTGCGGTAAAACCCTCCAATTTCCTGTCATGTAGAGAGCTGAGGGCTTTATTAAACAATGCTCCGTCTAGCTCTGCCAAAAGCAAAGACCCAGAGCAGCTCGGCCAGCCAGGATTTTGGAATCTTTTTATGTTTTTCCAGAAAAAAAAAAAAACTGTTTGTGTTTTCTTGTGCTGGAAACATTCATTTTGTTAACCTGCTGTTTCACTTTACTTTCATTCTCAAGGCACAGCCCAAAAGCTCACCTGTAAACTCCATCAAAGTACACCTATATTACTTTATATTATACTTTATGTTAGTATTTTGGGGTCATTTAGAAAAAGAAATCTTCTGTTGCTTCAAATAATAGAACACAGCAAGGTTTGATAAATAAAATTATGAAAATAATCTGTCATACAATTAGTCAGTTAAGTGACAGAAAATGAACTGCTGGCAGTTGATATAGTAATCATTTAGCTCATTTATAAAGTATTAGCAGCCTTTTTCATTTTTAAATAGGTCTTTTGTTTGTTACGCAGAGTATGATACTCAATTCTACATGATGACTCTTCCACCTCCACTGTACTGGATGTCTGGGTCAAAATATCTGAATGGCTCTAGTGATTACTCATCACTAAAACCATTTCTGGAAAACTCTGTAGTGATCCAGTATGGTTCATGCTAGCTGTGAGTTATGTTTACGTATTTAAGTATTTGCCTTCACATACTCTTTTACCCATTACCCAGATTTAAGATAAGGTTGGTTTATATCATTGTAAAATAAATCGCTTTAGTTTTTTGTGTTGCTCAGATAAAACAAAGCGACGTGAGCTCATCACGTTGGGTTTGGTGAACACGTGATGTGCATTTATCAGATGCAGATGATGAATCAGTGATCCACTCTTAATGTAATGTCCTGGTGACCTTGGGGGGTTTAAGACGCTGAGCACGTAATCACAACATCCTTGCTGAAGACCTTTGTTGTATGTTATCCTTTGCTGTCATCTCTCTACTATACTCTGTACTAAATCAAAATATGGCCCAAAAAATATTATTATATACACTATTAAAAAAGTGACTGATCCCAAAACATGTTAATGGACAATGTGTAAAGTTGGGAAAATGCTATTTGTGTATACCAAGAACAGTAGATTCACTTGTGAGAGTTTTATTTAAACAGTAATATTCTACATTAGTCAACAAATTTCATGAAACGACGAAAGCCAATGTGTTCGTTTCTCTCTCTACTTTCACACTTCCCTACTTTGTCTGTGGTCTCAGCTCCAAGTCCATTGGTTCCTACTGTAGATGCAAATCTTTAACACCTCACGAATATATAGTTTCATGTTTGAAAAGGCTGCTTGCTGTGGTTTTTATCCAACAAACAGGAGGCTTTTGTTTGGGACTATTTTCAGTGGCGGATGAATCCACATATGGAGCTGTAGTGAGTATTCAAGCAGCAGGACGGTTTGTGGGACTGAGTTAGAATAATGCAGCTCTACGGCTCAGGGGAAGAAGAGACATCAGGCTGCGAGACGCACAGGACCTGTTAGTAGAAATTCAGCTGCTGGTTGGTGTCTGCACATGAGACAGTAAGATCCGCTTAGAACATCGCCCGTGTTCTGACCTCCAATATGGCCTCCATGCAATACAAAGGAGAGCAGTTGGAAGGTGAAAACATCTCTCTACCTTTGCATCTCTTCTTCTCTTCACCTCTCTCTCGCTCTGCTGGCTGGCTGAGCTGAATACATTATACACTCTTTACTCTCTCAGTATGTTAATGTTGTCTACCGGCCTTCCTTCCATCCACCTCTTTCTCTAATTCACTCCATCCATGCCTTACATCTTCACTCTCCCTATACATTCATTGCGGTCCTCTCCTCCTCCTCCACTCCCACCCTGTGCTACTCTCGCCCTCTCCATACCTCACTGACTGGCTGTGAGAGAGAGAGAGGCAGACAGAGGCACAGAGAGAGAGTGTGTGTGTGTGTTTGACATTCTACCAGCATCCCACCCAACCTCATCTCATCCCCTCTGTCTGCTGGGAAGTCATCTCACGCACAGCTTTCAGTGACACGCCAGCCAGCCTGCAGTTCTCATTAAGCAAGGAAGGAAGGAAGCAAACAAAGAAAAAACTAAAAAATATTAAAGCTGCACGCAGCAATGAATGGGCTCTTGCATCACGGGCCACGGTACAGTCAGCAGCTTGGTTGATGATTCTCAATTTTCATGAGCTTTGGACACTGCACAAAGCGCCACTTTCTGTGTCCCCGGTGAGGCGCCAGAGAACATCTGCTAATCATACATTGCATCCCACACACAATGATTATCACACTGGGTTGACCTTCTGTTGCCAGCAGGTGGCACTATGACTTTAACTGAATACTGACATATAGATAGCGAAGTTATACTTCCTGCCACATGGCAAAACATAAACCATCAGGGCCACGCCACAGACCCGCAATTACACAGACTGCATCACCCAACATGCTGGAAAAACAGGTAAACACCCACTGCTGCATTACAGTAAAATTTTTATCAGCTTAATGTTCAACTGATCCCTGTTAGTTACATGATAACGTTACACTGACTGCATTTAGACGACTTGATACATCAGCGTTAGCTCGCCTGCCCGCTTTTCAGTAAATATTTGCGCAACTTTCACTGGATCAGCAATGTCAGTGCAGCTAAATGTATTGGATGATCTTGAAATGGTTATTAAGCTAGACTGAATAATATACATGTTGCCAAGTATAACAGACCATTTTAGGTAACATTACAGTACTGAATGAGTCTCATTCTAATGAACCTACTTTTTGAAATGATCCTGGAGCAGGTAAACTGATAGATGGAATGATGAATGCAAAATGTTTTCTTTTAGTATTTATCACTTCATACATTGGTTTAGCTTCCTATATCATTACAGTTTCACCATTGTTTATTTCAGCATAGCTATAAACCATTACATCAAATCAGACATAATATTGGTAGCCGGCAAGCTAACGTTATCTAACTTGAACCAAAGCACAAAATGGCAATATATTTTACATGCTATGTAGTAAGGTTAGTTTACCTGTCCAATAGGATGAAAGCCAACCCTGGGTTGGTCGTCGATCATGTCGATCTGAAGCTTTTTTTTTTTTTTTTTACATTCGGTTGGGGGTGCTATGGAGCCATTTTGCCACTTCTGACATATTTGCAAAGTTTTCAGGAACATTTAGACTACCAATTAATACAATTAATTTGGAAGAAAATTGAAAAAAGAAGAACAGTCATTACTTGCATTCCAATGGAGTCCCCGCACAGGTCGTGCTCGGGCTCTAATAATATAAGCAATTTCATTGCCATCCGTCCTATTAGGTCCCTAATAATTCCTGGCATTACAATAGGGTCCATGCACGTTTCGTGCTCTGTCTCTAACAATTTCTCAATTTATCCTTACATTTTGTGCTCACGCCCTAATAAAAACTAAAAAGCTGGTGTATCTATTTGACCCCCCCTCGGTTTAGCAGTGATAGTGACACCGCTCTCTCTTGGTGATTTCTGTTCAGAGCGAAGAGAAGTTTTGTCTCAAAATTTGGAGACAAAAAAAAAACAGGTGCAGCCCATAAAAAACACCTGCAAGTGAGGCTGAAATCTGTCCATACTCCTACAGGAACTTTTTGACATCATCAGTGGCTTTCTATATCTTACTATTTTGTCTTCATTTGTAAATACTATAGCAAGGCATGACATCTATTCTTATTTTTAGAAGAAGTTTCGGCTACTCAAAAATTCTAGCAACTTGCAAATGAGTAGTACTAAACATGTTGCAGAGAAACATTGCTTCACTACAGAATGTTACTGAATTCTATTGAGGTGTGTTTCACCTCAATAGATCCACATAAGCATACTGAACATTCCTCAATCTAATATGAAGACTATGGCTTTTGCCATTGGGGCCCCAAGACAACCTGTCCAATGAGAGCAGGCTCTCAAGCTGTTTTTTCTTATTGTGCATGTAACACTTCTGGTTTTTGTTTTGTCTGAAGCACAGGGTGAACCTAACTTGGACATAAAATGTTTTACATAAGGTCGACTAACTAGCTTCTACCAGGAATGCTTTCATCTGCATTTCCCATGGCTCCTCTGCACACAGATTTTTCTCAGTGGTCTAAAGACAAACAACAATAACAAATGAACAAACTCCATCCACCAGGAAGCCTGGAAGATACGTCTGAAAGCTACAGAAAAATATAGATCTGCACAGTGTGTGTACGTGTTTGTGTGTCTGTGTGCGTGCGTACCAGCTTCGCCAGCATCAGTGCTCTGAGATCTTCTGACGGCGGGGTTGGATGAGTGGGAGCTGTACTGGTAGAGCTGGTTCCCCCCACTGTCATCCTGCTGGCTTATCTGTGTTAGGTCGTGCATACTCAGGCTACGCAGCTTCTCTGTGATGGCACCCTGACCCTGTGACACACACACAAACACCAGTTAACATTACATCACCAGCAAACAGCACTTCAGACCTCTCAGAAATCAACAAGACAAAATCCAACACACTTATGAATGAGTGAGTGTCAACAGACTGTACGCACAACATCTACAGACAGCGAAACGTCTGGTGTTTCTGGCTGAATATATAGAGGGCTGGAGGCTTTAGGCTGTTTTGGGTGAGGTGAATTTTTCATTGCAGTTAAAGCAAGATGTACGTCATTGTCAGATGATTAATATTCTATTGACTGAGTGCAGCTTTTAAACCAAACAAGATGCAACTTTAGAGCTGTGAGAGAAAACTGAGCAGAAAAATATGATTTGTATTAGGGCAACAGATGGTCCACAAATACTATACTGTTACCATGTCTTGGACTTGCATTGTCCCACCAGCGGTGTACTGTGCACCTAATATTACAACTTTAAAACTATTATATATGTTGTTTTTTTTTCTTGTTTCAGAATGATTTTCCCTTTAGAGTAGCCACACTGCTGAAGAGCTAATGTTGTGCTAATGTGTTTTAATACATGGGAAATGCTGTGGTCAGATGTAATTAAAAAAATAAGCACTAGGTCTTTGCTGCATAACATATGATGATTACTGTGTATCATCTACACTAGAACTAGTCTGACATGCTTATTAGTTTACTTTAGCTGAAGCTGAGTAGACTTTGGCCAAAGACTCACATTATTCCAAAAACAACATTATGACTTTTTCCAATGTTGTGGAGTAGGCTCAGAACACTATCTGTTCACTGACTTGACCAATGGTCATAACATAACATTCATGAGGCAAATAAATAAACCTCACTGAAAACCCAGCCTCTTTTAGCCTGCTACAGCTAACAGCCCCAAATCAGAATTTGGGGGTTAATTATTAACAGAAAATGAGCTTTTTAAACTGCTGTGTCTTGCCACAGAGCTTTTTATCTAGCTCGTAAAAACAACTGTAAAAACAACTGACTAGAGTGTGACATAAAATGCAACAAGCGTGGGGCAAAAATGCTGTGCACAAGGATTGGTAGTGACAATGGCAACTGTGAAATTCATGTCCCAGCTGGCAGTTCATGAGGTCAGACACAGAAATGTCAGTTTTTTAGTACTTTTAAGCTGCCACCGCTCAGCGACATGCAGTTGAGAGACGGACTTGCCCAGAGCTTCAAATGCATGCTGCATTAACAGAATGTACATAGAAAGAAATTTGGAAATATGTGTGGTTAATAAAACAACATGGGTACTACTCAAACCTGAGCCAAAGAATTGGTTTTTACAGGATTTCCAATAGTAAAGATGATAAAGAATAGCAGCCAATCAATCAATAAGATCATCAGATCAGCCAATTCAACATTAAATCACTGATCTTGTTGTCCCTACAAAGCCTTACTGGAATGTGTCTAACATTATATGTGGTCTAAAACACATTTATAAAAAATGGACCTAATATAGAAATAGATACACTGACACTGAAGCACAGAAAATGTTCATTAGGGATATTATTGACAAGAAACCAAAATTCAACAATGACGGAGAGATCTTTGTGGAAACTGTTCACAAAATGAGCAACAGCAACAGGATAAAGGGAGAAAAATGGAAAAGGAAACAGGGAGAAATGTCAAGTGTTATAATGAAATCAAAGGTTTAAACACAAGTAAAAATGTAAAGGATATAAAAGAAACATTAGGTTGTAAATATCGACTGTGTGCAAATGTGGTTGATCCTTTACTACAATACCAAGTACAAAACACAATAAGCCCTGTGATTTATTTTCAGCTACCAGGTCTGGTAAAATAACAGAAATGAAAATGAAATCAAAGGATGGGGAACATGGTGTCATGGGAGAATAATGCTGGTATGAAATGGAAATAGAACGTTCTGTCCATGCTGCTTACACTGACTGTTTTTTTACCTCCCAGGGTAGCCTGCTGAAGCACAGAAACCCTGAGGAAAGAAGGATGTCAGTACAGAGAGAGAAGGAGAAACAAAGTCACAAGAGGGTTAGGTAGCAGGCAAGTTGGGGCAGATCCTCACAACATCATCTTGACCCACAAAATTCCCACAGAAAGAAGTATTAGAGCAACATTTACTTAAAGTATTCAGTGCAGTGAAATACCCCATGTTGTTTCTAAAATATTAATTAATATTACTGCTGCATTAACATTTTTTTGCATTTTACTGCAGTGAGTTGAGCTCAGTTTAACTACATGATATACTGTTAGGCGGTTTAATCTACAGCAGTGAATCATATTCTACAAGATCGTCATGTTTGCACAATTTGAGAATTTATGGTATGTTAGTTTAGACTATGTGTATATCAAGATATATATTGTGTATTGTGGCACAGCCTACAAATATGGGCCATGTGGCCCGGCCTTAGCAATGTACCAATGATGCAATAAGAGTCTGACTTAGACATACAAGGAAAACCAAAAGAAAAACAGCAGGATATATTCATGCCACAGTAACCAATTCTGTATTGGAGTAAAGCCACAAAAGACGGACGTATTTTAGCCCATGACCTACATAGTGCATGTCCTATACATTACTACTGCTGAACATTTGTGAAAGCATACCATGGATTCTTGTTTAAGACTGTCTAAGTCAGTATATAAAATAGGTTCTGTAAAAAGTGTCACTAAGAAAGCATGCATGTTGTGATAAGGATTAGTAGGATTTTCTCTCTCTTTTTTTAAAAGGCAGCCAACTCACACATTGCATTGCCTGCCCATGTTATCTTGCATGCACCAGCAAGGAAGACTTTTCAAAATACTATCTGTATTACCATGCAATATATTAAAAACCAGTGGAATGGAAACCAAGGACTGACTGGATCGTTTAAAATCAATCTACGGCTTTGGAAAATAGTCACGTAAAAAAAGAAATACAATAAAAAAAATATGAAATAAATGGCTCAACAGCCCAAATGGTCAAAAACATATTTGTACTAGAATATTCTGATTGAGGGTGTATTCTGCAGGTGTGTCATATGGGTGTGGCCAGAGGTGAGTCTTGGCACAGTTCCAGCTCACAGACCAAGGAGCAGGGCAACAGCAGCAGCATTTGATGAAAGCAGTAAAAAAAAAAAAAAATAGGTTCAGAAAACCAGTCTGCTTTTTCACACCTGTAGAGACTTTACAGATGCAATTTAAATCAGCCTCAGGCTACATGCGCATCAATATGTATGTATGCTGCATGCATAATAGAGGATGGTGGATATAGTGGCTTGAAATGTGAGAGTCTCCGGAATTTCTTTCTCAATAAAATCACAGGCAAAAAAGGCTGGGTACCCATGGTCTAAATGCTGAGATGCATTTGTGAATCAAACCATGGCTCCAGTCTCTGCAGAAATCTTTCAAAGCGCTCTCTGAGCTGTTTGGTTCAGTCTGTCGGGCAGGTTCCGACAGATGGATTTTATGTGCGATGCAGCACGTTTTATTGTACAAACCGAGGTTAATCAAATTCCAACTAAAAACAAGAAAAGCTTTTAAAGGATTTGAAATAGCATAGTGACCTAAACAGTGATGATAAACTAGAGACAGAGGAAAGATGAGAGAAACAGGCATAGCTCTGAAGCAGTGATTAATGGTGTGTTTAATGTAAGCAGAGACAGGAAGGTTTTTAGGTCCCACAATGGTGTCACTAAAGGACACGCTACACTACAGTGAAGTTCGAGGTACAGCTAACCATGTCTTATTTCACACAGTCACACCCTTGGCATTGCAACATCTCCTTTGTTTCTATACATAAACAAACTCAGCTCAAGTGTTTTCATTAGACTAACTTTTGTTAGGCTAAATGTTAAGTCCAACATAAACGTACTGAATAAAGAGTAACAGTGGCCCAGTTATCAAGAGTGAGCTGGAACAGCGTGATGGTGAACCAGAGGCCATTAGTAATGAAAGTATCATTTCCTGTTCAGAATTCCTGCATTTTACCAAGGCTAGTTTTTTTCCTGAGACTTGTTAATGGCTGTGTGTCTATCGGTCCAGCCCTAATGCATATGGTTTCAGAAACCTGGCTTTGTGATCCTGGCCCTGGTTTTGACAAACTTTAAAGTACTCTAATATGACCCAGGTCTCTGATCACGGTCCTGTATGTAAGTCCGTCTTCACCTAGAGCAAAATGACTTCTGACAGTAACTGGAAACACTAAAACACATTCAAATTAAAGTTAAACAAATAGTGGAAATGCAGTTAAATACTGTGTTATCGGTGATAGTCTTAGTGCTCAGTGTCTGGACACATCATCCAACTCAAAAGATCATCATCATCATCGTTTCCTTCAAAAATGAGTAAAATGCATACTGATTTTCTTCATTTTGCTCAAACTATTCCAAAACAGTAACTCATGAATGCAGTCTCATGTCAAGCTAAATGA
This sequence comes from Lepomis macrochirus, assembly GCA_024633595.2. NCBI lineage: Eukaryota > Metazoa > Chordata > Actinopteri > Centrarchiformes > Centrarchidae > Lepomis > Lepomis macrochirus. The sequence goes on from JALXJV020000023.1 coordinate 27,286,716, forward strand.
TAGATGTCCTAGATGGCTTCAGCAGGGAATGTGGAGAAATTAATTTGACTTTCTATTTAGTAGTAGATTCCCACTGCCTGAGATTACCTCAGTGCAGCGAAGCCTCAGACAGGAGATCAGCAGGGATTATGTGATACACACAGGTATTCATGCAAGGCTGATGAAACCAGCTCACACACTGACTCTGCTCTGAGTGGGAGCTGAGGGACAACAAGAGGCTTTAGAGACACACTCACAGTGGATATGTTTGCATGAGCACTGTGTTTTAGATACAAGTTCAGATTTTATTCAGGATCAGCTGTTGCATTTAATCCATCTCTCCTGCATTCACTTACACACAGATAACGCTTTTCCTGTCTGTGTTCTCTTAAGTGTGAGTTAGTGGGCCATTGGAGCAAAGTGAGTACATTCTCTGGCAACAGGTAGAATTTGGCAAAACAATCTGCTGGATAGCTTCACATTATAAAACAGATATACTGTTTAAAGCAAAGGGAGCTAAAGCTTTCATGGTTTTCTTACAAAGCCAGATAGAAAAGTGAAAATTGACTTTCAGAGTATTTATCCTTTAATTTGATGAAATACCAAAAGAGTGAGGCTATAGAGTACAAACTGCATCAGTCATGCTATTGTGGGTCTTTGGTAAATACATGAAGGGAGCTTAAGTAAAAGAATAAAAAGGCAGTATGTTAGAAAATAACAAAATAAAACAAGCACCTTTACACAACTATCAAATAGAACAGAATATTTAGTACGTGCATGAGTGGGAGAAACTTGCCTTGACAGCTGCAGTGACAGCGGCCGTGGCTGCGATGCTCAGTCCCTGCTTGCCAAAATTGACCATGGTTTCATAGCTCCTCTCTTTGGCCTGAACAATATACTCGTCTATTTCCTACAGGGAGAGACAATCAATAACACTTTTATAGAAGACAGTCTGATTGAGTAAAAATGTAGCGCTACTATAATATCCTCAAAGCAAATAATCTATGTATACAGAGGCAGACATGGATGGATAATCTTACCCTCTCTCTGGAGGACAGCAGAGGGTGCAGACACTTCCTGTAAATGAGACTTGCTCCTCGGGTGTAGGGGGACAGCAGCCAGATCACAATGGCTATCTTCAGCTCGTAGTACAGAGGAAACCTGGGAAGGCACACGCGCGCACACACACAGACACACACACCATCATTAATAAGGGCTGATATAAACTCTTGTTAAGTCTTACCCGCAAGTCCACTGAGTAAGTTCTTTTCCAAAACAGGAACACATGTTGCAAAATAGCCACCGAATGGCCTGTGCTGCTCCTGCACAACGGTTTGTCCCCCCTGTGTTTCCCACAGTGATTCCCTCCGTGGTTGGGGTTTGGACTTAGGCTGCCTTTTCACATACAGATACAATGTTGGGTGAAATGCAGAACAGATTGTCACTCCCTCTCTGAGGAAGTCTCAACTTCCCCACACCACACCAAAGGGCTTTTATTTCTCAGAGCAGAAAAGTCAGCAGGTTCAATTCACAATGAATGGCATTCTGCCGCATTGCCAGTGTTTTGAGTCTGACTGTATGAATAAGACAATAGGTTATAGTTAGGTGTCTCACAGATGAGTGGATGGGGTTAAAGCAACATTACCTAAGATTTGCTGTTTGTGCAATTTGGCGCCCCTAAAGTTACAGGGTGTCATTCACCGCTGCTGTAAATAAGGACAGCTGTAAACGTGCATTTGTTATTATTAACTTACATAAGATCAAAAACTAGCAAGTCGCCAACTTTGCTAACACAGTTAAACATCAAGCGAGTGCAACAATACAAGACATGGCGGTATTACCAAAGTGCTTATAGGCAAGTCTTGCCACTTGGCAGCCATATTGGTAACACCTCGGGTGGTTATGTCAAACTAACAAGACCAGGCCCCTATCTCAATGAATGGGGGGAGAGCCACAACTGCACTTTCACTGGTCACCGGAATATAAAAGACAACATGTATAGAATCAGCAATAAAATCTGATAAAAATTGCTAAAAACTTTTTGATGACTTTTCCCCAAAATGAGGATTAAAAAGTTTTTCCCACTGGTTGTACTTCTACTACGCATGCGTGGTAGTAGTGACTAGGGCTGGGTATCGAGTTCAATACTTTTTAGGCACCGACCGAATTGCTTCAATACCACCGAGTATCAAAAAATGCCTTGTCTTTCGGTACCAAAGTTCGATACCTAAAGGTTCTTGTTAACGCCAATGAGCCAATAAGCATGCATCATTCTTGATGTGCCCACATCTAAAAGTGATTGTAATTGGCTGTAGTGATGTAAACACTAGCTCGCGGCGGTTACACACAGAGACGTGGCTCGTGGATGTAAAAGACGCGGAGAAAATCAGAAGTGTGGCTTGATGCAACAGCTGCGATGCAATATTTGGCGACGCAAGATAATTGCTGCTAAGAGCGGTGACACGACAAACCTGGTGAAGCCTTTGACTGTGCGTGGAATAAACTTAAGAGCCGAAAGTCGCTCCGTGTTTGCTGCAACAAGACAGAGCCGATGCATCATCGTCTCAGCGCCCTGCTGCCACCGAGCTGCTTCAACACGCCCACCGTACGAGCAGCGTTGGGCAGCAGCGTCGCTACAAGCAGCACCGTTACTAGTTTAACTACATTTCTCTGTAGCTTGGTGGCAGCGTCGCTGTTTTCTGAATCAAATCAAAGCTCTTTTATTGACAGAGCAGCGGCAGCTTCCACACACGCTACATTTTTCCAAGTGTTTCCGAAGGATCAGTTAAGTGACGCCATCGGCGCTACCACGAACATGTATGTGCAGCGGTGGAAGTGACATCACGTAGCGATCCTTGGGCTGATGTCTGCGACTTTGCTGCAGTGGATTAAAGACGGCGGCTGAGTTTCCTTTCTATTGTCATTGTTGTCGCCTGGACACCACAGTGAGGAGGAAACTTTGATATGTAGAGGCAGAAACTTGTTTACATCAGATGAAAGATTTCTCTCTCTTTCTCTCAGGCCTGTTGCCATGAATGTTTAGGTTGCAATGGTGCACAAATTCACATATAAACAATAAAAAATATATAATTAATAGACAATGAAATGACATTATAAAAAACTAAAGAAAGAGGAATAAAAACAACAAAAACACAATATAGGCCGATGTTACATTGAAAATATATCATGGTTTTGACGAGCTGTAGTATTTTTAAAGGAACAATTAAAATACACTATTAATGATAATGTGATAATTAAGTTACTTTATACAAACAACAATGGTTCTCTGTATGTTGAGAAAATATACAAATTTTATAGCAATAAAATTGGTATCGAAAAAAGTATCGTTCAGGTACCGGTATCGAAGTAGAGGTATCGATATCGGTATCGATATCGAAAATCTTTGAACGATACCCAGCCCTAGTAGTGACACATATGTAGTGGATCCTTCCATCGGTGGAACCACACGATTGGCTTAATAGGTTTCCCTGCCTCAAACGTTACAAGCAGGCAACTGGCTTCTAGTAGGAGGGACGGGATAAACGTCATCTTTGACATTAAGGGCTATCTCTATAGAGTTGTATTGAGGATTCTTAAAGTGGCGTGTCTCCTCTTAAAACATCTCTGAATGAATACTAGCTCAGCATCTGCCTTGCAGCCTTTTATTTCACAAAGCTCTTGCCAAAGTCTGGCAGCCTCTTGCTTGGTCACTTCCCTTTTCTCTTTTTAGCTTTGTCTGCAAACATCCTCTGCATCTTTGCCATTAGCTAATGTTATGTCCATAGAGGCTATTGAGCCTGGATATGATGCCTGCTGGCATGGCATGACACCGGTGATGCTCTCCACCCGTAGCAGAATAATGTTGCTTGAAACTTGTGTGGGTTCATGAAAACTTAAAGGAGACCTATTAGACTGCTTTTTCAGTACTACATTGTAGTTCTGTGACTCCTGTATGGCAGCTCTTAAAATAATTAAAAAAAACAAAATTTTCTGTCTTAAACTGGCTCTTCATGTAGGCCTTCATTTCAGCCTCTGTCTGAAACAAGCTGTGGATGCTCCTGTTTCTTTAAGCCCCCCTCTCAAAGCCCACTGTCTTCTGATTGGCCAAGACCTAAAGCATGTTACCAGGCTGTTGTTGTTGCTGAGCTGTACAGGCAGACTTAACGTTGCTGTGCTGTTGCTGTGTGGTACAAATGACCATATATGGAATATCGGCTTTGTCTAGCTCTGTGGGCAATAGAATGGAGCTGTTGGTAGAAAAACCTTTTCAAAACAGAGCGTTCAGAACAGGGGGGGGAAAAAAAAAAAAAAAAAAAAAAAATCTTTGCTCAGGGATTTCTTTTAAATACTTTAACCTCAATATTTGAAGCTTTGGCTTCAACATGAACATAATAGGTCTCCTTTAAGGGGAAATAAGAAACTGGTGGAGAAACACTGACACTGATCGCGAGCATTCCTCTCAATTCTCCACTGGAATATACACTTGTATCCCTTATATCTTGCATGTTCTCATAAATGTTTAAAAAAAAAAAAAACTAGCAGCACCACTTTTTCCACTGCTGTCTGTCCCTCAACCACACTCACCTACCAAACAGCTAGATGATGAAGTCAGTGCAGTTGTAGCCTTTTTTAATGACATACACCTGAAAAGTCACAATGTGTTAAATCGGTAGGTACACGTTTTTAAAGTGCAGGTTATAAGAAACCCCAGGTTGCAGGCTATTAAAGACTAACTAAAGTATGGTGGCTTTGAGTAGAGCAAATTAGCTACTAATTCTGGTTAACAAAATATCTTCATCTTCCTCTGCAGGGATCCTTTCCTCTAATCAGACACTTAACAATCTGAGGCTGTCAGCGGCCGACACTAGCTCTTTAGGGGTCGTACTTTGACGAAGTGCAACTACTGCACACAGAGATTATGCTGCAACCCTGTTTCACTGCTGCCAGCTGCAGCTCGCTCAGCTCAATAATGGACCAATTACAAAAAATGTTGTCCCCCATTAGACAGAAAACGGGGTCCAGGGTGAAAAATAACAAAGTTACCCTTCATGTTCCTGCCAGGGGAAAAAAAGACTATCTGTGTATCCACACATTTGTCCAGCCATCATCCTCATTACAACAAGACTATTACTATTACATTAAATTAACTACTGAAATTCCATATATTAACATAATAATTAATCTTCCTATCTCCAAAACACAGTGTACATATCAGAGGACTATTTGGACTATGAATATAAGGTTCTGATTAAAAAAGTGATACAGTCATGTGTGTTTATTTGTGTGTAACTTACCATGCCAGTGTTAGGTCTGTGATTGTTTCCAGCACAGTGTAGAGGGCAAAAACAATCCAGTACATCATCCATCTCACCTACAGAGACACACACGCAAACAGAAAGAACATTGAACAATAGGGCTAGACCAATAAAGTAACCAGATATTAGCTTACGGGTATATATGCTGGCTGGGAAGCAAAAGTAGAAATGCAGAAATCCACAACAAGAACTGGGGTCACTGAGAAACGGTGTCTCCATCATATAATCTGTCAACCAGAGAACACTGACAAGACGATATGTATCTTTGTCACAGTTCTTTACAAAAATAATCTAAGATTCACAATCCACATCAAGATTGTTTTTAAAAATGACAACGGCCGGTAAATCATTTTTGGATTTTCTAAATGTCAAAATGTCCATACCTGCCTCAAAAATGTAATATTGCTCGCGTTATAACAACTTTATATCCTGTTTAAAACATTTTAGAGGCCTTAATTATTCAGTACTGCAATATTTCACCTGTCTTAGGGTTTGAAGACAAAAGCAAGACTAGATGACATGTTTTTTCACTGACCTAATGATGCCGTATTAATACAAAAGAAGTCTTAATTGCTTTCCAAAACATGATTTTTGGGGGATGTATGAATATTTGCATACATAATATATTTTCGTGTCATCTGTTGCGGGGTAAGAAAATCCACTTGCAGACACTTGAACTACCTTAATATTTTAATATTCATCATCACCAAAGCTGGTAAAAGGAAATTCTGAGTGAGCACTTACTACTACTGAAAGAACGCATCTTGAGAGACTATGTGATCAGATCTCACTTCTGCACTAGATATGCAAATGAACATGTACATCAATTCTGTTTGCAAAGACCAAATATGTTGTTTTTAAACCTGAATTTGAAGAATTTACAGTTTACCGGACCAAAAATGAGGCAAGAATTAGGTTGGAAAAAGCAAGGCCTCAGTGGGTCCTCAATACATCGTCAGTGCATTCACACCTGTAGCTCTACTCAAGGCCAATTTATACCTCTGCGTCGAGGCATGTGCTGTCGTAAGCATCGCCCTGCAATTACACCGCCAAAACACTAGTTGTCAGTGGGGTTTCTATGTTCCGTTGTGCTGTGGTTCCTCTTTGTAGGTATAGGCTACTACGATCAATGGAGAGTGAAACTGAGCATATCGTGTTGGAGTTGGAGCTGATCGATGTTAAACAGAAGTTACTTTTAGTGAAATTACTAAAACGCAGACATGAGAGAAGGCATTGGAGGAGATGGCATGTATGACCCTTAAACTGGTTGAGGCAGAAGGAGACAACAAGCTGGAAAGGCGATGCTACCAAGCCGACCAACCACAGTCAGTTTTTTGGGGAGGTGCACATCAGGCTACAGTGTAGGTTATGTAGCTACGGTGTACCTACAATGTAGTTTCCAAACAGGATGTATAAATGGTCTTGTTTTAAGTGTATCCAACAGGTGAACATGGTCAATACTTACAGACTTTCATATCTCAATTTAAGTCATTTTAATACTTGGTAAGGCCTTGGTGTTACAGCATGAGAGCATTAAATGGTATTCTTCCCCTTTCTTTCTCCTTTTATCCTGCACCTCTTTCCCCCTCAGGCCAGTAGTGAAGGGCAAACTGAGGTTTAGGATTGTTCCTCTTTGCTTTTATGCTTTCTGCTGTCCTCCCTGCTCTTTTGCTCTCTCGCTCCCGCCATCCCTCTGTAAGAGCTTTCCAGACTTCAGGCTGGATTTCCATATCAAAGCCGGCAGTACACAGTGGCAGACAGACAGTCACATGGCAGGCTGAGGTATTAGCCAGACCCGACCGCTGCTGCATGACTGAACACACACTGACACTAGCTAATGAAATGTCAGTGTGTGTGTGTGTGTGTGTGTTTCTGTGGAACTGAGGGAGTAAAGTCTGTGTTTCAAAGAGAGAGGGACACAGAATACAAACACTCACATTCACCTGTTTCACAAGCACAAACGCCTGCAGTCTCACTCACGTTAGGCAGACACTGAACACACACACACACACCATTACTGCTGGACTGGTTAATTGGTGACCTCATAGTGAACTCCCCTCTTACTCACACAGGCTCGTGGGAATGATAAATGTTAAGGAGAGAGAGAGTGAAACAGAGCCAGTGAGATGGAGAGGACATCTAATTTATATGTTTCAATCTACTTCTGCCTCGCTCCCTTTTATCTTTCATTTCATACCCCCTTCTTTCTCTCTCTGTCTCTAACAGCATGTTTCCTATCTGTCCCTCCCTCCTTCATCTCATCAGTAGGGAGGCCATTAAGATGTGACCTCAGTGAAATATACAGCAGCCATTTTGCCTTCCTGAGGCAATAGCAGACATTTACTGGCCCCATCTGTGAATAACTGTCTTCCATTAAAAGAGAAGGAAAAAAAAAAACCTGACATCAGCTCTTTACAGCCACCGGGCCCACTGGTAATGCTAAACTTGGTAGACAGAGCATGAAGACAGAGCTGAGCAGCAGTGGTGACTGACCAGTAGTACATGCCGACAGGTTTTATTCAGCACAATCACGACTAAATTTTTTTAAAAGAATTCTGGTGCTATTATTGTCATTATCAGTTAATCAGGAAGTCATTTTCTTGATTAATCGATTAGTCAATATAACATCCCAAAACAACTATCCCAATTTCCAAAAACACAAGATGACATAATGAAATTGTTTGCTTTGTTCATATTCAGTTTACTATTAGGTATCAACCGATTACCGAGTAACCAATTAGACAGATGACTGATATTTGGAATCTGTAAAATTTTTTATCTTGGTGTAAAAATTTACAATAACACGAACACAAAACTTTGTTGAAAACAACAAGTTTAAATTTAATTGTCATTTTTAATCTTTATAAATAGTAAATTAAGTGAATTATCGATTCATCCCAGAGACAAACTTGTTAACTACGGATTGGACTAGGATTTTATTGAAACATTTATTGATACTTTATTGGTTCTGTTCTTTATCTTTAGTCTTATTGGTTTAAAAAAAAAAAAAGAATAAATTCAGAACAGAATGTTTTATAATAACTGTTTTCAGAGCACTTTATAAAAGTAAAGTTTACAGCAGCTGAAGTCACTTTATAAAATAAGTATCTCACTGGAAACAAATTGAACATTAATCCTCCTCCTCCTCCTCAAGGATTAGCTCAATTTGAAGGCACGTAGCATCTCAGCTAAACAGGCTACAGACAGAGAGATTTCGTTTTAACATGTTTATTAACAAACTAGCTATTAGCCGAGCTAGCTTGTGTGACAGCTGCAGATTAAAAGATGGCTCTGTACACGTTCCTGCTTATTGTACAGATGTAGTTTCAGCCTTTTACTAGTTCTGCTACTGCTGGTTTTGCTGCACTTACACTAACGGGCGCGCAGTTATGGTCAAATTGTGTAATCTACACTGATCTATGTTAACTGTGTGTATGCAGAGCTCTGCTGAGAGAGGAGGGGAGGGGCCGCAGCGTGATGGCTCGCTCGTTCTATTGGCTACCTCCACTAGGGCTGAACGATTTTGGAAAATAATCTAATTGCGATTTTTTTTTGCCAATATTGCGATTACGATTTAATTTGCGATTAATTTTTTAAGCTCTTTACCTTCTGTATTATTCAAAACGGAGAAGCAGTAAATCAGTGTATAGTATGATATTAGATAGATTAAACTTACACTGTTCTTTCTTGTGGGTCAGGCCTGTGTTATGATTAGGGCTGGGTATCGTTCAAAGATTTTCGATATCGATACCGATATCGATACCTCTACTTTCGATACCGGTACCTGAACGATACTTTTTTCGATACCAATTTTATTGCTATAAAATTTGTATATTTTCTCAACATACAGAGAACCATTGTTGTTTGTATAAAGTAACTTAATTATCACATTATCATTAATAGTGTATTTTAATTGTTCCTTTAAAAATACTACAGCTCGTCAAAACCATGATATATTTTCAATGTAACATCGGCCTATATTGTGTTTTTGTTGTTTTATTCCTCTTTCTTTAGTTTTTTATAATGTCATTTCATTGTCTATTAATTATATATTTTTTATTGTTTATATGTGAATTTGTGCACCATTGCAACCTAAACATTCATGGCAACAGGCCTGAGAGAAGAGAGAGAAATCTTTCATCTGATGTAAACAAGTTTCTGCCTCTACATATCAAAGTTTCCTCCTCACTGTGGTGTCCAGGCGACAACAATGACAATAGAAAGGAAACTCAGCCGCGCGTCTTTAATCCACTGCAGCAAAGTCGCAGACATCAGCCCAAGGATCGCTACGTTGATGTCACTTCCGCCCGGCTGCACATACATGTTACGTGATAGCGTCGATGGCGTCACTTAACTGATCGCTTCGGAAACACTTGGAAAAATGTAGCGTGTGTGGAAGCTGCCGCGCTGCTCTGTCAATAAAAGAGCTTTGATTTGATTCAGAAAACAGCGACGCTGCCACCAAGCTACTGAGAAATGTAGTTAAACCTTTTTATATACAGTCTATGAGTTAAACTAGTAACGGTGCTGCTTGTAGCGACGCTGCTGCCCAACGCTGCTCGTACGGTGGGCGTGTTGAAGCAGCTCGGTGGCAGCAGGGCGCTGAGACGATGATGCACCGGCTCTGTCTTGTTGCAGCAAACACGGAGCGACTTTCGGCTCTTAAGTTTATTCCACGCACAGTCAAAGGCTTCACCAGGTTTGTCGTGTCACCGCTCTTAGCAGCAATTATCTTGCGTCGCAAATATTGCATCGCACGCTGTTGCATCAAGCCACATTTCTGATTTTCTCCGCGTCTTTTACATCCACGAGCCACGTCTCTGTGCGTAACCGCCGCGAGCTAGTGTTTACATCACTACAGCCAATTACAATCACTTTTAGATGTGGGCACATCAAGAATGATGCATGCTTATTGGCTCATTGGCGTTAACAAGAACCTTTAGGTATCGAACTTTGGTACCGAAAGACAAGGCATTTTTTGATACTCGGTGGTATTGAAGCAATTCGGTCGGTGCCTAAAAAGTATTGAACTCGATACCCAGCCCTAGTTATGATAAATTTGGTAGAATTATTATTATGATCAATAAGATATATCAAAAAATTATAATAATATGAGAAAGACAATTTGAGTCAAGTCATGGCATTAAATAATATGATATAATATCATCAGGTCGGCCTACCTTTTCACCACAGGGTATTATACAGTAAGCGCTCAATACAAAATCCACAGTTCAACCACCAATTAATGAGTCCTGATCTCAGTTCAAATCACCTGGAGTCCATCTTTCTGTATCCCCGTAAGCAAACTAAAAATACTCAGTTTGAGGTTCAATTCAAAAGTTGGCTAACTAAAATAGAACAGAGTGACGCCTCTCGTGTTTAATAGACAACCTTAGTAATTCTCCGACAACACCAGAGTCCCCCTGCAGCCTCCGATGCTGATGAGCGGCGCAGCGGCTTTAACCAGGCTGTAAGTCTGGACAGACTGGGCCTCTTTCGGACTGAGGCGTTTAGTTTGAAACGCCATTTCACAGATATTTCCTGAGCTGACTGGTGGCTGTGTGTGTGACGCAGGCGCCGATGTCTTTCTGTTGAGCATTTTTCCGTCTATCATAGCCGCAGATGGCCCGACGACTTCACCCACCACCAAGTTACCCGCGGTGGCGGCTGCTACTTTCATTCCATGTGACATTAAAGTTTATGTAGTGTGAGCTTCTGTCAAGCTTAAGGGCATTTTACAACAAGAAGGCAAGTTACAGCGTAACGTGCAGACGAAGCGTTAACTTCGTCAGACTGCTTTCCGCTTGGGTGTCATGTGACCGGAGTATAATCGCCGCCTTTGCGATTAGAAAATCTCATTTTATTAAATCGCGATTATATCGCAAATGCAATTAATCGTTCAGCCCTAACCTCCACACTATATTTAGTGTTGATAGGCTTTAGGTGCTTTTCTACCAAAAGTACCCGGTACTTTTAAGTCCCCAGATCTCTTTTCAATCAACTATAAGGTTCCTCCAGCCCACTGTTGTGTGCGTTTCCACCACGGTCTAAAGACCTGTGAAGATTAGGCAAACCAGCTGACGTAGGCTGCAACATTTAAAAATGAACATCAGATCTGACTAGAATATAATGTAAAACTACAGGCTTAGTTTGACCATGAAAGCAGCTTTTTTGTGTGGGAGTATAATGAGGAGACACGTGATAAAGTTTGTTACACATTTAAAAACAAACTGGATAAAGCCATAAAGAGAAAGCAGCACAAAAAAATTGCAACAGTTTGAAATTTATTACAACATTTCCAGCCAACAAGAGCTGCAGATCAGCTGGCAGCACGTCTGTGTCACCTAATCGTCGGCGGAGCGGGATTTTTAACGAGCTTTACCTGCTGTAATCAGCTGGACGCTTGTTTTGGAGAGGAGGGGTCTGACTTAGTGTCCTTGTAGAAACCTCCTGACTGATGAAAACTCAAAAACAACACCTTCTGACCCAGTATTTAGCATAACTCTATCACTATCTACTCTTGACTTGTAACCAATCATCTTGTACTGTGGCCGGGACATTGCTTGAGCCCACAGAGTGGTGAAAGCAGAAAGAGGGAGACGGCTGCATCAGAGCCAAAGGAGCACATTTTAGTATTAATTATACTGGCTATCTGATTTTAAAATGAACTCTGAAAACAATCAGTCATATTTGAGAGGCTGTGAATTTTTGTGTAAGACAAATCTGATCATTAAGTTTTTCTATACTACTATAAGTCTAAAAAATGTTTTTCTATTGGGTGCCAAGGAAACTCAAAGAAGTCCAAGGTGGCTTGTCTGTGTGGGTCATAGATATGTATTATGTTACTCTCTGAAGGCCCTTTCAGATAGGAAACGATTAGCGCTGCGACAGCCGCTGGGTTCAGCACACAGGTTTAACTATGTTGAATGCTATGCTGCGCACTGGTCGACGCAACAGACCTCCCTGGCCAGTGAAAATAATGGGTTTGCTATCAGCTCAGAAATGTCAGCGACAAATGTTCCGTTATTGCATCTTCACTCCCACTTGTGAGTTTTGTTACAGATAGGGTATCTGCTGGCCCACAGCATCACTTTGTGTGACTGACAGGCCATGAATTAACTTGCACAGACACAACATAGTTCCTTAAGTTTAAAAGGTTATGACACAGTGTTTCACAAATGAAAAAAACAAAAAGAACTGTTTCATATTAATCTTAATTTCTGCGTTCATTACAGATGAAACTTCATCTTCAGTCCAGAGACAGAATATCCCTGAAATGCAATTTATGTCCTTATCTGACACACAAAAAATCAATAAATATCCAGTATACACAATCAGCTCCTGCTGCTTTCTGGGTTAAGACCATCAGAAAAAAACAGCTCAAATCAGGCTGGTATCCAGCCTGCTCTGCATACAAGTCCATTAGTCTGAAACAAAGTGCAGTCATACAGTGGGGCCTATGGGTCAAAAGCTTTAACTGCCCTCAGTCAATACTAGCATTCCTGTGTCAACAGCAGATGGGTAGCAGCCATGTAGTGTGGCACAGTGGACTGAACTCTTATTTCTAACTGAATGATGTCGGGGGCTGTTAATGAAGAATTAGGAGAATGGGATGAATCTAAGGACGGAGGGAGAAGAGGATGTTTCAATCACTGGTTCTACTTTTACTGTTCAACAAGACACAGAGAGACTGAGACATGTCTGGGAGCATGCACACACAAAGTCATAAAAACATGAAAGAGGGCTGGGCCTCTGGAATGAATTTGCAGAGCCAACTTTGTGATGAACTGGAGTAACCTCTGGCAGGGTGTGCGGTTGCTCAAGTCACAAAAAGGCAGCCACAGGCGAATTTCAGCTGTAGAATAACTGCTACCTTCAAGTAATGAACTCCTGTTCATCAGTGTCTGCATGAAATCCTCCATCTGTGTGATTGAGGGCGTGCGTAACTAAAAAGTGTTTCCGATCTCTTAAATTTGTTTTGGACAGATGAACAGCACTCCTACTGACAGAATCTGAAGGGGGCACAAAGACTTTCTATCCAGGTGATAAAGATTGTTTCAAGTTAAAAATCATACATGTAGAGCTTCCCCTCCATAAGCTTCCTCTATTTGGCATCTTACATGTGTAAGCCTGGTAAAAACACTGGTGATGTTTTTTAAAGATAGTAACCTTCATGAAGGTTTTTATTTATGGCAGAACCTAATAAGTGGCAACTGATTGCACATGAATGCCATAAAAATATTGAAACATTGCAATATTGATTTCAGTCATATCACCCAGTCCTGTGAAGTGCACATACACGATAGGATACCTCGTAGCGTTGTTAAGAGAAACGTATAAGTAATTTACATCTACCCCACTGATTGGTGTAACAGATAAGTGGACTTGAGAATCAGAAAGAGCAGAGATGAAGCGACAGACGCAGACAGTGAGGAAGACAAAGAGAAGGAGCGCGAAGGAAGCTTAAAGCAGAGTCACGGCTTACTGCGTCTGAACCTCTGAGCTGCTGTGTTAAAGCTCTGTGTGAATGTGTTACTAAGTCAGCAGACAGGGATTTCACTCTCACTGACATTAGTTACATCACCCAACTCCACCAACACATCCAAGCCCTTAAATCTATATGCATGTATAGGTTCCCTCAAAACCAGGGTGAAAATGGAAATCAGTGCTGAGACACACACATTCACGTTCTGCTATTGAAAATACACCCCATGTCTACAAACACAGGATCCTCAGGTGACACTTTCATGGAGAAGAATCAAAATGGGTGTCACTCAAATGGGGGGGCTTCCAGCTGGGAATTCAAAAGGGCTAATTTTACAGAAAAATCATATCATTAAATGTATGGAGAAGACACAGAAATTAAGTCTGTTCCTCTGTTGCTCACTTCTGACACCGACCATTCAAGTTCACTAAACACTGAACTGTACAATGAATTATTACAATCCTAACGCTAATCTGATTTGCCCTTAGACGGTCATAACATCTTCAACAAACAGAACACTGTCTTTGGCAGAGTAGTCCTCGTCAACATGAAACTTTACAGCAAATATTAGCACTGTTTACATGTTTTCCTTTTAAACTATTTACAGATAAAACCGCCATATTTCCCCCTCAAAATGTATGCGAAGCTTTATTATGTGACCTCTTCCAAAGAGATTTCTTGGAATCAGCGTTTCTTAAATATCCCGGGGAGCCAGTTTAGAACAGTGAGTTTCCTGCCACTCCTTTATTATTTGCACCAGTGTTTACACTTAACAGGTAGGCCCTAAGCTGAACCCCACGGTTGCCTCCCTCATACTGAGTCACATATTTGTCCCTTCAGTATTTCAAATTACTGAAAAATGTGAGTACCTCCAATTAGGGCTGGACAAAAAAACAACAATGATAATAATCGCAATATAATTTGTTTTCAATAAATGTTTGATTTAAATTCATTTGAATCACAAACAAATTAGCATTTTCGGCCGTCTCGCCCAGTCCTACCTCCAGTACTTCAGGCTGGATAAGGTAACTAACTGGGGATAGTTGCAACACTGTTTGCATTTCTGTCAATTACCCAGAGACTATTTGGGCACAGCCAACCAAATTGTTGAATTAAAACTGTCTGCTATTTACCTATATCATTTGAAATGTCATTACATATGAAATGTCATTCACAATATTTATTCGAATGGAAGAAGTCAGCGACTGACCCCAACCCTGAGGACAGCTGCGGCATGTTAACGTTTGCTTTTTCTCTCAATAAGTAAAATGTTGTTCACCAAATACATGTTGAAATAATTGTGGGGGAAACACTGCTTTACATATGCGTGCAGGCTTAAGTGTTGGTTGAGGTTGGTGTCCGTGTGCGTCATGAAATCAAGCAGGTCATCTGAGCGTTGAGTGATGCTCGTGAACTTACGTATTCTTTGACATTTTTGGTCTTGACAGCTTTGTAAGAGTAGTATGCAGGATACAGAGTCCCAAACATCAGCCTGCAGGGAGAGAGAACACACATCGTCAAGCTTATCATTTCTATTACACACTATGTTTATATCTTAAATAAGCACAATTACCCATTTACTAATATTTACAACATTATAGTGCAGCATTGATTATGAATGCAGCAGTGTTCTCACTTTGATGCGGCATTGGTTTGCCTCTCCACAAGAAAATAAAGATGTTTCAACAAACTACTGTAAATAGCCATACACAAGCTATTTGAACATACTGGGACTATGTTACAGCTTTATACACAGTCAGTGTATTTTTCAGCTTAAAACTGAATAAATGTTAAACCAATCAGTGAAATAGCATAGTGGACACCCCCACCACCACCACCACCACCGCTCCTGCAAGCAAGGTGAGCAGATTAAAGCAGTTTGTGAGGGAACACTAAAATAAGGTGGAGAATTAAGTACAATTAAAAAAGTGAGCTAAGAAATATCTTATAGAAATATCTTATATAATAGAATAGAAATGTATTCTTTCAAATATTTTGAAACAAATAATACAGTATACTGCAACCTGGAGCACTTTTTATTTGGAGATGTGTTTGAGTGAGAGAAGGTCCTGTAACCTCGCACAGTTTGGGAGTAAAAGTTATTTAATACTGTTTTATTATGAACATCCAGTTGAATGGACCCCACAAAGAATAGCCCATGCTGAAGACAGAAAGAAAGAATTTTCCATTAAAGAAAAGTTAATGACACAAAGTGTTAGTATGTTGTAGGGCTGGACAAGTTAATAACAATAATTCTTGTGATATAATTTTGTTCAATAAATATTCAATAAATGTTTGATTTTATTCACTTGGCTCATGCACAAATTAGGACTTAATTGTTTTATTAAGATGTTTATTTTGTTGAGTAAGAAGGACTGATAAACGCTTTTACTTAATTTTACTCGTGCATATTTGTTGACAAAGATTTTATCATAATTGTTGTGAATTTTCCACCTCAGATTTGTGAAGTGATCCACTAATGACCAGAAAGAAGAGATAAACCACAATTAACCATCAGGTTTCTTCAACTTTCACTCAGGAGCAAAAATCACCCTTTAAACTTGAAGAAATTATGATTTGATACTTATTGTGACAAGTATCGATACCGAAAGATATGAAACTTTTTTTATCGTGATAATATTTTTGGCCATGTCGTCCATGTCAATTATAGTTCTTAGAAAGAAAACTAGAAACGGTCAAGAAAATTGCAACTGCTGCATCTCTGCTACAGATATTATCGCAGTGTAGACTTCACCTCCATGGTGAGATGAACACAATTATCAACAAAGAACCACTTACAGCAGAGAGTAAGACTAGTATCTTTGTGGCTATCTACTGAAATCAACAGAGCTGTCTTTCTATTCTGACTCTCTCTGTCTCACACACACACAAACACACACACACCCCAAAAGCGCTAACAAAAGAATGAATATCCACACTCTTGCTCACAGGCACACCGACTAACAAGGGCAGTTTGTCCAGTCTCTCTGCTCTCAGCTGCACACCATATATTCTTCCTGACAGAACTGTGTGTGTGTGTGTGTGTGCAAGAAAAACGACTAGCTCAATTTATAGCATGACACTCCTTCTCTTGAATCCCTCTCTAACATTCTTCTGCTCCTCCTTCCTCCAACCCCTGCACACTGAGCTTGCCATGCCTGCAGCACAGTGTGTTCTCTGCAGATCTGCCTAGTCTGCACGCTGGATCTGGACCTGTTCAGCTGGAATACACAGTGAGAGCATATTCAGCCATCACTGCTGGTACTAACTGGTGCATTTCAAGAGCTTCCTAAAGAAAACAACTTTAGAAAACAGCTTGCACACATTTTTTTAAGAAGTGTGCTTTTATAAATTTGTTTAGTGCCCTTTTCTTTTGGGCCAAATTTGTCACCATCACATTCTGTTGTCATCAACCAATCATACTTAGGACTGGACATTTCCTATTATGTATTGGCTGTATGAAAGAGGGGAGCAAATTACTACAGTTGCACTACTCTCTGCTACAATCTAGAAGTTCTTTAGCATACTTTCACTCTTATGCAACAGAACTTGTGATTACCTGCCAGATTCTCATTACACCTCTCACATTTCAGTGGTTTAAAGAGGTATTTCAGCTTGATTCCAGTATTGCACTTATATACACACACAATTCAAATAGAGTGAGCAATAAAAAGAAGAATGGTCAAAATCAATGCACCAGAGACTAAAGGTGGACAAAATACTGCAAGACAATACAAATGTAACTATTGTCAGACCTGACAATACACTGTCATTGGTACAGAAATTGGTAAGCTGCCTGGGCTTCTTTTCCCAACGCACTGAAGGAATATCAGAGATCTCTGAAGAACAAGCAACACACTTCTAGCCCAGCAGCTCTTCATAGCTGCTCAGTTCTGCGACAGTGCTGTCTCCAGCAGCAGTAAGCGTCTGTCATCCATTTAGAAGTGTTAACCTTTAGAGGTGCCAGCGTAATGCTCATTAAAAGTGCTGCATTAATAAGTCTGCAGAATTAAAATTTCTTAACTTCTATAAATTTTACTTCTGAAAATAAACTGTCCTGCTGGACCAGGAGGTCGATCACAGTAAAACAACTTTAGCTGAGCCGCTAGCACTTTTAAACTATTAAAGGTTAGTAAAAGCAGGAACAGAGACTGAGGGATAGCAGAGCGACACTCACCAGGCCACAGGGAAGAGAGAGTGTGTTTAGTAGGGGAGGGAGAGGTTTGTTTGTTGTGACCAGAAATGACCAGGTGAGTAGAAAATATTGAGAGTAGAAAATATTGTCAGGCACAAACTGACGCCATTTGAGTTGATACAATCAGGGCAGAAAAAGGCAGGGCATTTCCAGACATGTAAACTGTCACTAAATGCTCATTGCAGCACAGGTTAATTTGAGCTGCACGTGGAAATTCAGCATGTTGCTAAAGCGACCTATTCCACAGTTGTGTGAGGGGATAGGACTGCTAATAAAGACCCTACCACTGTCTATAATAGGGAGTCAAGGAGTTTGCTAAAATCCTGATTCAGTAATTCAGAAGACTGGTTGGAGATCTTCCAGGATGTCAGTCACCTTAGCACAGGGGTGTCAAACTCATTTTCACCACGGGCCACATAAGCATTTTGGTTACCCTCAAAGGGCCGGTTGGAACTGTAAGACTGTATAAACATACCTTACTGCATAAACTATTACTTAACATTTTGTAAAATAACTGTCTCTTTATTTGATTATTTAGCCTCTTCAAGTTAAGGATGTCCAGGTACACCAAAGAGTAAAATGTCGAGGTGCTGGTACTGCGTACCGGGGCGTACCGCCCACTTCAAGCACTGTTTAAATCACAAAAGACATAGGCCTAGCCTACCCGTTTATCTCCTTATTAACACAAATGTGTGAACTTTCCCATCGTTCATGAAATTGCCTTCCTTCTGCATAAATTTTTATGTAACATTTTGGGATCGTTTGTATACATTTCTCATCTCCACTTGTCCGTAAAAAAAAAATCGTATTTAAACGGAGTGTGGAAAGATCGCAATCTAGTGGCGGAATGCCGTCAATTCACAGGTGACTTGCACACGCATTGTGGGAGATGTAGTTTATTGTCCATCAACGCTTTAAAGCAGCATAAACTTTTATTTTAGGACAATCATGAATCTTTTAAGCTTTCGCGGGCCACATAAAATGACGTGGCGGGCCGGATTCGGCCCGTGGGCCTTGAGTTTGACACATGCCTTAGCATATGGAGGGCAACAAGATGCCCCCCCCCATCAATCATTATTCAACATGATCAAAAAGCCCAAATGGCTGTGCCAACGATGATGGGCACGGAAAAAAAATACAGGTGATGGATCACCACAGATGTGCAATAGTCCCAACACCCATAAAACTAATACAGAGGTATCAAGAATGTCAGACTTCAATTCCTTTTTTAGCGCAGTTACTGAGAATTTTGACCTTTTCTTCAAACTGCTGGTTTCATAGCGGATCACTGACAGACAGTAACAGCTCAAATAGCAATTTTAAGCTCTGCTCAAAACGGCCTCAGCCTGTTCTGTGCCATCAGGGCATCGTTACACTTTGCCTGCTAATCAAAGTTAATGTGATCCTAGGTCCTATATTCCCTCTGCTATCCAAGCTTTAGAACATGCATTCTACTGCTTTTGAAATGTATGTCCTTTTTGTGCAATGCATTGGATTATTTTGGCACTTTTGTGTTTCAGTAGTGTAATTAGTGTCCAATAGTGTAATAATATGTCCCAATATTTTGTGTGTGTTAGTGTGTGTATGCATCTAGTTAGGTACTGGTAGTGTAATGTGGATTTGAGATTTATAAGGGTTGTGTGTCACCACTCAGTAGCCCCTTTGTTTCCACATGTATTTGTTAATTATCAAATGTGCCTCACCATAGTTGATGTGTATACACAAGGTGGCTCACACCCTTACCTTTACATAAGGGAAAACATCTGTGGTCATATGCAGAATTAAAAATTGTAGGACTCCATTTTGTTGTTGAAGACAAATATCAATCACCATTGCAGTCTGATGGCAGCTTAAATAGGGCTGCTCTATAATGGCAAAAATCATTATTACGATTACTTTGGTCAATATTGAGATCCCGATTATTTAACACGAAAAATGATTGACTATTATGAAAAATCATACATGTATTGAACTTTAAAATTTAATGCTTCATTGAAAATTTTTTTTAGCATTACCCCAAAATCTTGGATTGCCCATGAAATTAGAAATAGAAATCCAAGATTATTAACTTTAAACAGCATCTTCGAGGTAAGAGGATGCCAGCAGCGTTTTGCACAGTGACCTGTAGCTAGGGCTGGACAATAAAACAATGATAATTATCGCAATATAATTTTCCTCAATATCAATATAATAAATGTTCAATATATCGTCAATAAATATTTGGTTTAATTCATTTGAATCACAAACAAATTAGCACTTAATTTTTCTATTAAAATATTTATTTTGTTGAGGTAAAGGGACTAAAAAAAAATTTACTCAACATTTTTGTTAAAAAAAGATTTTATCATAGTAGTTTTCATAGTTCTCCCTCAGATTTGTGAAGTGATCCACTGGTTGGCATCAACCGATCATATCGCAATAATTATCAATATCAAATGATATTAAAGGTTTTTATCATGATAATATTTTCGGCCGCGCTCGAGACTGGTCGGAACTGGGATATTTCCCAGTTGAAACTTCCGACATCAAAGCGTTCGAGGTGCATGGTGGTGCATGACGCCAAAAGTGAACTAAAATCATAGCTGATCGTGACAAAGTGTGCACACAGTTGCACCCTCAGTAGTGCTTTAGGTGTTAATTAAAAGGATGGCAGTTTAACTGCAACAACTGACATAAGTAGCCCTACTAGCTCTGTGTTCCCCTCTGGCTGTATAAGCTGGTAGCCCTCAAGTCAGTCATTGTTGTAGGTTTCACTTCCTGATGTTTTGGCATTTCTAACAATATCTTTTATGCAGAAAAGATGACTTTGAGATTATTTACTATAACCAGCAACCTAATGTGCAAAACATATTTCTACATCAATATACATGCAGAACAGGTTTTACTATATAACCGTATGTATTATTTTAATTTAAATACATGCAAATATACGTTTTGTTGCCTTTTAGTTGATGGTTTGCCATTTACAAAGTGTGCTTCCATGGGTGCTGACATTGTTTTGTGACGTCATTCAGCTGCTACTCGTGAAGTCGGGGTACAAATTTTTTCTCCGAGTTCACAAGTAGGAAATCCGACTTCAAGTGGTGTTCCAGGATAGTTTTTCTAGTTGGAGGTCGGAAATTTCCCAGTTTCGAGTTGCCTGGAACGCAGCATAAGACTTTCAGATAGGTAGTCGTCACAGTCTGTCAGGAAGGCCCATGAGGCTTTACACTCCCTTGTGGTGTTTCCTTTTGTTCCTTAATAGTTTGAGACAAACAGGCAAGAGAAAAGCGTCTGTGAAATAAATCATGATATTTCTAACGTTGGCTTAAACTCGCTTGATTGTGGAATCTAAAGACTGCGCAAAACTATCGCGATCAGGCGATCTGTGAGAGGGCCCCCCCCCCCATTCTTACCCCACTTGCCAGATCAATTACTCTAGAGAAATATTATATTTGACTACCTAACTAAATACTTTTAGGCTGCCATTCGGGGAGATGATGGAGCGCATTTTAAAAAGGTATATGTTATTGTCAAACTGCCAAATTTCAGAGCCAGAATCAGCCAACCCTTACTACAACCACACACACAGACTCACTGTATTCTTCTATGCAGACACTGTCTCTCTGACCAGAGTCCCCACAGCAGCAGGCGAGCCGCCAACAACCACAGCAGTTTATTTTCCTGCTGTTGCTATGGCAACAGCCAGGCCGCCAAAGCTTCCACACTCTCTTCACGTCTACATCTCTGTCACACTGTGTAATTTCATCTCACTATGCTTTACTTACACGAAGGCAATGAACAATAAACAGTGTTGTCGTAGGAACATAAATATCAGGACAGTCTCCTATTGCTTAGTATGTCTAGTGCAGATTTGCAGCCGTGTAGAACAAGTACGTGCAAGTCTTTTTGCTCCAACACTGCGATCTGAAGGCTGTGTGTTTGGCTAGCAGATCTTAGACATGCTAACGAAGGCCGATTGCTGATGCTGTGATAATAGCAGGCATTTGTGCCTCAATTGCTCCAGATCCTGCTCACACACGGCTGGGCCCCTGGTGTGAAGGAAATAAAGACAGTAATGAACACGCTCAACAACAACATTAACATGCTCACATCAACAAATCACCCACCATCAATTGTGCAGTCTAGGACTTGACTGTTTTGATTCAAAATGATGGTGATGAGGGGTTTCTGCGTACTAATGACTGCTGTCATTTCCTTCTACTGTCTGTATTATTATCTGTTAATGAAGAAATCTGAAGTGTCATTATTCCAGGTATGAAACAACAATGACGGTGATACCTTGACCTTGATATTGTCAAAACGTTTAACAGTTAAGTAAAATGGAAAAAGCTAATACTTATGGATTGTGTCAGTCCAATTGTTTCTCTTTTTTCCTATTTGGAATAATGTGGTCTAAGTTTTCAGCTACAGTTTCCATCATGCTTTGGGTGATGGGAACCAGAAGTATGACACTGCTGTTTTTTTCACT
The DNA here is from genome assembly GCA_024633595.2 of Lepomis macrochirus. NCBI lineage: Eukaryota > Metazoa > Chordata > Actinopteri > Centrarchiformes > Centrarchidae > Lepomis > Lepomis macrochirus. The sequence goes on from JALXJV020000023.1 coordinate 27,309,161, forward strand.
ATACTTTACTCCTTTAAATGTTGGTGAGCCTGCCCCGTGGAAAGTCACACTGCATGATCTTCTAGCACTTCTTCTTTAGAATGTATTCAACCACAGCATTACTTTGATAATCAAATAAACTTCTAACAATATTTGTAAAGCATGGTCTAGTTAGATGTGTAGCACTGAACATCCTGCACAGATACTGCACTCAATGGATTGTATTTCGCAGCACTATGTGTTTGTGTCTGTGTGTTCAGATTTAACAGAGCAAGTCCTATACGTTTAAATGAAATTGCATCAATGGAGGTTTAATATTTGCCCAACGATACCGGACCCATAGATTGATTTCAGACCAGGTTTTTCTTTGTAAATTTATAGCACAGCCTGTAATTATTAGTTCTAATTTCACTGATGAGGCAGTACAACTACTAGCACGTCAATAATGACTAATCTCCCATTGTACTAGCCCTGGATCACCTTTCCACAGCAGCTTATTTAATCATCAAAAAACCTCCAGATCTACTTAGTAATACCTACCAGAAGGTTCACTATCCTGCCATTCCAATTACTGTAGCTAAGACGTTACAATTTAAAAGGTCTTAAATGCACATTTATATCTTTTAGAGTAACTACAGACCAGCAAGTACAATAGACCAAGTGTCTCCACAAACCAAGCTCACAGAGAAGAAGTTGAAAGTGCAGTGAAATGTTCTTGAAACAATTTAGTGAAAAGCAGGGCCCCTTCTTTATACCAAAACTACCACGTCTCCGTTTCCCTCCTCATTCCCCTTCTTCCAGTTTCAACACCTTCCTCCTCTCTCTGCATGCAGCTGAGAAAATAGCCCTGTTGCTTTTAGATGGGCCTTGACTCTGGGCTGGGGGTCAATTTCCCTGGTTTCCTGACACCGTACACCACCAACAACCAGATGGAGGGAGAGGGAGGACAGGAAGACAAGAGGGAGCAAAAATAAGAACAGTAAAAAAAAACAGGAGACACATGGAGATGGAGAAGAGGAGGGAGAAATACAGGAGAGAGAGAAAAAAAAATAATCCAGAGAGCTCCAAGATTTGCGGGTCCACCATCTGGTTTGAGCTTCAGGAATAAGAATTTGATTACATGACTTTTCCCCCAAAAACGTAGAGGGAGGATTGTTGAGAGAACTGCTGCTAAAGCAGAGGAGACTGGTTAGCATCCAGGTCTGTACGTCCCCAGAGTGCGTCCTCATAGGGAAATAAATGACATACATCATTTAGTCTGGTGTCACAGCTCTCTGAATTTCCCCACATTAAAAACTTAAGCTCGGTGGTTTTGCATATTTCTGGAGGCATAAATCTCCACACAAAGAAGCTTACAATACCTTTTTAATGGCAACAACACACACACAGAGAGACAGAGAGAGAGACGAGAGAGAGAGAGAGAGAGAGAGAGAGAGAGAGAGAGAGCAAAATGAAGGCAATGGAAAGGACAAAGCTGTGAACATGTCATTAATCGGGTAAGCGGCAAGTCAGGAGAATTGTGAATCTGGGAGGAAACCAGGAGAGAGCAATGAAATATGGGAGTCTCCCATGAAAAGTCGTTGCTGCTGTGGATACCGACACATCAGTGGACTGAACGGAGATGACGTCACACAGCTTCGCCCTGTTGGCTAGCTCACCTTTTTCCACCAGGACTAAACCCAAAATCCTCCCAAACAGGGGCAGAGGTTTTTCTTGCGAGTCCTGTAGTTACCCCCCCACGCAGTCGCATACGAGGCGCTGCTTTTGGTGAGAATATGCAGACTTGACTGTACAGCCTACAGGGGGAATTGGAGTTGAGTAAACTTGGCAAAACAAAGCTAGCTTCAGGTAAAGCACTTTATTTACAAATATGGATCCCTTGGGCAACACACAAGTGACATCAGTCATAACAAACAAACATGTTTTAAAAGATCTGAGAATGTTTGGAAGCGACTGAAACTGACTTAAGATTAGAATCTTTTACATAAAACATGATTTTATCTGCCAACTGTCAACACCAACTGACACAGACTGGAACAGACCTGGGGCCTGCACTTCGAAGCAAGTTCAACATACCCAGGATGCCTTTTCATTATCTGGCTCCACTAACCCTAAAAACCGCAATCATAACATGCGGTCACACGAAGTTCACTATCATTTCAGAAAGTCAACCCAAGGTTTCCCCAATTATATTATAAATCGAGCCATGAGCGTGTTCAATAAAAAGAGGCGGTGTTTGCAGCAGATGACCAATCACAAAAAACGGACAAGTCTACTACCTCTAAAACTAGTTTGCCCAGATAAGCAACCATGCACATACCAGTTGTTGCCAATGTCATTGTGTTTTAAATGTTATGGAGGTTCTGCTGAGCGTGTTTCCAGGTTGCTTTGTTTAGATAATAAACAAACACATTTAACACCGAAAGTTCCATTTCTCTCTCACTAAATAACTTGCTTTTTTCAGACATGGTGAGGTGGCTACACACCTGTGTTATAAAGGCACCTGTGTTATAGATTTATTTATCATTTTACAACACGGTTTTACAAAGAAAAAGTTCTTATTATGCTACTCACAAAAAGCAAACGTTATATTAGAGCTGGACGATATGGCCAAATATGTTATCACAATAAAAAGTTTCATATCTTTTGATATCGATAATTATCATGATAGTATCAAATCGTTATTTCTTTCAAGTTTAAAGATTGAGTTTAACTTCTCCTGAGTGAGAGTAAAAGAAGGTTAATTGTGGTTTAAACTTCTTCTTTATGTTCAACATTTGAGGCCAAACAGTGGATCACTTCACAAATCTGAGGTAGAACATTCAAAACAATTATGATCAAATTAAGAAAAAGCTTTTTTCAGTCCTTTTTCCTCAACAAAATAAACATCTTAATAAAATAAGCAGGGGTGTGGAAAATAATTAATTTTTAGATGCATCGCGATGCGAACTCGGACGATTATGACTCGATTCACATGTCAATAAAATAATCAATAATGTGTCTGAGCACAATGGAGACGTGTGGTTCTCCCTGTTTAGCACAGACAACTGTTGACTGAGTGAATGCTGCTACTAAACTTAACACGTGATCAATAAAATCAATGCACAACTAATGTTAATGATTTTACCCTGCACTGCGCTCGGCAGCGCTTAGCTAGCGTCCTCTGCTCATTCTTCAAATGACAGCTACGTGACAGGCGGCAGTAGGTGACGGTGAAAGCGAGCAGAGGAAAATATGAGCACGTTTCAGTAAGTCTGGCAGTAAATGTACACTGTAACGTTAGGTCACAGTGTGTCCATTTATTAAAGTCTGTCTGTTGTTTTCCAAGTGCTGGATGAGTTTAGGTAGTTAGCTCTAACGTTAGCTAACATCCTCCACTCCTCTTCAGACTGTGGTCTGGAAGCTGAGCAGGAGGCCTTTTGGCTGCTAGTTCAAGTTTGTTCATTGTCATTCATCCACACAATGAAGCAAATGCACTTTCTCAAGTCCCATGGTGCTCAATACAAGATCAAAATAATCGACTTACAAGACAAGAAACAAACATGTAGCTACACAAGACGAGGGAAAAAAAGGAACGGATACATTAATATGGAGAGAACGTGGTTTGGCTGGAGCTTTGTAAGGTGCGTAGTTCAACCCCTGACTCTATACTAATAACAGCAGCATCAGAAATAAAAATGGCATCAGCAGAGGTCAGTAATAATTCTGTAACCATAAATATCTGCATTTCATTTCTACCTACTTCTTTAGATTGTTGTTCAAAAGTACCATGTAGTCACACAGTGAGAAAAATACATCTGTATCCAATTCGTTTTACGGTCACAATAATCGTAATGAGGTGCCTAAAAATTCCCACCCTTGGGGTGATGCATCGAGGAATCGAACTGTTGACCTGATAATCCTAATCGAAACAAATTGTGACACCAGCGAAGATGCACACCCTTAGTGCGAGGCATATTTAAAAATAATAATAATCATAATGTTCGTGGTGATTAAAACCTGCTTTCACAGGGCAGTATAACCAAACCTAGTCGCTGGGTGGAGTCATAGAAATAGAGCTTTTTTACATGGTGCAGTGCAGAGGATGAAATTAAAGAGTCTCATAGACTGGGGGCACGACAGCAGATACTTTTATATACAGTAACTCTTGCCAGCAGCAGGGTCAACAGGCTGTGGCTGGGTGGGTACTGTCTTTCAGTTTGAAAGAAATAAGATGAAGCACAGTTACAGGTAAATGCCATGAACACAATCATTAACAATAATTATCAGAATTTTCTCATAGCCATTATGTTACAATATTTTCTTTGCAGATGTCAGTGGATTTTAACATCCTGCAGTCATTTACTGTAAAGGAAATGACACCAAATATGATAACTTAATGTCTCCATTTGCCCATTAAATTTTGGTACATCTTGGCATTAGAGACAGGAATATGTAATTCCATTTCTGTTTGTCTGATGTGGATGTAAATAGCTTCAAATTAAAGCTGAGTGTTAGCTCTTAAACCTTATGGTCACAGTTCAACATAATGATCATGTCTGCTATCTCAACAAGACTGAATAGCTCCTCCTTCCAGGGAAGACGTCTCCTGCCCACAACCGCTTCATTACCATCCAGAACTCTGTGGTGTGCTTGTCTCAGACTGCAAGGAACCTGGGAGTGACATCGGATGACCAGCTGTCCTTTGCTGCCAACATCGCTGCGACAACACACTCCTGCAGATTCCAACACCACAACATCAGGACGACACGTCCGTTCCTCACCATGCGGCCCTGCCCGTTCTCTATGCTCTGCTACTGGCAGCTTACTTATGACTCCCTCACTACCAGGGTCACCCAGCTACCACTCAACAACATCATCCTGGCTGGAACCACAGGCTGTCATAAAGATGGACGACAAGACAGCTCCCAAAAAGTGAAGCCAAAGCATCATGATCTACATATCCCAGTCATGTGGATCACTGATAAAGCTCCCACTCCATATCAGGTATCATCATACCTTCTGAAGCTTTCACCACCGCCTTAAAAGGCTAAATCACTTTTCACTCTGCCAGATCAGGGAACCCTTCTTATACCTGGGAGCCACTACATCTGAAAAAGATGAAGTTGGCTTTGATAGTACTGGAATTATATCTTGGTGTGATATTGACGTGCTAAGTAAATAAGGCTTTTCAGATGTACAGCTGTCCAATACGGGTTCCCTGGAATTCCACCTTTGACTCTTTTTGTTGTTGTTTGTTTGCTACTGCAGCAAAGAGGATAATCTTTCCCCTGTTGTTTCCATCTATAGTGCAGATTCCAAAAGAGGCTGCACATGTAGATGTGGTGCATTCTGCTGTTCAACTCCATTGTGCAAAATGCAGAATTTGGAGGCAAAAGTGTGACATGTTATGAGATAAAGGACCCACAAGCATGAAGACTAAAATGCTCCTGTTTCCTGCTTCCTATACTTAGTTCAGTCCTAGTTCAGTGAACAGGGAGGAACCACTTACTGACCTGTGACAACAGTCTGTTGTAGAATTACGTGGTCATTATCCCACAACGAATGAAATGTATTTGAAAGCTGCATTAGTGAAAAAGGAGAGGCTTTTTGTATTTTTCCACCACTCCCTTCTGTCCTTTCCACTGCATTCCTATCCTCCATTACACCAAGTTATGCAACTACTGTTCCTGGATGTATACAAAGAAAGACGAAGGGAGGAGGAGAGAGACTGAAAGGGAGTGAGAAGAGCATGGTGTTGGATTTTACCCAAAGTAAATAAATCTCCAGTGTATTAAATCTGAAAGTCTAAATCTCTTACTTCTGCTTTACTCATAATGGACGTCAGTGGCATGACAAAAGATAACTAGGTATCTGGTATCCAAACAAATCCACACAAAGCCACTTAAAATTCATCCACAGACGCCTTTCTTCCTGTGGGGTTATGGTTGCCATGTTAAATTAGACAGGACTGGCTAATAATATCTTCAGCATGAGAGCTGTGCTGACACTCCTTCACAGAACAACATGTAGAGACTTGAAAAGTTCCATCTCACCGATACTTAAAAATGACTTATTGTGAAGTCATGTTGGCGGTTGACTCACCAGCGGCATGCATGACCATGAACCATAAACAAGATGGTAGCCCTTTAGCTTTAGCCTCAGTATCACCAACCATCTATATTACAAAGCAAACAATACCGTGTGTTTGCGGTGTCTGGTAAATATTTCTTAACCTCAATGATGTCGTTTCTTGTTGACAAAGTTTTCGCACTACTCTAGATAATTTAAGGACTAAGGTCATATCTTAGCCAAAGGACGATAACAAGTTAGCCAAGCAAGCTAACAAAGCATCAGTTTCCCAAATTTTCTCCACGGGGCAAAAGCATTTTAGTTCACTTTCAGTACTTTCAAGTGTATTTGTACTTACACAACGCTTCTCGAAATTATCCAGGACACCATGTTTGCTGTCTTTGCTGTGTGGGGCTGTGTCAGAGATAGCGGTAGCAGACAGCCCCGGTGATAACGTTAAAGGCTAACGTTAGCCGTAAGGTTACCGCTGTGAACTTCTTCAGCCCAAACTTCGATGCGCGAATCCAGGAGCAGCTTAATTAGCTATCTCACTGTTCATCAGCCAGCCAACATGTCACACAGGTCAGATCTCACTGCTCTTTCTGTGAAGCCATGACGTTACCTAAGCGATTAAATATCTATCAAAAGTGAATCCTGTTGTTTTGTTGCAATCTTTTATTCCCTCCGGGTTTCCTCATTCCCTCACTGCTTTACTACCCAGTTCCTGGCACCAGAACACTGCTCAGACGGCCGCTGACGTCACCAGGAAAAGAACGACCTCCTGAACCTGCTATTGGCCAGTTGAGTCAACAAATACAAACTATCATTGGTCGCTCACGCTTGCCCACGTGACATTTGCGTTTGATAGAAGCGGTGGAATTTCAAACTAAGCGACCTGTGCTCTGATTGGCCTGTGTCCGACCCGTTTGAAATTCTAACCAATGAGTGAGAAATGCAAGGAGAGGGTTCGGTGAATTTTACAAGCGTTGTTGTTGAGGGAGCTGATTTTCTGAGCATGGAAATGGAGGGTGACCTTGTTTTATTTTCCAGTGCACTCAGAATGGGAGGGTTCAGTCTTTGACAAATATGCTTGCTGGTCATTATGTCAGAAAAGAAGACATTTCAGTCTATGTTTTTATTCCATACACATAAGATATAATAAAGAGATCACTCATAGGGGAGCCCGGCGTCCAGTCAGTGTTGCCAAATTGGGTATGCTAGTTTTCAAATTTAGACTTCTTTTGTCAACATTTGGTGGTGTTTTGAAAATATTGTGAAAACAATATTACCAAACAAACTTTCATTTAATTGTCAAAAACACATATTTTAAAAAATCTGTAAACTTTTTATGTAGCCTACTCACTCAAATCATTAACCAATTTAATTTGGTAACTATTTGACTCGACATGAGCTGTATTCAGTTATCTAGGGAAAAGGGTCATTTACATTGACATTGGTAACACACAGTAGGCTACCATTAGCCCGCTAACCTGGCTTGCAGTCAATTTACATAGTTCTTCAAGTTATTAACACTCTTCAACTTTAAGAGAAGACACTGATTCGGTATAAAAGTCAGGGGATTTTTATGAAACATATTTGCACCATCTGATTTATTCCAAGTCATTTATTGATAATACTGATAAAAGTGTAGGATGGCAATCTTGCCATCCTACACTTTTATCAGTATTATTATTACTTTGAAATAGGTTGGATTTAATTTGGTTTTAGTGGTGAATGTTTCATGCTTCATTGTTTTTTTATGATGCAAAGCCAGTGGTGCATTTCGCATTTTGTGTTTTTGGTTGTCAGACTACGCTGCACTCTTTGTGGGTTGCGATAGCCTATTTATCTAACATTTCATCTTTAGGTTATTTGCATGCTTATGGTGTGTTTTCTATTGTGTATGTAATGTTTTCGTACTTTTACACGGCCTTCTGGTAAGGTTGTGGTTTGTTTTCAAATATGCAGTCGGATTTGGAACACTGGGGAGTTCAATCTCAAATCGTTTTGCACCGGTTTGCAACGTTTTTTAAATTAAACTACATGTTGCCATGCAACGTTCCATAACGGGCTTCTAAGTGTTGTATGTTTTCTTCTGTTTGGTGGGCGTGTCACAGGCGTTACCCAATCAGCTGGATAAGATTGTACCTAACGCTGTTAAAAAGGCAGGAAAATGCAGTGCACTTGCGTGTACAACAGGGTGTTAGAGTCTCCACCGTTACTGATGGGAAAAACACTTTGCTACGTTTTGTCGGAGCTGAACTCGCCCCAGTTTCAATCTGGTTAATTTGCTGATGCACTATGTCCCCTCCCTCCCCTTTTTGGGTAAACGCAAATTCCGAGTCTTTTCCAATTTAACAGCATAAAATAAGAAAACAGTGTTGCGTTTTAGCTATTAGAAACCCAAAGTCTATGACCAGTCAGGCAAACAATTGTTATGTCACTGTATCAATGATCAGTGTTGTTATTTAGACCAAATAAAAGAAAGAGGGTTAGTCTGTCCTTCCAATCTGCCTCCAATAGAGTGGACGACTGTCAGGGACTAAGCAGTCAGACAAAAAGGAGAACAGGAGTTTCTTTTTTGAAAGACAGGGTTTTTTTATTTACCCTCAAAAAAGTTGAATACAAATCAAATACTTAATATTTTCAATTTAATTTCAATTTGCTTTATTGGCATGACTGCAGAACAATATTGCCAAAGCATCATACATATAACATATCAATCACCCCCATACATAATATCTAGGCCTATAAAAGAGGTCAACAAAACATAACTATACGCAAAACAGCAAACAAACAGAATGTGAACTGAACAAACTGACCTCACTAAATGAGACACAAGGGAACATATATAGTGGCTTGGCCAAACCAATTTACACAAAAGGGGAAAACAAAATGGACGACAAATAACACAACTACAAAGTAAAACAAACTAAACCCAAAATCCCCCTCCCATATGGCAGTACATGGTACGGCTTGATTGGAAGGCCACAGGATATCACAGTCTTTCTTCCTTTGCACGCCTTTCTTCCACCAGGCCACAGCTCTCTCCAACATGGTAACAAAAAAGAAAATGATTAATAGAATAGAAAATGTTTGCATAACCTTACAATGTGAAAATGTGTGCACTCCATTTAAACAGTGTATGTCTAAAGTAAATAAATGTAAATTATACCTGAAATAAACTATGTGATCTGTGTTTTGAATTTATGAATTGTTTGGGGTGTGGCTAACTGCAAAATAACTTAACTTGTGTATTTAAAATATTGGTTGTGTGTGGTATTACCATTGTTGGCTTGTAACCTGTGTGGCTGAGGCCATCACAACGACCCTGACATATACAACTACCTTACTGCATCTCCAGGAAAGGTTTTCTGACATTTGTCCCTTTTTCTGCCACAAAGAACCTTTATTTTGTTGTTGGTAGTCTGTCCATCTATAGCAGTATGACTGCTCTTTTCTGTTCACATAGCATTCTTCTGTTACTCTGCAGAAAGAAGAATCCCGACCCCATAATATATGGCACCAGTAGAACAGCGGAACACCTCCTGACCAGCAAGGCAAACAAAGCCGGCCACTACCTCCTCCATCCCCTCTAGTTTGGGGAAATGAATAGCTCTGTGGAGGATGGTCATCATTTCCTCTACAACATTGTGGATGGTCCTGCAGACTGTGGCTACTGGCATGTTAAAGACGTCTGCAGTTACTCTGCAGGAGACACCACATGCAAGCTATGAGGCTGTGACCTGGACCTTAATGCCATGGCTTTATCCATGGGCTTTTTGCCAGGGCAGCATCTGGACCAGCATGTTGATGCTGTTCCTGGACAGCCTGAAGTCTGGTTTCAAGTCAGCTCCAGAAAAGAACATGGCGAGGATAGGCACTGTCACTGATTTGAGTAAACGTTTTTAAGGGGCTTTGTTTCTGTTTTATATTTTACCCCAAAAACATGTTTTTTAATTGTTCTATTTATTGCTTATTTGTGTTTTTACTATTTAAATGGGCAATATGTAGACCTAGTTTTCAGCGGCCACTAGCGGTGCAGTTTTATGATTGCAACCAGGCGTCTGCTCGTACGCGTGCTCGCTTGAACTTATGAGTGTGCATTATCCGAAACACAACCACTTTCGTTCAGAGATGCTGCAATAGATGCGGCATGTGGCTGTAACTTCTCACGCAGAATTGTTCAGGCTTTGGTACTTCGGCGTTCCCGGGTCAGAGGCAGATCAAATCAAACCCCTTTTCAGCTCTGTAACATTATCTTTTAGACAGCGCAGCCAGCCGGCATATTGGCACAATCCTCCTGGAAAATTAGGCAGTGTGAAAGCAGGTAACAGACAAGGAAATAACTTTCCATAGCATGCTGGAAACTCAGGTAAATTCCCATGGCAACCTTTCAGTAATATTTTATCAGCTTGAAGTCATGGGTGTAAATTCCATCTCACAGTAGAGAGGGACAATAAACATAAAATTTCATAAGAGCAATTTTTGAAGGGGACACAAATAATACAGTCAAAGTTGTACTTGTTGGCTTATAGGATTAGTGTACGCAGAGAGCAGAATTTTTTTTTCTGGCCAACAACACAAAGCAATAGTTGCTTAAATATGACTTAAGTTCACCATGTGACCATATTCTACCCGAAATAACTTGTGACCTCTAGGCTACAGGTTTCTTCTGGGATAAAGGATGTCTCATTCATTCATTCATTCATACATTATATTAGATATTTAACAGAAGCAAGTTAACTGCTCTGCCACTTCAACATCATAACGCAAAACCCAACACAACGGTGGAGCAGCAGGTATCAGCTTAATTTCTGTTCACACACAGGATTATCGCTGTAGAGATGCACAGATGACATTTTTCCTGGCTGACTCCGTGACATGCCCATTCTAATTTTGGCCCATTCTAATTTTATTTTTTTCTAAGATCTATAACTAAGAGCATACACAAACATTTTTGTAACTATTTTTTTAGAAAAATCTAGTTTTCCCATCAGCACCAGTATAAATGTTGGCTATTCTCACTGGTCTCAATTCATAATGGAACACTGATTATAAAATAACATTTTCACTGGAAGGAGCTAAAAATATATTGCGCACCATTTTAATTCTACTTAATTCTCCGATTTATTTTTTGTGTTTAATCACAAACTACAGTAATCTGCTCACCTTTCTTTTCCCATAAGCACACACCTACACCTGTCTGTCTCTCTCTGTCTGTTTGCTCTGACTTTTTTTGTCAGCAGTTTAATTTAAAAGAACTCGCGTTTCTTTTCACCCGCGATACCGTTTTCACACACTGTAAGCAATTGCTGTAAATTTACAGCCAATTTTCAACACTAAAATACTGTTTTCATGTTAAACAGTTTTGTACTGTAGTTATCAATGCATTGTGGGCTGCTTAACTTGGAGCAACAGGACAGAGGCCCTAAACAGTATGTTGATGTTTTAAATTACAGGAAACTACAGTATTTTTTAGAAACTAAGTGTTGGGGGATTTCGAGCATGGTCAGAAGTTTGATACAACATCAGTCTTTTAATTGAGGTACTACTTCTGTTTTCTTTAAAAAATACAATAATTTGCCATCAACTCCTGGAGGGACTTCAGGAACCATCATTTGGATATGAGATTTTCCAGAAGAGGATGCACAATTTAGATGACGTGAATGCTACACACCATCGAGTGTTTTTCAACAACAACATCCATCGGGTCTTGCATCTACAAATTAAACGGTAATTAAAATCTTATTCATATTGCCAAGAATGTTTGATGCTCAAGAGCTTGTCTTGCTAGGGATTTGAACATGTCATTTATCAGTGAGTGTTAGATTTGAATGGCCAAAACAAAATTACTTTTGGGTGTTTTTTTGTTTAATTTTGCTAACATTAGCATTGTCTGCATCTGAGAAACAACACTTGTTAACCGGTAAGAGAGGCAACCAGCAGATGAAGGCAGCAGGAAAATATAATTTACATACTGGAATAATTAGCCTACATCTTGCCTGGTGATTAAGGATTTATATCAACCAAACCATAAGATTATTGGAACATCGGCTAACCGAAATGGTTTTGGTGAGTTTTATTTTGTTTGTGTCGACTTAATAATGAAGTGTGTTTTACAAACAGTTAACAAGAAAATTAAGCTAATTGTAGTTCAGTCAAAGAGAGACATTTAAGTCCTCCCAAGGCTTTGCATGTAAGCTAATAAATTACCTCAATGTTGTCACACAGTTGCTAAATTGCATTATGGATGGAATAAGTATAATGTTTTAAAAAGTATTTCACATGTCTTCTTTTCTCTACTATGACTGCGGAACATTTGAAAAGCAAATGATCAAGCTTGTGCCTACATTATCCACAATGCAACTTGACCACAGAGTGACATCACTGGAGGCAATTTATCAGCTTATGTGCAGTTTCCACCGGAACCACGAAAGGGTTCATTGTACTTTTTAGACATTTGCAGAACTCCCCAAGACCTGTAAAAATAAAATTGTTACCCTTTAAATTTTGAATCCCAAATCTATTTAGCAGTTTGACTGCAGGTACTTCACAAGCCTACCATATTCACCTCTAGGTTACTCTCACCTAGTGTTTACCTATTATTGACCTTTTTATAATTTTTCTTATAAAAAAATCTTCTTAAAAATCTTATTATGGTATGCATAATGTATTTGTTCCCTAAAGGTGTCTGCCACTGCAGCTGGCGTTGAGACAACTCTCAGTCTTCCTGCAAGTCCTCGCCTGATACTGCCTGGTATACATTTCATTTATATTAATTGATACTGATTGAATTGACACATTATATATCATATCATCTTGAGTTTACAAATGTTTACACAAAGTAACATGCATTCCCATGTTGCTATGTTTTGAAGTTTCAGGTGCAACAGGGCAAGTCACAATTAAAGATTAGATGATCACCTTTGAGGGCATCACACCAACATTTGCAACCAGACTTGCTGCTGTTTTTGCAATCTACTACATATTCAATCTTCAATATCAAGATGAGGCAGCCTGCACTCTGGAATTCATTCAGAGGTAAAACCCTTAATTACCTGTCATCATTATATGGATATATACAATGAAATTAATGTTTGTATTTTTGCATAAAATGGTATTAGTACTGTACATTTCAAGCCACAACACACACATTTCTTGATGTCACTTCTATGTCATTCAAGTCAAATCGAGTCATTCACTCTATTTGTACAATGAAGAACTACAAAAAACAGTTAATTGCATTAAATTGAATGTACACAAAACAGTATGTTGTTGCAACCCCACTCTGATCTTAAACTATTTTGATTTTAGGCTTCATTGGTATAAATCCAGAGAGAGGACAAAGGCCAAAATGGGCAAGGTTGTCTCCAAGAAGAAAGGTGTGATCGTCCAGAAGAAGTCTTCTGCTGTCAATACACGTGTGGCCATGCTGCTGAAGAATCTCCTCGACTTTGAATGGAACTTCATATAGATCGGTGAGCTCTTTAATCTCACTCTCTTTGTTTTGACTGTTCTGGCATTGCCACATTAAGACACAGGAGATCTGGTATTATTACTTTATAAGCATTATCTTGGAGTGCATACTGTACATTCCTGATTGTATAATTTATTTATTAATATGATTATGATTGTTTGTTGTTGTTTGACAGTGGCAACACTGGAATAATGCTGCTGAGTGGAACAGCGGCTACCAAAGTGATGGTCATCTCTCCTGGATCCACAATACTAAGGCGTAAAAACACAACCCTACCTCACCAAGACTATTTTAAGAGGTAAAACACAAGCCTACCTCACAGGACAATTTTAAGAGGTAACCTGCTAAGTCTAGCTCGCAGTGGCACAGGTGCCTTACAATTTCATCCCTAAATGTTTTTATGTATGCTTATGATGCATATTGTTAAAATGTTCTACTGTACTGTAATAGTTTCAAAATGTTCTTAAGTTATTACATTGCACTGCGTAATATCATTCCGCCTGCTGCACCCATAGTACTGCAGCAAAATTCCTTGATTATGACGCTAGAAATGAGAGCTAGAGAGATGGTTCCTGGCAATATTGGCCTAGAAAATCGCAATTTTTTAATTTTTTCGTTGGTCTTAGTACTCAATGTAACTACAGAAGCGTAGAGTTTTAAATAGGAAAAGTCTTGAAACTTTGGTCATTTTGTTGAGAGAGATGCTAACAGTCTAATCAGATTCAATGATCTATGTGAAGATATGCTAAAAGTGCTACCGCAAGACTGAATGGATTCTAAAATGGTAAAGCTCAACCGTTTAACTCTAGGGGAGTTGGAAAATGACCCTATTTCCAATAAAGTGGAGTGTTCCTTTAATGTTTTTTAATAGTCTTTAAGTTTATTGCCATAGTGTAAAGCAGACACTACTAGGCTGTTTCTGTTTGCCACTAGAAATGTCTTCTCAGCGTTGTCAAACAGGGTTTATTGTCCTTTTTTCAATTTTTTAAATTCATGTTGACATTGACATTGCTCTTTGAAATAAAGATATTTGATTTTGAAGTTTGGACTTTGCATAATGTTCACAATAATGCATATCTTAAGCGACTCAGTTTTAGGAAACTGATAAATTTAGTTACTGTTTTATCTATTGTGTCTGTCTACAGTAAACTGTGATAAGTTAAAGTAACAACCTAAACAATATTATTGTAATTTCCAAATCACAGAAATATGCTGCATTTATTTTTTTTTCCTGTATTAGACTGTGAAATCATTTTACAGTTTGACTACAGAAATATACTGTATTTCTGGTTTACAGACTACTACTGTAAAATGACAGTATATTGCTGGCGTCTTTGCTGCCAGCTCTTTACTGTAAATTAAGGCAATGCAGAAAAATACTGTTTTTCTGGTTTACAGACTACTACCGTAAAGTCATTTTACGTATGAATACCGTAAAAATAACGGTAAACTGCTGGCGTCTCTGCTGCCAGCTCTTTACTGTTATTTTACAGGAAAATTTGTTACAGTGCAGCAGCAAATGAGCCGCGTGGGGAGGAGGCTTGTTGTTAATTACAGATAGCGGAAACCACGGGTTTGAATGACATCGTCACCAACAGCTGTGTTCACTGTTGCTTTACCTGCTGCCTGCTTTACAATATCCACTGCGTCTCTTTCTGTGTTTCTCTACAGAAGTAAATAGATTGCGTCTTCTTCACTCTCGTGAATAACGTCCACACACCTAAGACGTGTTTTAGCCTGTGTGTGTGGCTGTGATATGAGGTTACTGTCTGTGCACACGTGTGAAACCCGGCGCAGTGCAGCCTGTTTGTAACGTTCAATGAGACCGGCAGAAAATTGGATATTTGACACTGCTCAGCCCAGTTACTGTTCAGAGCCAAGTTAGTGAACATAAACTGTCTATTTCAGTCCGCAAGCCGATCAATTTGCACATCTCTAGCTGTAGAAGATGAATTCCAGTCCAATAAGATGTTAAATAGGCTACTAAATAAGCTAGGTATGTTAATAACAGAGTGGGCTCATGGAAAAATAATCAGTTATCATAACTTTTTGTCATGATTAATTTATTAATGACTCAGCATCATCTGTGTTAAAGACAAAAGAATCAGTTCATCCAATGTTTAAAGTGCATAAAACAGCCCTGCCAGCCTACCTAACATTACTGGAGCTCCTCAACTACTGACGGATTTGAACTGGTTTTGGTTTGCCACGACTCCTGTAAAGAGCAATTTATGTTTATGCGTCAAATCAACGGTGTAGCCTCTGTGTAGCCCCCTACCCTACGCTGTCACCTACATATTGTACGTAGGTTTGTATTGTTTTGCTATTTACACAATTGTTTAAAGTATATCATTATATTATTTGATGGTTTTTAAGGGGGGGACACCCCTGAGATGGGGGCATGTCCTCCCTGCCCCCCCCATGATTTCCGCCTGTGTTTGAGGTTGAAGTAATCCATGCTCATTACATGAGAACTTTAACCTGACTGCATTTAGCCTACATGATACATCGGTGTTGGCTCGCCTGTCTGTGTTTTAAGAAACCTTATTATCAGTGTATCTTTCACCGGAAGCTCAGCAATGTGAGCACAGCTAAATGTAGGCTACTGGTCTAGCTCACTACCTCACTAACGAAACAGGTAGTCAGCTAGACTGAGTATTATAAATGAGACTGTTCCTACACTTTATAACAGTTAGAGCGCAGTAAGTAATTACTGTAGTAGTAGTTACTGTAATGAATAACGTTAGTTCTTCCTCTGTGTTGTTGTCCTGTGCCTTATGTTGCATTATTATGTATTATGTGGGTCACATAAGTTACAGAGACTGAGACAGTGGAGGCGCTGTGTACCTGAGAATCAGTAAAACAACAACAAATCTAAATTGAATGTTACGAAGCAAACAGCAGCAGGTCCAAACTGACCTAGTTGGCTGCCCCTGCCCTGCATTACAGGTAAGTAAAAACAAATTGCTCCACTTTGTATTGTTACAACATTTCTTGCAGGCTCAAATTAACACTTGGATGTAATACCACTGGTACACAGGATAGTAATATAGGTCACGTTAACTGGTGAAGTAATGTGGAAGTCATAACGTTACAACTATAGTATTTTGCATAGGATAACCTTAGCAACGGTCGACGTTGTTGGCTTGTTGACTGTGTTTATACCCGACATAAACTGATTCTCATTTGGCCTGAACCTTTATTGTTGTTTTGTATCCTAACGTTCATGTTGGAGTCATGTGTCGTGTGAACTGTCAGTTCTATATATAAATGGCAAGAGGTTAGGAAAAAAGAAGAATGATTAGACAAATGTATGGCAAAACATGCTAACATGGCACATCTCCATCACATCCTGCCTCTTCTTTGAAGGATTCGCCTCTGCTTCTTTATAAAGCTTACCGACAGCAACAGCAATCAGGGTCTAGTTAGTTGTTATGCTTACTGTAACTAAAGATTACAACAACAACAAAATATGTGAGGTAATCACATTCAAAGAATCCATTTGCACATTTTCACAAAGGCGGCACCATTGGGAAGCTTAATGTTTGTTTTATTAAAAATAGGGAGTTGAGACTCAGGGTGAGGGTGCGGTCTCAGTATATGGAGTGCAGGCTCCATTGAATTCCCTTGTGGTTCTTGTGCTGATTGCCCTGGGAGATGAGGTGTGGCTCCCCAACATAAGATATAGAACTTCATTAGTTGTGATCATCAACAGCTGCTGGTGTTAAAGTATGACGAGTTGCATCAGTTACTGCTGCGATATGGATTTGTATAGTTTTCTCATGTTGTTAGTTGTCTTCTACACATGTAATGAGTGCATCCATGTCTAGGTGTGCCTTAATACTGTGCATTCAACCACTATAGGATATGTATATGGGTAGACAAAACTGCATCGTTTGTGTGACAAGTAAACTTGAGTCACTCTGTAGGCACATTTTGAGGCAGACCAGTTTGTCTAGACCAAAAAGGGCAAGACTAGGCTGAGAGCAGGAGCTGTTCCAACCATCTTTGTGCATTACTCTGTGGTCAGAAAGAGGAAGGCCCCTGCACCATAGCTGATGATCACACCTAAATTGTTGAAGATAACACTGGTATAACAAGTATTATGCTGGTTTCACACACAACACGATGCATACAAAGTCAATGCAAAGATGCGGAGGGACGCAATTTCTTGCTGGGTGACGGTGCGCAGCGCACGACCATGCAGAAAATCACATGCAACACTCCATCGCGTGAGTTGAAACATAAAGTTGTCCTACAGAGCTCGACAACCACAATAACAAAAGTGCCAGAAACATGGTAGCTTGCTGCTGAGAAGCAAAAGTTAAGATAAATCAACACCCTTAAAACGAGGACAGGGACACCGAGCAGAGGCTCTGTCCCACACTCCACATTCTACGTAAATGTAAATGCCTGCATTGACTCTGAATGTAAACGCGCCCAGTGCTAGCATTGTTGTTTGTGAAACTAGCATCAATAATTATAATAATGTTGCTTATTTTGAAGTGATATAATGTTATTTAGAATCTGTGCTATGTCTTTGTCATACTTTTCAAAGAATGAGGAAAGAATGGATGAGGAGACTTGAGAGAAGGGAAAATGAGAGGAAGAAAGAGAGGATATGGCTAGTGGGGAGAGACAGGGTAAGCTGCATCCACTCAGTCAGCCAGCCAGTCAATCAGAGCTAGTGGAAAAAATTACTGAGAGAGTCTAAAAAATCATCACAGAAGCAAAGGCAGCACTAAGAAAAATAAGAATGCAAAATGTACACCATCTGTCAAGTAGACAATGAAAATGAAGGAAAATTAATTAATAATGCTGCTGATCCAACAGGTTACAAGACCCTGCAGGAATTACAGATTCAACTGCTAGGAATAAGAACCCTGCAAAGAACAGTGCAGTGTGTTGAAAGAGGTTTGTGATATCCTAAAACTGAAGGTAGATTGATTGACAGAGCTTCAAACATTGTTGACCGTTGATGAAATAGCAGTTGAATGAATGAATTGGCTGGAAACACAACATGGTGGAAGCAAGTACTAGCTTATCATTACAATGTCATAACGGAGCAGCGCACAGGCTAATAATTACTGAAATAATACAGAGGGCAGCAACCACAGGGCTACATGTGCTTGATGGGACTACCAACATGGGTAGCCCTAGTGTAGTCATGTGGAAATATATAATGCTCGCCAAGCAGCTACTCCGACACGCCCTCAAAAACACCGGTGGAAAAACACTGAGCTGCAGCACACACCTCTCCTCTCCCTTCCAAACACTAGCTACCCTCCAACCAGTCATGTTGGCAATAAATACCCTACAGCTGAATCAAAGCTGTTTACCGGCTTCTCCGCTGACCCGCCCATCTCTGCTTTTTATTGGCTGGTAGTCCTTAACTACACACTAAAAAACTCCTGGGTCATTTCTTCATCCCATTTTCTGGGTTAGTTGTGTTTGGTTAGTTATTTTTTTATAAGAGTAACCATTTTCTGCGTTATAGGGCTAATATTTTCACCCAGTTCCTGGGTCAAATTAACTTTATTGACATAATTGTATAGCAACCAAACCATTGGGTTTTTTTAACCCAACATTTGGGTCAGGTATTTAACCCAGAAGCTGGGTCAAAAAGAATAACCCAATTTTCTGGGTTGAAATAACCCAGAAATTAGTTGGTCCCTTTTTAACCCATGGAGTTTTTAGTGTGTAGGAACTGCGCAATGTGCAACTCCCAACAAAGATCATTTAGAGACAAGATGTATCACTCCATAGCTAAAGTGAAGCCTTCAACACACAGGGTGAAAACAGAAGCTGCAGCAATGTGCAGTATGACAAAAAATATGGTGTTTTTTGAAAATGAAACCATGTAAACCTGTTTTGGTACAACCCCTAAATACAATTATGAACCAGAAAATGAGCATAATACCACCTCCTTAAAACATGTTTACTTATAACAACTGATTATGCATTACTCACACAGACCTGCATGAAACCTGAGATTCTTATGTGTTTTACTATATTCATGCAATAGTATATGCATGCAATACAGGGTTTTATTTATTTTATGATATAACCTTTAAATTAGGGAAACTGTAATGAAGCAACACAAAATTCAGTGAGAAAATGATTTGGTTTATTATAGTAAGAGGCTTTGGAAAAGACAACCAACTGGATACCTGCAGTGGACTGCCTTTGTCCCGCTCATTACATAAACCACTCCAGTCAAAACACTTTTCCATACATAGCACTTGGCAGACACAAGCCCCATCTATATGAGCTTCAGCATGCCTGCCCATCTGTCTGTGTAGATAATGATATCTGAGCACATACAGCAAATGTGTGTGTGAGCATGTATGTGTGAGCTGTGAGCTCGGGCCTTTATATATTTGCAGATGTGCATGTTTGTGACCACATGCTGATATGCGCGTGTTTTGTGTACATATGATGCGAGTATGTGAGTACGGGGGAGGAGGGGAGTCGGATTCATAGCTACTTGTTATTCATGAAGGTGGCTGCTGCAGTGTGCAGCAGCGTGAGGGAGATTCCCAGTGGAGCTTCTCTGGTCACACTGCCTGTCTGGGACAGCATCAGAGGATCACAGCTGAACAGAAGGCACCTCCACAATGAGCAGTGAGCTGCTCCACTGAAATTCTCACAATACTACAGAATTTCATACACAGCTGCAAACGAAGCAGAGATATACTGAAAAAAGACACTGGTTAAAACTGAGTCAAATCAGACATGGCATCACTATGCTGATTTTGTAGTATTTACTAAGCCAGAGGATTCAGACATCCCATTAACTTTTTAGAAACTGAGACTTGATAAAATCCCTGTTGAGCTCAAAGCAATGGTCTCAGATGACATACCTGCACTCACAAATTGTCCTGTAAGATTAAGATTAGGTACCTTATGAATGGTGTGAATGCCATTCAAATCAGGCAAGAATCTCTATTTGACATATTGTCCCAAGCTGCTTACAGTACTTGAAGACATTTACTTAATGGATGGTTCCACAATGTCTTAAGCAAACGCTTCATCCACTTATAACTAGGCTAAGAGCGAGCTTCAAAGTATTTCCACAAGAACATATCTAACCCTAGCAGATCTTCTTTCACATGGGTATCCACAACATTAAAGCCCCTATGTGTAGATTCTGATGGTATGATCTTTTGTTTATAGAAAAAAGAGAATGAAGAAATGAAAATTGTTGCAGTCCTGTGCGTTGCTTTTAACCTATTCACAGTTAGTGTGTCCGGGTCAGACACAGGGAGGGGCTTTAACTGTTTTCAAATTAACAGTGAACACTGCTTGTCTTAAAGTATGGATTTTCACCTCTCAAATTTTACCCCCTGACCAGCTGCTTGTGAAACACAGTAATACCTTCTATGATGTTACAGTGCATTCACATTAGCCACTTTCATAAATAGATGTCGCAATAAAAGCAGAAAGAATGTCCGCCAATATGCCGCATTCGTTCATTCATACTGAACAAAATACTGCTTTCACATAGCGTTCCGGCTTTCCGGGTTATCTGCACTGAGTCCGCCTACGCCGCGGCTGCTGGAGCTCATCTGGTTGATTTTCAGAATAAAACACCCTGTGCAGATTCCCGATCGTAAAACAACAACAATCAGTGTCAAAACAGACAAAAAATGAAACCATTCAACTAAGTAGCCTATTTAATCATAACAGAAGCACAAAAGCAAGCACTGATTACCAAATCAAGCAAAATGCTTTATTCTGAAATGCTCCCTGTGGTTATGCAGCCTGAAGTTGACAGAACAAAAACGGGAGCAGAGAGAGGTGTGGAGAAGGCAGTAGAAGCACGAAATTGACAAATAAACAACAAGTCAATGATGAAACACTTCCAGTGGACACTGGATCGGGCAGTGTGAAAGCACCTAATTGTCACAATTACGTAGTAGTTAGGAAGTCCCAGGGTAAAACTGCACTCTACCATGGCTGTCAAAACTTTTACTAAACTCTCACTCTCTGAACTGACAGGGAGGTTTCAGGTTTATTTGCTGGTGGCATTTGCTACACAGCAATTAGCTATCGAATTTGTTCCGTACCAACTCTTGCTAAAACCAACTTACCATGACGATAAGTGCACTCTGCAGATCAGATGCTTGCACACAGCAGAGAGACAGTACAGAACAAAAAAAGGGAAAATCTAAAATAATACTACTTGACTACATTAATACTTGCTTGAGCAATTTTCCTTTCCAAACTTTTTTCTGGATTGAATGAAATAATTGAATCAATGGATGAAACACGGACCCGACTTCAATGAATCACAAACTGTGGTAACAACAAGACTGTCCGAGCTGTGTTCAGCACTTTTTAGTATCCTCTGGAAAACATTTTCCGTTGTCATTGTGTGTATTTGCAGTGTGTTTGTGTATTTGGTTGTGTTTTCTAAATGCAGCACATGTGTTGTCAAAGCGGTGAAGATGTTTTTTAATTGAATTTAATTGTGTTTTCTTAAGTTGGAGCATTTTGAGCTCTTGGAGCTTCCGTTCAGACATTGATTGATGTCCAATGTTGTACAACTCCTTTAAACAGCACACACGTTCCCCCACCTATTGGCTGAGAGATGGTTCTTCCTCGGCTCATTAAAGGAACACTGACATTTTGTGCTATCTTACCCATGAGTCAGATGAGAATGCTGTTATCAGCTTCATGGTTTCAAGGCCTGTGATTTAACCTAGCTCAACAGAAAGACTGCAAGCTGGGGGTAGCTGCTGACATAGATGTGTCAAAAAGGGAAAATATGCTTTCTAACAATTCTAAAGCCATTTAGCTGCCCAGCGGTTGTTGGGATAATTCACTGACTAAAACCACAATATCTTGTTTTTGCATCACTTCACTTGTTCAATAAACATGACACAATATGTAAATAAGACAAGCATCAGTCTCACTTCTTCATAGTTACCACAGTGCTTTTCCTTTCAAATGTTTCACTTTCTTATTTCACCACTACAAGCCACCTCTACTTTGTTTTTTTCTTTTCTTTCTTCCTCTTTTCTTCTCATTCTCGCCTCTTGTCTGTGTCATTTGTTTCACTGTTTCTTCAGCATCTTTCCCCTTTTCTTTCACCATTTTGTCTTCCCCTACTTCTCTTCTTCTATCATACCATCACTCTCTTTCTTTCTCTTCCTCTCTTGTGTCCCACCCTGGAGGTCGCTCCCGGCGGATTACCTTCTATGTGCATCACACACACACACACACACACACACACACACACACACACACACACACACACACACACACACACACACACACACACACACCTCTATACTGTCCTTAAGATCCCTACATTCTGCACACACGTAAGCACACACAAGCAAAGAGGACACGAGCCTGCAATCCTCCACAGAGCTACATGTGCACAGAACACACACAAACCTTCCCTCTCTTGTTCTGCTTCAGTTCATCTGCCTTATTCTCTCCCTCACTGATTCTCTCTCTGTCTTGCTCCTTTACAGCCCAGGCCTCAGTGGAAGACATTGCAAATACACAGACAAAGACCAAACATGTCATACATTAAAAATTCTGAATGAAATTGTTAAATACAATAGAGCAAGATTAAGGAGGTACTAATAAACAGCAGGTTATAATGAATGAAATGATGGATAATATAACATACCTTGTGCTGTGCTGGTAGGTATTTTAACTACAAATAGTTTATACTTACCATTTTTGTTAAGTGCCTGCTTGTCTGCATGATGAATGTTTTTTGTTGCCACTGGTTTCCATTCATTGCAATATGATATGGAAATTAATTAGCAGACTCTTAACACTTGCTTGAGTTGTTTAATCCAAAAATGCATGCAGTAATGCAGATTAAGAGCAGACTGATTTGCAATATGGGCACTGCTTTCCCTTAAACTATAGTGTAACAGTGACTACATGACAAACACTAATGCAGACTTGATGTTCATGGATTACACAAGCAGAGTATGGATGCCCAGAACAGTATAAGTGACTGGTAGTAAACAGGACATGCTTATAACTCACCTGTGTGGTCCTTTTAGGCAGCATTTCTACCATGTTTTAAGAATCTTTCTTTTTTTTCTATATACACTCCCTCACATCCTTACATGTAAGTTATTCATTCATGTCAACTGTTATTTGCAAAAGGCGTTCCAAGGGTTGTTAAGTCTATTCTGAATAGGTGCCCTGTGCACATGTAGAGATACTGTGTCACATGTTGCAATTATAACAAAAGAGGATAAAAGTGGCTTTGAATCAGCACGAGAAAATAAATACATAAATGTGTTAATAATTCAATGACCTACTATACTATTACCTACAAGTGATTAATTAAACTGGCAAGAGCTAGTATTATCAATGGAGGACATGCAGCTTATTTATGAGTGGTACATAGATATATAGCCTACCAGTAGTCTGCTTTACAAATAGGCCTACGGTTTATGAAAAGACAATAAATGCAAAAATGCATTGTTTAGGTATAACGTTTACTTTTCTGTGAAGGTAATATGTACATTATAAAAAAGTATAGTCAAACAAACAGACAAACAAAACCAAGCTGCCATTGTTCTGATGCGGGAATTGTAACTTGATTACAACGACCGCAGTTATCTACATGCCTTTATTTTCTTCCTACCCTGTTATGATAGTGCACATGAATCGTGCGGTTGTTGTAGTGAGTAGCAGTGATAGCAGCAGAAGCGCTAGAAAGATTAATAATAAATTTGGCCCCGTTACAGCAGTTATAGAAGTCTACACGTTAATGTTGACGGTAGTCGTGGCAATTCCACAAGTACGAGCAGTGATGGGAGTCGTTTTGCGAAAATAGTACCGATGGGGTTCAATTGAGCGGAGGGACACAACCGTGCTGCGGTCCGTGAATGCCTTGGGATCCAGCGGAGAAACACAAGTATGGATGGCGGCGGTGATGCGGTTCAGCGTTCCACCGTTTTTCGTGTTGAGAGAAAAGACTGACGCTTGAGCGGGTGGAGACTGCTATACATTTAAATCCCCCGGGTCGGGTTTTCAGCGTTTAGCAACAAATAACTTTTCCTTTTTTATTTTCATTCTACCGTTGGATTCTTTAGAGCTATTTTAATGTCGTAAGGAACAGGTCTGTAAGGGCGTCGTTGTTGGAAGTTTTTTCGAGGGGGGGTTTTGACCAGCAAAGGGCCATGGCAGTCGAGGCTCGGCCGGAGCTGGTCGGGAAGCGGTTCCTCTGTGTCAGCGGGGACGAGCCTCCTGAAATCGGCGACTTCGGTCGGTGGCCGTGGAGGTCCGGAGTCATACGGGCCGTTAACCATCGTGACAGCGACAATCCCGACCTGACGGTAAGGACAGCGCTGACTTGGTCCCCCTCTTTGGTCTGTTACATGCAAAGCGAATGGTAAAACCTCTGTGGTTGGTGGCTAGCCAGCGAGGCAGTGTTGTACTCTTGCCAGGAGGAAATTCATTTGTGCCTTTCTCTTGGTTGCTATGGCTCTTTGGGCCAATGAGTGTACTGCTTGTTTTTCTCATTGTTTCACCAAAATATTTATCACGCGTGTGTGTGTTTGACTAGTTATTTGGCCACTTAGCAAGCAGGTTAATGGGAAGCAGACTGCCAGCAGGGGGTTGTGGAAAGCAAACAGCTATCGTTAGCGCTGGTCCAGACAGTACTGCGATTATTTACATCAGAATCTCAGTCATAACCCACTTACTGTGGCGAAGACAAGCCTCCGTGTTTTCATATTTAGTTAGTGCTAAGAATGGTTAAACCACAAAATGCACACCGTGTCAATTCAAAGCAAGCCATTAGTGAACGGGAAGCACCTGGAATTTGAACTGAGAGCCGCTGCGATTGTAATAAGGCATGTGTAGGAATGTGAGCAGCTAAATGCGTTAATCTGCTGTAAAACGTTACTCCACATCAGCTGATGGAGGTAAGGTTGCCATTCCAGGTTGAACAGCCTTTACATTGTGCTAATCCCTGTGAGTCCGTGGTTATTGGTCCCGATCCACGTTATTTGAGCGCGATGATCGGCTCCGTCTGCCTGTGATTTTCTGGCGGACAACACCCCCTCCGACTTGGACAGGGACGCAGGAATGCTAGCGACTAGTAAAAACATAAAACTGTCCTGCTGCAGGCTGGACAATGGGCCGTTTTGTTTTCATGTTAAATGTTGCCCACAGTTTAAAGACAATTCCATGTTGTCACTTCTGGAGCTTTCAGCCGCAGACATATTTCCTGCTTGAGGTGTAATTATTGCATTCTTAATACAGTCAGTGGCCGGGCTGGGGTGGATGGGGAAGAAATGGCAATACATTTGTCCGAGTTTCCCCCCTCTTTTGGAAAAAGAGCTTTTTTTCATGATGGGTTAACGTGCCAAAACCAGCAAACAACGAAATATTTGCCCTGACAAGCCCCTGGCTGGCAAATACACAGTACTGTCTCACTGTAGTGTGGCTGTTCCCTCTTTTCTTTTGTTCACAGAATCTTCTTTCTGCCTGTGCAGAAAACTGTCCAAACCCCAGCACAGTTCTGATTTGAATGTTTGGTGTGATTTCTGTGTGCATATGTGCTATTTAGTGAGGGCAGTAACTCAGCAGGTATTATGGGTATCACCTAATGGATACAGGTGTCTGGGTTATTCTTTGTGTGTGATTTAATTTGGGAGTCATTGGTGGTGTTTAGATTCTGTGTGTTAATAAAGCAGTACTTGCATACTAGCACACATGTCACAGGTGTCTCTCACATGTCATTGCCTACTCATGGTGCTTTCTACGCCAGGTAGACAATATATTCCAGGCATCTCTTATTCTGCATTTCAGTCATGCATTTACACCTGGTTGTCTGCTTTTGACAGGAATAGTGATTACAGTGTAGCTAAACACTTCTCGCAGGTGTAATTGCATGCACTCTCGTCTGTGCAGCATTTTGCATGTACTTGTTTATATCGCACAACAGATATGCTCCCAGCTTCCTAATTCCCTTGTAGAATTGGTCCTTGTGTGTGTGATGTGATTTAGGCAGTGAGTAGTGTTCTGGTTTAATTCCATACAATGGGGCACAGTCTCATTAGCAAGGGGCTTAACTAGCTGAGTGAATACAGTGAAGGATTGGAGATTAGATTAGAAGAAGTGTGTCAAGCCAAGCTGTCAGGCCTTAGTCAAGTGTCTGTGGTCACATAGGCCAGCAGTGCAGGAGTACACTGGCTTAGTAACAGCTCACTAAGGCTTATTGGTTCATAGCTATATGTCTTAGTAGAAAAATAATGCAATTTATACAAGTCAGCAAGTATGACCATAAATTAATCGGTCTGATGGCTTAATCAACCATTCTCCATCACACTGGCTACTAGCTTTTTAAAACTATAACATGTCATTTCTAGGCTATACACAATTAAACCGACACACTGTTCTCAAATAGCTAAACATCCTATTATAGAAATAGTCAACTCATTGATTAGTAGGTCGAAAGAAAATGAAGCAGTAAGTGGATTTTCATGGTAGCGTGGTTATTTCAAGCTTCCAGCTTTACAAATGGGAGGATTTAGTACTTTTTTTCTTGTCTTGAATTTGCCTTCAGTTAGCTGTTTTTTTTTGGGTGTGGGGATGCAAGCAGGGGAAGCAAGATGTCATGGAGTTGTTAGCTCACAGACCACTTGAGGTCTCGTTCTCTGAGCTCTCGCCACCTGATAAACCTGACAATATTTCTGTTGTCAATATTGTTGTTTTATGAACCAAATACTACATGAATTAACTTAAACTAATCTACAGATAACTCAGAACAATCATCAGTTGCAGCTCTATTCTAACATAATTTGATCATTACTGTTAAAATGTGAAATGTTGTTATATATTAAACAGACATATATTTTGGGTTTTGCTCCATAGTACTTTATTTTATTCATCTAGATGTGCTGTATTCGAAATACAGCATTTAATACAGGTCAGTTAAGAAGATGGAAATAATTGCACAGGATCTGACTCTGCATACTATGGGACCTTACAGTAATCCAAGGTTTGCAGTAATACTGTATATTGCAGTTCAGCGTTTTATACAATAACATGTTGCAGAGGACGTGCTAATGAGCGGCACAGAAAACATCAGGCAGTAGAGGTTATTAAGTGTAATAACCCCTATTTGAGGAGGTACGATGACATTAAAGATATGATAACTGCAGACTATTATTATTAGTAATAGTAGTATTATTGTTATTATCATGTCAGATAATTTAAGACCTTTAATGGTGTATTTGTGGTTAGGGTGGCTCAGTAATAGACATCTGGTCTAGCAGGAGATTAGCCAGTTTGACTGGCTTAAAGCCAACATGCACTAAACAATGAGGATACGTAAATAATATTAGAATTTAATGATGCATTTTGCTTAATTGCTTTAGAGCCAATGCTGTATATAGTGTTTATGATTGCAGGAATATCAGTGTGTTGTATTAGAGTCACTGTAGTAATAACTGGAGCCAGCCTAAATGTTTGTGCGTACCGTTAATTATTCTTTTGGGATGTTCCATCTGCTCAGTAGCTTCATTGTGAAACCTTTAGTTCACATTATGCATTGAGCTCATAACCAATCAGTAAACAGGATATAATGTTTCTGACATGATGAAACAGCAGGTTGGGGCTCAGCCCTGGTTTTTGTTTTCATATCTTAATGCTGCTTATTAGAGGCATTGAACTAATAGTATGTGTACAGGGTTAGAGCTACTGGCTTTAAATCTAGCACGTCGGGTGTTTTTCTACTACTGCGTCTCTCTTTTCCACTGTTGTTTGCGCAATAATTCACAATCAACAGTCATAGCACACAAGTCTCACTGATGTCGGCCTGAGAGATCTTACGCCTGTATTATATTTATAGCTCGGAAATGGAAGCCAATGTGCAGCGGTATGTTTACAGCTAACAGCTGATGGAGTTAAACTAAATACTGGGTCCTGAGTTGTTGTTTTAAGTTTTCATCAGTCAGTAGGTTTCCTCCTCTCAAAAACAAACGGACCAGCTGATTACAGCAGGTAATACAGCTCGTTAAAAATCAGTCTCTTCATCATACTCCCCCACAAAAGTGGTCAAGCAGAGCCTATATTTTTTCATTATGTTCCCATCAAATCTGATTTTCAAGTACACATTTTGCTCATGGATAGTAGTGTTACTAAATGATGCGGCATTTCCGTCACTTTGGGGCTATATCAGCTGGTTAAATAGTCTGATCTGCGCAGGTCTTCAGACCGTGGTGGAAACGGACACGACAATGGGCTGTAGGAAAGTTTTTGTTCCTTGAAGAGTAGATCCTGGTACTGAAAGTCCTGGGACCTTTTGGTGGAAACACAGCTAAATAGACTGATACATAAACATTAAACCTGAGCTGATTATCTGTATAGCAGTGGCCTACAAAGTGAATTACAGAGCATATTCCCTGAGCAATTCCCTGGCAGGTGCTTAGTTTTTGGTGGGACTTGAGGGACACAGATACAAGCCAAAAGAAAAAGCTCATCAGCAGAACCCTACGCTGGCACATTAGGCATAAAACTGCCATTCTCATCTGGATTTGCAATGAATAGAAAGAGCAGGGCAGCCGGGTCATTGCCTATAGGAGCCTTTGTTGGTTTCGTTTGTTTGTTTGTATGTGTGCTGTGGCAGTGCTGCTAGTTTGTATTTTAGGGCTGAGGTACATCTCTGTGTGGCTAATCAGCAGAAAATGACAGGCCGTGACCGGAAGGAAGCTTCCACATACACAGTCCATACATGGTTGTTGCAGTGCTGCAGTTCAGCCAGCTTAGAAACATTTCTAAACTGTGTGTGAGTGAGTGACTGAGTGAGTGTGTGTGTGTGTATGTGTGTTGGGTTGTGAATAGCAGCATTGTTTAGAGCACAAACACAAACCAGTGACACAGTAAATACTGCAGGAGAGAAGCATTTACCTTCTAATGTAGGGCTGCTACACACACTATAATATGGACTTGACTGCACAATTTGACTCAGTACAGAATGGACTTTACTTTTCACTGTTGCACTATGCACTGAATGCTGTTCATTGCGTGGTGCATATTTCAGATTGCACTTGCCAAATTTGTATATTCTTTTCCTTTTTGTTCTTTATTTATAGCACAGAACATTTCACAAACTACAAAGAAATCACCTTGCAGTTGCAGAGGACGTTGGAAGTCTGCAAAAATGAACAGTTTCCCTTCTTATTATTCTTTTAAAAAAACCCAATATGCATCACATAACATTTCCAGTAATTATTTTACATTCTGAAAGAGGGATTTACAAAGAAGTGCATTAAAATGTTGTGCATGTGCACTCTATAAATAGTGGCCATAACCTAGTAAATCTGTCCTTTCGTAGGCTAAGTTATTTTTTCCATTATGTATTTAACTTAATTAACTGTACATTCCTTTATTGCTGGGGAGTCAGGAATCAGCCAGTGCCATAGGGTGCAGATATCGGAACACTAAATACATATTTGTTGAAAGCCAAGTTTTTCTAAAATAAAAGTGTAAAACTGGAAAGGTATTTTTGTATTGAAAATGTCTTCCAGTGTTTTATGTGTCTCTGACCAGAAATGTTTTATTACTGGACTTTCCTAAATATATGCCAGTGAAAGTCACAATAGCTGTACCATTCCTCCTTAAGTCATCTTCCTTTTCCTATTTCTTTTTAATGTACTCTGTGGAATGAGATGTCTGAAGCTGTTAGACAGTCTGGTTATAAAATCTCTGTTTGGCTCTGACCTTTAGCTTCAGCTCCAAAAACATCATCCATATCAGGTGGGTAGTTTTTAACAACTTGGTGAAATAATGAAGAGATCTGTATGTACTATCTATCTATCTATCTATCTATCTATCTATCTATCTATCTATCTATCTATCTATCTATCTATCTATCTATCTATCTATCTATCTATCTATCTATCTATCTATCTATCTATCTATCTATCTATCTATCTATCTATCTTTTTTCCACGTACGGATTTAGTGGCGGTCGACAGCATTGAGTGAATGAAGTGGAAACATTCTTATTATAACTGTAGAGATAGGAAGAATAATGATTGACATTGTTGTCGCCTGCACTGAATGAAGTATATGAGAATATAGTGGGTGTATTCATCCTGTGCAGTGAGCCTTAACATAGTCATATCAACAGGTTCAGATACATAATGGATCGACAGAATACACTGGCTTGCACTGAGTAACCTTAAAGTTTTAATGTTTATGTATCCTATTGTTCACAGTGCAGTGTGTCTTTGTGCTGATGTCTGCAGGCAGCACAGAAGCTCCTCAGACTCTCAGTGGCATGTTGTCGTATTATCATTTACCAGTAGCTATAAAATGTATTTCAGTCCAATCAGGGAAATAAGAGCAGTTTGTCGACTGGTTTCATTATGATGAGGCTTTATTTGTTAATAATATATTCCCACAGTAAGTTGCAGTATTGCTACGTGGCGTCCAGGTTATGTGGTGTTCAGGCAGTGCAGTAACTGGATACACAGCGTGTTAGGGGTTTGTTTTCTGGTGCCTAAGGAAACAAAATGTAATCTGAAGCCAGGATGGGCTGGCTGGATGTACCCTTCCCCCATCTCTCTTAAACACACACACACACACACACACACACACACACACACACACACACACACACACACACACACACACACACACACACACACACACACACACTCACTCTAAAGCTACACTACATCACAGCGCTACATACGGAAACCATAAAGTATCCTATAGGCTCGCAGGTTTCCCAGATAACCCTGGGAACGCTTTAGACTCTACTACTCAACAGCTGCTGTGGTTTCCTGCAGGACCGTGGCAGACCTGAATGGTGTACTGTGCTACACTACGTCTAGCCTGCGGTGGAATGTATAGTTTAGAGGCATATTATGCTAAAAATAAATCATGTTGATTTAGAAAACCCTGACAAAAGATCATCCATGGAACTAAATAAGAACCTACATACTGTAACTAACAGCCAAGCACCAGAGGCCTGTAGACTGTCTCTCACTGACCACTGAGTTGATCTCAGTTCTACACAGATTGTGGTCTTTGTTGGTCTCACTCTTTTTCTTCATGGTGAATTCTGTGATTTTTCTTTTATATTCTTTATGGAGCCGTTTTTAAATCAATACGAAATACCTGAGTCTATGGCAGCTCGGAACACAAACAGTATAAAGCTGGTTGTCTCTGAGCACAGTGAGGAAAACAAAGACCGTTGGATGGACTGGCATGTAACTGGCGGGGTTAGACACTTTATACTGTTAAAGCTGTGGTAGGCAACATTGGAGAAACTGGGAAGAGAAAGCGAGATTCAGAAAGTATCTAGCTGAAGAATTCAGGCCTCACTCCAAAAACACGTTCATTTGCAGTGAGTGCACTGGCAGACTGCGCACAGGTAGACGGGCAGGTAGGTCAGCCAATCATTCCATTTGGCTGTGCTTGTTACAGTCCCACGACAGCCACAGATTTCCTTCATGTTTGATTTATTGCTTCCAGGATGTAAAGAGAATTTCAACCAATGTAAGAAATTGAGGTTATTCTCATCAGTAAATCCATAGTCTTTAGTCACTGAGTGAGAAAGCACGGCCAGACAGACTGTGACTGTGTCCTGACTGTGGAGTGAGTAAACCTCAGAGAGTCTGCCTGCTGTTATCTCTGTCACACCATTAGACAGCCCTCAGCTCACAACTGCTCTGAATGAAATCCCTCCTTCACTGATTTGTGATAGAGGAGCTGCTGAAGTGTGGTGTGGTTTTGAAACCCGCTGTTAAAATATTTAGAGTCAAAGTGACATTTTCAGTCTCATTTATAAATACTTGGTATTTCTCCTTGTCAGGGTGAAAAGGCCCGTAGGATACCACCATGGGGCACTAATAACTCTGTCCTAAAACCCAAAGATGTTCAACGCAGTGTGTGTGTTTCATAAATGTCCTTTGCTAAGCTCCACTGGAAAGAATCATGTCAGTCCAAGTTGTTTCTTAGACACAGAGCTGTCCTGTATACATTTTGAACACTGCTGTCAGAGAATACGGGCCCGGCCCTCTAACTAGACTATTTTACCAAAGAATGTGAGGGAAGCTATTCTGGTGCAGCCAGTAATGAGGAGGTTGTGCTTGTTCAGTTTGGAACATCTCCCAAACGGATCGAGTAACGGCGGCTCATGCGTGTCCATCTGGTTTGGCTGTATCTTTTCTATTGAGTAGAAGACGAGGTGTCACCTACTGTTGTGCTGTGCTTGTTTATGACCTGGGACACAGGCTGAGTGAAGCGTCTTGCTGTCTACCCGCTGAGGTGAGCCTGTAAACACGACTTGTTCCTACCTTGTTGATGAAAGCGGGGGCCGATGGAATGTTGCCTCATCTGTCTGTATGATGTCCGTCTGCCGTCCTCACCAGTTGACCCTGTAATGTAATTCACTTAATCTTGTCGTCAACTAATTCATTACATTAACATGGCTGCTCTGTGCCAGTGGGACACAACAAGGCGATGAATGACAATAGGTCTGCTTGCAGTCCAGCTGAATTTCAAACAGGTCCCCTGTTATCATCCAGAACAGAAAACTGCTCCAACTGCAAATCAGTAGTGAAGCTCATGGTTAAAGATATAAATTGCATACTGAGATGTGTGCCAGTGTCCTCAGGGCAGTGCCATGTGTTACCGCTACTACTATAGACAGACACACGGTAGGCGTCCTGAACAGCAAGGGGGTTCGGTGCCTTGCCAGGACACCTCCTGGCACTTCTCCAACTACCAGTCCACACTCCTTACTGAGGGCTCCATGCTGTACTTGAACTGGTCCCCCTCCAGTCATACAAGGACTGAGCTACTGCCATCCAGCCCTGTTAGCTTCAGCCCGGTCCCTGTCCTTTGCACTTGTTTCCCCCTTAGCTTTTCTTGATCTGGTCTCTGTTGCCCTGTGCTGTTTGTTATTGTTGTCCCGTTGTCCTAGTCCACCCTGACCTGTTGTCTCATTTCTTGTCCAGCTTTCACATTCATTGGACTTTAACTGGATTGGACTGGTGTATTACCCGGCATTGTGAACATAAAAGTAAAATAAATAACTCTTTAACTATAACTCTAGTAAATAAGTCTAGTTCATGGTGGATTTTAAGTGTGCCACACTATCATTTTGTAACACAGTGTATACTTTTTGCAGTGAGGGACAGAAGTAAGTGTTCCACATCTTCCAGCTGTCCTTTGGTAATGTCACTGAACCCCAAATTACATTGCACCTTGGTGGCTGGTTGCCATTGGTGTGTGAATGACAGGCAAATTGTAAATCTCTTTGGGTAAAAGCACTGTATAAATGCAGCTGTGTAATAATGTAAAATTTTAGCCTGAGCTCTATTCTTGCTGTTAGAAAATATTTGGAAAATTAAGTGCTAATAAAAATAATTTTTCAGTCGTAAAAGCTGTTGCACTATAATTTCTTCATAATTTAGTGATGCATTTCTTTGCACCACATAACTTGAGGTCGTTGTACACTGTGCGTCATATCTTCTTTACTAAACATAATAGAGGTTCATGTCATTTAGCAGTTTGTGACCTGGTTTGGTTTTCATCTCATCTGTAGCTGACTGCTTTCAGTAGCCATATCTATCCTTTCTTTTCTCAGCTTGGTCTCTCTCATTTGTCATTTAATATGTCTTGACTTTAATTCAAGGTAGAATTCAAAGGTCTGAAACACACACTGGCATATTCAGCCTAGTCTTGTGCTGTTGCTGCATGACTCACTGGCTGGCTTTCCAATATTACTGAAAGACTGAGCAAGAGAGAAAAGCAGAGAGAGAAGGATGGAGAGAGACAGAATGAGGGAGAGATGAAGGGAGGGGAGAGAGAGAACTTTCAGATAGCTGAAGTGAAAGAGAGAGCGAGTGTTATTTGAAAATTGAAGAGAAGGAGAGAGAGAGAGCGAGAGCTGTGTACTCTCATTAGTCATTTGGTTTTCCAGCCAGCCAGGCTCTCTGGCAGAGAGAGAACGAGAAAGCAGAGGAGGAGGGAAAGAGAATGAGAGAGAGAGAGAGACAGAGAGAAAATGGGAACGTGAGAGAGACGGAGAGAGAGGGGTTTCTTTCTCCTCTGTCTGGCCTCTCTCCCATAGCAACAGCGGCTCAGCCACGTGAACGCCAGTTCTTTTGAGTTCACCCACTGCACAGAACTTAACTCCTTCAGCACCGCCTCACAGCACAATACAGCAGCACCGAGCCGGAGAGCAGAGGAGAACTCCAGAGAGTAGAAACGTACAAAAGAAGGGCCATTTGTCTGATTTCAAGTTCTTTGGAGCTGGTTTAGTGATCACGACTATAGTGACCAAAATGATCTCGGTTTGTATTGTCGCGGTATTTATAAAGTGTGCTGAAAATGTTCAAAAAGTGCCGATACACATAAACATTAAAATAATAACTGCCAATACCTTCTTGTGTGATAAGAACCTTGTCAAATGTGCATTAACATTAAAGATGTTATAAAGGACGACCCCGGGCAGAGTTTACAGAAATACAAATGAGTCCTACACTGCAAAAACTAAAATCTTAGTCAGATTAATTATCTTAATTGAAGGCAAAATATACTTATTTTTTTGTCTGATAAGATATTTCTTCTTACCAGCTTACGGCTTTTATGTTAGAAAATGTCAGTTATTTCAAGTTTTTTTGGCCTTAAATAGCAATTAGAAATATTCTTGATCTGTTGGCAGATAATTTTGCTTATTTTAAGTAATATTTCCCCATTTTAATGCTTTTTTTCCTTTTTTTGAGAGCTCAGTTTTTGCAGTGTAGGAGGAGAGTGACAGTAGCTGCAATGAGCCCAACATGTGACAGGAATACACTGGAGTCTTGCACGGATGTCGGCAGCATTGCTCCTGTTGAACGCTTAACAACCAATTTCACAGCTGCAGGATTTGAAATGAACAAAATGTGTTGGTCGGGAGACTCAACTGTGTAACGTGTTATCATGTGACACATGACGCGTACAGCAGCAGAACAACTCTGAGAGCTTCAGTTTACAAGCTTTTAGCAAGTCAGACAGACAAACCATGACATGTTCCCCCTTTTTAAGTCCCCACATCACGCATTGAAATAAAAGGTAACTTACCTAGCATGTGCTATGTAGCCAATGTCTTCGATCAGGTTTCCCTCAGGAGTCTTCTAAAAACCAAAATACGCCGTGTTTTCAATGACCTAAAACAAACCCACGCTACATACTGCGCCTGGCGTCTGGGAGACTGTTGCTAACTTTAGTTGATGCTGGACGATATTTACCGTAAGTTTGGGGGGATCAAGCAACGGAACTTGGCTCAGCAGCCTACCAGTGACAGCGGACCGGGGCCGAACCCACCCTCTGTGTCTGGGGACGATGAAGACACGGTTCGTGCGGGGACAGGAGAGGAGTGAGTTTATGGTGTTGATAAGTTGGCGAGTTTTGTTCTTGTCAAGATGAAAGTTATTTATTTCAGTTTTTCGAACGCCAAGACTTGAGTGATGTTGCAGTAAATAGTTTTTTTAATGAAATTTTCCTTCTCCTCACTGGTTGTTCCGACATACAGATAATCTTGATGTCTTGATTTTAGTCTTGATAAACCACAATTTTCATAATGAATATAAGAATTATTAAGGCTGGAGCACTCACGCAGTGCTCGGGCTGCTGGGCTGCTAATTATCGGCCTTGGAAAGTCATTGCTTCAGCCCTGGTGTGAGTAGACTCTGTATTTGACGTGTGTTAGCTGGAATGTGAAGTGCAATTAAACAAGTTAACTCTTGTTACCTGAGAGAGGAAAGATTCCCTCGCAAGACGCTCATCCCATCATCGTCAGCACTCTGACTCTGTTTGTCTCTCACTGGTACTGTCAGAGCTGAAACCAATGGAACAAACCAACTCTTTAAACATGTACTGCTTTAATCAATAATGAAGTGTTAATTATGTTTAAGATTGAGACAGTAATTTAATCTATCTCATTTCAGAAAATTGTCAAAAATGTCCTACACACGGTGACATCTTTAGCTTACCTGTCCAACCACCAGTCCCAAAGGTGTTCAGTTAACAAGAATACAAATAGGGAAACGCTGCATTTTCTAACCGCCTGAACTAGATCATGTATTTAGTGTTTAATGAAATGAAATGATTAATTGCTTATCAAAATTAATGCAGATTACTCTTCTAACGATTGACTTAGCAGTTAATTGACTGAATGGATTTTTTCAGGACACACTGGCATAGTCCTCATCTCTTCCTCTCATTACCAAATGGTTTGCAGTCTGAAACGCCCACACCCACCAACCCCTGAAGGCAATCACAGCCACACTGACACACACTATCACATGTGGTTTTAGGTGCGTCTAAACGGTGCGTCTGGCTTCTTCTTAAAGTTTTGTTCAACACAATCCCTTGTTATCTCAGTGAGATTAAATGGAACAAATGTGTATGTGGCAGAAAAAGACTATTTATTGTTTTGGCCATCAAAAAATATGCTACCAATCCCCTTGGTAGGTGAGTCAAAAAACTGGCGGTATCACCAAATCCCAAAGCGCCGTTAATCACAGCTGCTGTGGAATCACATGCTATGAATGGAGCTTTCTGACGACGCTAGGAGAGATGTAAACTCCCTGATACACATCTGGCCACCTGTGGGTAAAAGCATGAAAGGAAATGTAAGATGTAGTATGATGGACTGAATGGCTGAAAAGAAAGGATTGTGTTTCTGTTAGGACTAAATGAAAATATTTGATTGAAATGTTTTTTTCACCAATATTGCCATTTAATTGTGCTTATTTGCTATAAATTAGACTCCAGACGTGTTTTGGTGTCTTAATGATAGCTGACAGATGGGCTCCTTTATAGACGTGAATAATAGAGGTCCTGATTCAGAGTTATTGACTTGATTATGGCATGAGTAATAAATTCACTGCAGTGATCACAGTTAAAATGGCATTTTTCAATAATAATTGGAGCACTGTCATATGTAAACAAATTAAATAAAAATAATTATTGATTGGACATTTTATTGGTACGTAGTTGATAGTAAAAAACCTAGCCCAGAAAACTTTCCCATTCTAGGCATCCAGTTCGTTGGTGAACTGTGGTCACTGCAGCCTCAACATACACATTTTCTGCTCTGCTGGAAATGTTATTTTTTAACTTTTTGAAATGTCCAAACCTCTTCAGAAGTTTAGCCTGATCTCCATCTGCTCCTTTTGCATAAATATTAATCAGTAATACACATGCACCAGGCACGTGCACAGATAGACCCCAGGTGGTGCTCGAGCATCTGCCCTTTTGGCCTCTTGATTAGATAAGTGCCATTTTTGCAAGATATTTACGACGTTTACGGCCAACTGCTCTAAATCCTCAAAGGAGAAGACGAGACCCTGCCCCTCCCTCTTCCCTTGTCACTGCTGACACAGTTAATGCACACAAATTGAGCGCGATGCGGATTCATTGGTGACAGACAGTTATTAATGGTGTTTGCCCTAAGCCTCAGCATTGTTTATCTCTGTGAAATGAAACCACTGGGAAACCATCTCAAGACAGCCATCCTCTCTCAGGCAATAGGCCACCATTAACCTTAACACCAAGAAATGGTGTGGCGTAAAATAGCATTGTCAATGCGTTGTCCACTGTAGATCCTTAAATTCAGTCAGATGCCATCAGCACCAGGCTCTTGCAGAATTACAAAGACTTCTTTGACTTTGCACACATCTAAGTGGTTGGCTATGACGTAAGCTACACAGTGGAAAACATCATCAGTCGTTCAACTTCAGCAACTTCATCCAGAAACGCCAGGGAGCAACTGCCTGTGTCCTGTCCTCTGTAACAGGTCTGCTAAAAGTAGCTCCTGGCCACTGGTTTGTGCAGTATCAAGACACCCAGATGGATATGGATAACATGGATAATATAATCTCTTGGATGTTGCGGAGCATTATAAAGTGTTTTTGGTGGTAATTGTCATTCTTATGGTGGCGTACCATTGAAACCAGGAGTGGACTGTTTAATTTGACAAGACAGAACAGGCAAAGTGCATGCAGCGTTTTCGTCCGGCTGTGTCTACAAGCAACTGAGCTAAACTTCATGGCCCCGCTTAGAGGGCCCCTACCCAGACGGGGCCCTGGGTGGGCCGCCCTCATGCACCCACGCTACTTCCGCTTATGCAGCAGATTTTCACTCGCTGTGAAGAGGGATCAGTGTGTTAAAAAGCACTGGCCATGTTTTTAAATTCTGTCTTCCATGTTTTGAAGGCTTGTGCCGAGTGTCCAGATACCAGGGTCTTCACTTCCATATTCCTCCACTGGTTTCACACACAAACACACACAGACACACCAAGACAGTATGAAATAAATATGTATGAAATAAAGTGTTAATAAACTGTGTTACGTTTTTCACTGTGCTCTTAAATGTCTTCGTGTTCTCCTAATGTTTTTCATTTAGGAGCACGTGATCTCGTTGGGAAAAGGTTAGCGTAGAGCCCCTGGCTAGACAGTGGCACACATGCTACAACACACTTCTATCAGAAACAGCTCAGTTCTTCCATTGTTTTTGTTTTTTATTTTTATTTTTTACACAAATACATACCGTATGAACATGTCAGCTATTCATTTGGATTGTAGTGCAATGCAAAGAAAGGACAGGCTGAAGAATTTGTAGTACAGAAAATGTTTGTTTAAATTGAGAGTTTAAATTGTTTTCAATACTGATGTAGTGATGTGAGGTGGGAACGCCCAACAAACTAAGTAACTTAGTATTGTCATGTTGGTGCCAAAGCACTGCATAATCCACATATTTATTTATTGCACTGCAGCTCAAAAATGGAATTTATCAACCTCCATATCTGGAATAATTGAATTCTTCTCCCCTAAAATCAGTATTGTATCTGCCACGTTATGAATAGTCTGTCACTATGAATAGTGTCAACATTGGGGTGTGAATAGATGAATTTGTGGGTGGGGGGAGTGCCTCTGTTTTTGATTTGGCACCTGCCTCCCAAAGGTTCTG
This sequence comes from Lepomis macrochirus, assembly GCA_024633595.2. Classification (NCBI taxonomy): domain Eukaryota; kingdom Metazoa; phylum Chordata; class Actinopteri; order Centrarchiformes; family Centrarchidae; genus Lepomis; species Lepomis macrochirus. The sequence goes on from JALXJV020000023.1 coordinate 27,348,639, forward strand.
TGCACGTCCTTGACATGCACCAGTGCAGTACATGTTTACTAGTTCAACTTTATACAGATGAGATGATGTGTGTGTTGTTTGAACTTGGAGCTACTTAAAACACCATATCGCACTCTGAAATGTGTGCGTGTGTTCTCGGCATTGTTGTTTGTTTGTGCGTGTCCTGTGGAGGACAGTGGATGTAGTGGTGTGTGAAGTCCAAGGTTTCTGTTGACATTACAGCATTACTTTGTTACAGCTTCACCCACAGCACAGTCACCTTTGAAACGGCCAAGCAGCGCCACATCCAGCCCAACTATAAGACAGGAAACTCTGTCTGTATGTCTGATGTCTGTCCTTCGATTTTCTTGACAACCATTCCTCCGAGGGACTTCCCACTTGGCCGGTGTACTGCTGAGGGCTGAAGGGAGTGCAGTGTTGAACTTAGTGCACTTTGGCCAGATGGTTGCGCTGTTACAACAAACTATATTTTGACCTGTAAATTTGTAAACTTGTGTAACAAATCACAGTTCAGCACGCAGGTGAAGTGAGGATTTATTGCACTTTTTAGTGATTTATTATGATTTAACCATCATTGTGTGAAAAATAGTTTTGCTGCCACTGGTACTTTTTAACGTAATGGTTCTATAAATCACACACATTTTAAAAGGCGTCACTTTCACCTCCACTGACTGAAACCCTGTAGGCTGTGACTTGGAGCATTTTTCTTAGCCATGAACTGGGACGCCGGGCTGCTTGTCATCAATGCCTTCCCGTTCGACACACAGCTCCGCTCGCCCACTGGAGCAGCTCGGTCCCTGCCCGTCTTTTGCTACGGAGCATCTCTGGACCAAGCTGGAAAAAGTCATCTTTTCAGATTTTTGATATTCCATACAGTTGTGCTTTAGCCGGCCCTTAATGTTTGCTGTGTGGGTTGGCCTTATATTACAAAAACTGCCATATCTCCTGAACACTTTGTGCTATTGCAACCAGTTAGTGTTAATCTTCTCCGCCTCTGCGGGTCAATGATATTGAGAAACCTGCAAGCAGCTATATCAGAGGCCAAGCTATCGGCCCGTTCTGAACAGGCACATGCACAGGCTCACTAGTAGACATAAATGTCTTCTCTCCTACTTTTTTTTCTTTAGTTTTATTATATTACATTGCAGAGTGTAAATAATAATACATATGGCTTTACTAAAACCCTTAGTTCTAAAGTGTGGAAGCACAGAAGCATTCAGCACAAAGGTCAGTAAATATAAGTGTGCATGCAGTTCACCTAAGTGTGATTTGTTTTGGCTGCACACGCTGGCCTCCGAGACTTTTGTGCAGCCTTGACAAAGGCCAGCTAGACCAGAGATGTAACATGAGATTGTTCCCTGAGAATTTAGGGCAAGGTTCCTTCTCCACTGATGTGTCGGTCTCTCTCTCTGTGTTCAACTTTCCTGGCTGCTCCCAAGTGTGCATGCATACAGATGGGGGCCAAATGAAAGAGAGGAGAAACATCCCATGCACATGCTTGGTGCAGCAGAGCTCACTGAATGCTTGGTGAGGCCCAGGTTCACACGTGTGGGAAAATGTTGAGACCAGTGTGAGACAGTGCTCTTCACCACCATCTCTATAAGACCAAACGATAGAAACTCTAATGTCTGTGACTGTCCCTGATGCTGTCTGTCCTTCTGTTATGTCTGGCTGTGTTTGTGTGTATTTCTATGTGCTGTCCTCAGGTCTCTCCGGATCTCATTGAGACGACCTGATTAAATAAAGCTGGTGTATATAAATGAGGAAATACCTGGCGGAGGAATGGTGTTCATCCCTCCCACAGCCTTGAAGCTGTTCAAGAGGCTCTTGATGGCCTGTCATTTGTCAATGTTTATGTGTGTGTAAGTTTACTGGTTTGTGTGTATATGTCTGTGTGATGGGATTTGTCAGCAGATATGTAGGTTTGAGAGCGTACTGTTGTGAAAAAGTATAGGTATGTGTTTGTGAATACTTGCTTTCTGTGTGTGCGTGTGTGTGTGTGCGTGTGTGTGTCCCAGTGTGGCAGATGAAGGCAGGGAGGGGTGTTCTAATGCTGGCTCCATTGATTGGTTCCATACAGACTGAAACTTGACCTTCACAGCAGATGTCTGTAAGGCTGCCAAAGGCATGCACGCACACACAGACACACACAAGACAGAGAACACAACTCGACCCTTATTATGTTGCTCTTGCTTACAGTGTGTCTGTTTCTAAGTGTCTTTCAGTCTATATATGTTTTCACCCTGACTTCATCTGTGTTTGTATGTCTCCCGCTGTGATCACAACAGGCTGTCCTTATGCTGGCCGTGCACAATATGAACACTGGGCCGACTTTGGGTCCCATTCCCCTCCCCACAATCACGGAGCGTTCCCGATCCGAGGCTGGTCGTAACTGATTATCAAATGATCCTGCAGTGTGAGGGGTTTACAGACTTAATCTTGTGTCATCTACCTGATCGGATGCTCCTCGATCAGAAACCCGCAGCAGCCAATGAGAGTGAGCTGTGCAGGAAGCTTCACCTACGTGTTGTGTATTTGTCCGCGCTGTAAAATGTATAAGCCATCTTGATTCCCTCTTCTCAGCCTCGAGTTCATCCACAGTTTTATTTTCTCTTTTTGTTTTTCTGTGCAAAACATAGCACACAGGAGTGCAACCAGCCAACAATGTTTTTTTTTGGTTATGTCTGAAGTCACGTTTGATCTTGCGAGTTTCTGTGAGATCCCTGTGAAGTCCCTGGAACCACCTCTCAAAAATAATTTAGTATGAACGCAAACTGTGTGAATCGACTGTCTTGTGCATTCTTAAGATAAAAATATTAAAAATCGGTTAATGCTGTAGGTATGTCTGTGATATCACAAGTTTTCAAAATCAGTTAAGATTTGAAAATCCTCTAGTGTGCACCAGCCATAATCTTCAAGATCAGTGAGGATTGTTTTACATTTCAAAGTTGACAAGCTTCCACCCAACACAGTGATCACTTGTGATCATCGAGAAGAGGAAGGTAAAGCATGATGGGAAGTGTGTTCTGTCCTTCAGTGACAGCTGGAGGGGCCTGAGGGCTCTCTGAAAGTCTTTGCATCCTTTGTTTGATAAAACCAACAGCAACAGACCCACACACAAAGCATTAACGGAGAGTTTTCCAGCTCCCAACACTGCTGCTGGCTGTTGCAGAGTGCAGTTAGAAATGCATTAAGACCAGTGGAGCACAATGTGTCACCTTTCTGTAGTATTTCACAGCTCTCAGACAGCTTTAGCATGATGGAGAGAGGCATACTTCTTCTTTTTTGTTTCAAAATGAGAAACACTATTAGGCTTAACTATTGTGCATTCTTTAGATTTGTTGTAGATGGAATAGTTGTTCCAAAGTAGACAGAATTGAATCCTCCTGTATATTTATAATATTGGCGCTACAACTATTGTCATGCTTGTATTGCTTTCCCTTGTACTGTCATTACTTCTGTTGGTGCAACTACCTTTCTCGTTACTAATGCTCGCAGTACTACTGCTATTGCTATTGCTTCAAAAGAGCGACACAGCCAGGATTCTAGAAACAAGAGGCAAAAGTCCTCCAACATCCCATAGCTAACACTAGCCACCAAAAAAGAGTGTACCCCCCCCACACACACACACACACACACACACACACACAGTAGAAAGATAACCCTAGAAAGGTTACTTACAGCTAGGGCTAATATATTTTCCTCAATAACATTATAAATGTTCAGTATATTGTCAATAAATATTTGATTTAATACATTTGAATCACGAACAAATTAGCACATAATATTTCTATAATTTAAATTTTTTTTTTTTAGGAAAATCATTTACTAATTCTATTTGTTGAAAAAGATTTTATCAGAATAGTTTTGAATATTCTCCCTCAGATTTGTGAAGTGATCCACCGTGTGTTTGTTTAACCACATAACTAACTATCTGGTTTCTTCACTTCCCACTCAGGAGCAAAAATCAGCCTTTAAACTTGAAAGAAATAATGATTTTAGATTTATCATGATAATTATCAATATCGATATCGATGAAATGTTTTTATCATGATAACATTTTTGGCCATATCGCCCAGCCCTACTTACAGCCATTATGGTATGAACAGTTACTTGTACCATTACTGCTACAACTGCTTCCACTACTAATGCTGCCATAAGGTCACTACAGCCACTACCACAACCACCATTACTGTTACTGCTGTTATTTGACTCCTGCTGTCATCAGAAAGGCAGACTGGGATGTTGACTCCAAACCAGGAGGATGACTCAGACGCAGTATCTGTGCCCATACACTGCTACCACCACAGTGACTGAGCCTGTCAATCTGTACAGGTGTTGAGTAGTTTTCCTGCTTGGCTTATTATTTATGTTAATTTGAAAAGAGGCAGAGTTTACGTTCAGAGGCTCTGCATGGCCGCTGACTGGCCACACCAGGAAGAATAGAGCCACGTTTCACAATAGTACTGTCAAGGATTATAGTGAATTAGCACACACAAGCAGACCTGTACTCCTTCACACTGATCAGTCATGGTAAAGCTGCTAGTGAACACTGACTGCATGCTGTTTGGCACGCTCTTTCCATCAACATGAAATCTAATCTTCTACTTTGTTATCAGCTGTTATAGTTATGGCTGGGCCATAATTTAATATTGTCATTTATTAAGTGACAGTGGAATGGAAGTGCGATGATAAAATTATATCCTATTGTTTTGATGTTGTATAGTTCTAATCATTTCAAGCCAATTGTGCATAAACTGCATTATTGTGAGATTTGTTCATGAATTCTGTGATTGTAAGTGTAGCTGCACATCACCAAAAAATATATTTAATGTCACGATTCTGATGGGGGTCATAAATCTAACTGTAAATTTGCTGCAGGTGTTACATTTTCAATGTAACAAAAAAATTTTCAAAAATTTTTCAACCTACATTGGGTTTTTAAAAAAAATTCCTCTTTCTTACGTGATGTCACCGTCACACGGAAGTGCTTCCGGTGATTGCACATACAGGTCTGTGTGTGCCGTTGGCGTCACTTGCTGATCCTTCAGAAATGCTTGGGAAAATGTAGCGTGTGTGGAAGCTGTCGCGCTACTCAGTCAGTAAAAGAGCTTTGATTTGATTTGATTCAGAAAACAGCGACGCTGCCACCAAGCCACTAAGAAATGTCGTTAAACTGCCCAACACTGCTCGTACGGTGGGCGTGTTGAAGCAGCTGAGACGATGACTGCAATGGCTCTGTCTTGTTGCAGTCAAAGACTTTCTGCTCTTAAGTTTATTCCACGCACAGTCAAGGGCTTCACCAGGTTTGTCGTGTCGCCGCTCTTGGCATCAATTATCTTACATCGCAAATATTGCATCGCGTTGTTCCATCAAGCCACACTTTTGATTTTCTCCACATCTTTTACATCCACGAGTCATGTCTCTGTGCGTAACCAGCGTGAACTAGTGTTGACATCACCACAGCCAAAGACAATCACTTTTAGATCTGGCCACATGCATGCTTATTGGCTCACTGGATCGTCTATGCGAAAAGTATCGATTTGATACCATCCCGAAAATACAGAAGGTAAAGAGCTGAAAAATTAATTGCATATTAAAGTCCAGTGGCAATTTTGGCTAAAAAAAATCACAATTGTATTATTATTCCAAAATCGTTCAGCCCTAGTTGGGCCCTAGTTTAAATAGCACCTTAGAGGCAAGCAGATGAAAGTAACGCACTGTTTCCCCATGTTGACTGATTTGGGTGGCAGGTGGTCTGCTGGGGGTCTCCCTGTGTTTGTGTCTGGTGGGTGGGGTTAGCAGGTGACTGGTGAACTACTCGAGTTTGCGAAAACTCATTACGTATTCAATCGTGGTGTTCTGTCAGCAGTTGCAGTTACTTGAACGATCAGTGAGTAAGGAAATTATAAATAATTACTATTTGACAGCCTGTGAGCCTGTGAGGACGAACCCGATAGCTGCTAGGCTAATTTGTGCAGTTATAGTAGTTATAAGCCCCGTCATGTTGGCTGGAGCTGAACTAAACATCCCACAGCCACAAATAAGCTCTATTGCCATAACTGATCTGTGTAGTAGGCAGTTAGCATGTCACATCTGCTTTGATAGGAAATGTAGTGTGTAAATAGGCTTATGAGCGTGTCATAAAAGCTAAGCCAGGTAATATATTCGATTTTTTGAAATACATCCTGATCGCAAATAAAATGAATAGTTTTAAAACTCACGGTGAAACATTTAGTGGCTTGGTAACATGGAATAGGTCAATATTTTTCTTTATTCCACTCTGCTGAATTCGTCTTCCTCCCAGCACAGTATTGCAGTATCGCGGTTATGGCGACAGCCCTCCCTCCACGATTCAGGACTGTGATGTAGCTTTTTCTCTCTGTGACGAAAAAGAAACGACTGAACAGCTGAAGTGGCGACCTGTCAACAGGATGAGTGAGGCTGGCAGATACTGTTTGCTCTAACAGTGTCAGACATGACTTAGTGCTAGTGTATCAGTGTTACCAGAGGTGGACAACTGTGTAGCTTTCTTAAATGATCATAAAATGAATATAGATATAATCAGTAAATATAAAGTGACAGATTTGTTTTAAATGCTTCTATTTAGTACTAATCCATAGTCTTCCTGGTACAATGACTATATGCTCTTCTGCCTTAGACTGGCAGGTTGTTTTTTTTATATAATGCCTATTCTGGTGTACGCAGGCACTGGGTATGTAAGTGAATAAAATGCAGAGTGTGTGCTCCATTTTGCAGGAGGCAGCCTGTGCGTGTGTGTGTGTGTGTGTGTGTGTGTGTGTGTGTGTGTGCACATGCTCTTTGGAGCCAGGAAACATGCAATTTGAAACGGTGGGATGGTGGAATTTCTAGCCCACATGCTCTAGCAGGAGACGAAGACACGTGAGCGGGTTGACCTCAAACCATCTCTGAGAGAGGGTGCGGGGCGGGTTGGGGAACGGCACAGTGGTGAAACACAGACTCAGCCAGGAGAAATGAGAGGGCAGGGGAGAAGGAGAGGCTGTCAACAAATAGTGGAAGACTCCTTTCCAAGGAGAGTGAGGAAGAGAAAGAAATGAAAGGAGACAACTGACGGAGAGAGAAGAAAAACAAGAGGAGACAGAACCCAGAGAGAGAGAGAGAGAAAAGAGCCTGTTGGTGATAGAACATGTCCTGTAAATACATTTTTAACACTCCCAGGAATCAGTTGTTCACTGGTTCAGGTCCTTACAACAGGGCAGGGGTTGGAAGTTGTCTTCCCACAGGGGACACTGATACATACTGTATTCAGTCAGATCAGGCACTTTAAGGAGAAAGGGAGACAGAGAGGGAGATTTAGGGGTCTGGTTTTGATTAACATGCTCAACAATCCTGCTGTGTTTGTCTCTTGGCTTTCACACATCAACATGTGAGGAGTGTGTCTACACACGGTTTGAGTGTTATTCCACATAGTGCTGCTTTGTTGTGCAGTGTTGGGGTTCAGCTCTCTCTCTATATATATATACATATAGATTAGGGCTGCAGCTAACGTTTTTTATCGATTAATTGATTAGTTGCCTGGTCCATGAAATGGTGAAATTGTTGATCAGTGTTTCCTGAAGCTCAAGATGACGTCCTCAAGTGACTTGTTTTGTCCACAACCCAAAGATATTGATTAATCAGTTATCAAAATAGTTGGCGATGAATTTAATTGTTGTGTGTATATATTGGTATAAAAACATCATTATTGGCACGGTAGCAGCGTCGGCCACATTCAACAACCTATCAGGGACAAGCAATTCCACACCAGCCATCACATCTCAGAAAGGCAACACGTGCACAAAGGCTGCCTGCAACTAACAATTATGTTAATTATCCATGTTCTCACAACCTAATTAAGTTAATTCTGACCAACAGTCCAGAACTCAAAGATATTCAGTTTACAGTGGCAGAAAACACGAGCAACACACCCTCATATTAGCATCCTGGCACCAGAGAATGTTTGACATTCTGCTTAACAATGTTAATGAACTTGTTGTAAAAACATTTTTTAATTGTCAACTAATCCTTTAATGGACTAATAGTTTCAGCACTAATATGCACCTGTCATGCATCTGTTATGCTATTCTCCAATCTTCACTTTGATTAGTATACACAAAGATCCTTATCATTGTTTGACATTTATGCTGACAAATACATTACACCGCTTTTACATTGGCTGGCTAAACAGCAGACCGCTCACCTCTGTGTGCACGGAGGTGGACTTGCAGTTTAGAGGAGAGAGCAGTCTAATGCTGTCAATGTTTAGTCAGCGGGAGTCATTTTGTGTGTGTTGTGTCCATGTGCAACAGCAAAGTTAACATCATGGATCAACTCACACACTTTATTTCTCTACATAGATATCACTACAAAATAATTACAGCTGTCTTGAAAACAAAACATTGTTTTCTAAAATACACAAAATAATACACAAAGTACCCGTCATCCTCTTGGGTCCTCTGGGAGAGGGAGGGTGTTTGTGTGTGTGTGTGTATGTATATATATGTATATATGTGTATATGTACCGTAAAACTTTTAATTAATTAATTAATTAATTAAAAATAATAAAATTAATAAAAACAATTAATAACCGAGTCCCAAATAGCCGCCTGTCTCCTTTACTGGCCTGCTGTGAAAACACATTTTTACAATTAAACGCCTGGTCTGGTTTTTATAGAAGTTTTTTGGATTTATAAAACCTCTTAAAGCCCGCGGGATCGCCCGCTTTAGCTACTTCTAAGCTGCTTAGATCGTTAATGCAAGTATGCTCAATATGTCAATATGGACATGCTGAACATCGTTAGATCGGTTAGATTCTCTCCAATACCATTGTGAAGTTCATGTAACGGAAACAGTATGACCTAAAGTATAATTCTTCTAGATTTACCGCTGTAACCTGCATGGCTACATGAGAGGAAAAGGGGGAAAAACTGCTTACTGGCGTTAACTTTGAAGCGCTTGTTAAGTCCACTTATTAAGCCCAAATGTGTCCCTTCCTTGATTATTTATCTTCCTTCAGTCTGTAAGGCTCCACCAATCAAAAGAATCAAAACAGCTTTTCATGAAAATGAATCCAAGTTGTGAATCCTGTCATGTGAAGTCCATCGCTCTCTGTCTGCTAACTTCTCTCATCCTGCACCCTGTTGTTTTCGATAGGTTGCTGCCTTCAAAATAAAAGCGCATAAGCTGTCTTTTACATAAGTATTATTTGAAATAAACAAACTGTTTGATAGTAGTTTAAGTTTTGTGCAAAAACAATTAAAGGCCTGTCCCATATGGACACCTGTCCCAAATAAAGGCAGGGTCAATTCAGCCTGGGCTATTATTCAAAACTGGATAGATAGATAGATAGATAGATAGATAGATAGATAGATAGATAGATAGATAGATAGATAGATAGATAGATAGATAGATAGATAGATAGATAGATAGATAGATAGATAGATATGTGCATGTATGTATGTATATGTATGTATATATGTGTGTATATAAGCAACTGTATTCTACTTCATTTATAACACTGTCATTTGTCGACCTAGGACTCTTTTTTTCTTTTATACAATACTTAGAAAAGTTTGTGTAATTGTCTTTTTATTACTGTTATTATTTTATTTAAAATAAAATATGGGTCTGTTAACATAAATAAAGCATAAGATTAAAAATAATCCAAAAATCTACATGAAACCCAGATTCAATATCATATCATTTTCATTGCGCACCCTGTAATTTTAGTCTTTACTTGACTGCATAATTAGAAGATCCTCTTTTTTTCACCATTTTACCATTTGCTGTGAACTCTTTACTGAACACTATGGTGAACAGTGCCTTCATAGAGCAAGAAACAACAATGGTTGGGAGAAAGGGAACCTAAATTTCAGATCAACAGTCTACCTGTTTTTGAAAATTAAGTTTACTTATCATTCCAGTTATTTTAATAGACACATGAAGAAAATAAATCCCAACATATGAAATGTCTTGAGTCCTGTGTTAATGTCAGTGGAAAGGTTGAGTCTTACGGACACAGAGGAGTTACAGTAGTTCACTGCAAATGCAGAGACAAGCTTTTTCCCTGACACAGCAGAATATGTGTCCTGCTGGATCCATGTCTCACGCACACACACACACACACACATACACACACACACACTGACAGTGTTGATGTTTGCGTCAAATAGTTTTGGGTTGAGTCACGGCTCCTCTGTTGCTAACCGGCTGTCTGTTCTAAAGCTGCAGTCAGTCAGTCCTCACACTCTTTATCTTCAGGTACATGTACATAGGAAAGGAGCATACGGCTTTTTTCTTAACTCTTTGACACTGTTGCCTATAATAACAGGAAAACTGGAATTTCAACAGTTTGCCGCGTCCCTTCCTGAAATGTTCACCTTCCTTTCCATGGTTTTGGCTTCACAGACCCAGCAGTAAGAAGACCTTGTAATAGAAAGGCCATTCTTATATTTTTGGTTTCCAGAATAGCTCTGAGTTTTGAGTCTTATGTGTCGTGTAATTAAGCTGCAACTAAATATAAACCAGGCTGTGATTAGATTTAACAAGCCAACAAACACAGACAGAAGTGCAGCTACTGCACATCACATACACGCTGTATTCTTAGAGATATGTGCGAGTGTGTATGTATGTGTGGTTACTGCAGTTGTACTTGCCGTGAATGTTAGAAAGCACTCACATTAACTGCAAAATTTAGAGGCCACATTGGGCCCATATTTTGGAGCAAGTGTTGCTTAAGGACTTGTTTGTTTTTGGACTTGGACACACACGTTCATACACACACATTCACAGTGACCTTGCCAGAGCAGGGCTGACAAGTGGTTGTGATGATGCAGAATTCTGAAAAGCTATTTTCCATGATGTCAGTCACCGGCCCTGTCATGAACCCAGAAAAATCCAGCCCAGTCTCCAGTTGTTCTGTCTGTCTGTTCTCCCTCACTCGCTCTCTTAACACTGTCGTATGTGATTCATTCAACATTCTAACTAAGAGTCTAAGAGGAAGTATCCATAAGGCACAGTCATATGACTGTATAGAAGAGCCTGGAATAGAAAAGAGTAAAGATGGGAATAAAGAGAGAGGGACGGAGTGAAGACAGCAGTGTAGGTGGAGCAAGAAGAGAAGTGTGTCAGCAGTGTGTATGTGAATAGCAAGTCAGACACGTGGAGCTAGAGGTCAGCCAGGCTGCTGTGTCCTGTCTGCATACAGAGACCTGCACAGCGCTCCAGCTCTTCTTTCTGTCAGAGCTTACGTTATCTTCAGTCAAACCCCTGTCGCGCAGTACGCTGCTGATCATCTTATCAAAACCACAGCCACTGTAATACAAGTAAACAAGGACGGGCCTTAACAGATATTACTGTGAGCATCAGCGGGGGTGGAAACCAGTGATAGAAAATCAATCTAGAAAAATCAATCATCCTTATGTTTGACAATCCATTCCTCATCTGTTAAGCAAAATTGTAAACACTACTTCAGTCGTCTCATTTGGACTGAATGAAATGACTGGCTGTGCTTATTACAGTCTTGCGAAAGTCAGAGATCACGGATGTTTTTCATGTTTGTGTCAGAGAGCTTGATTTATTGATTGGATGTAAAGAGAATTTTGACAAATAGAAGAAAATGCTCCTGGAATGAATCAGAATCAGAAATACTTTATTGATCTCTGAGGGGAATTTTTTTATTGACTAAGAAACTTTTGACTCCAGCTTTAATAGCTTACATTTTGTATAGTGAACAATTAATTTATTAATAGACAATGTAATAGAAAGTAGTCAAAAGTTGCAGCGCTGGGATAAATCTGATGCCTCCAGTTAAGTAATATAAATGAATAAGGTACCCTTATTATTTTTAAAACTGTCTGCTGTTCAGTTATTCAGTTTTTTTTAGTTTAAAAAATATATATATATATATTTCATTTCTTCAGATTGGACAAGTATGTCTTCTGTTTGCATCTCTGTGTAGCACAGAGGTTCTCAAATTTGGGGACCTAGAACTACTCAAAGGGAGAAAGGTTTCAGTTCTGTCTTTGTTACTGGCAGACTATTCAGTATTGTGTTTACTGCCATGAAACTAGAGTGGAAGGAAAGCACTGATTTCAGACTACAGACACTGTAGAACGGCTTAATCTGCCTCCTGTGGATGTGTGTGTGCTGCTAATGCCTGGTTAAACCACTGTGCAGTTTAGCTCTGCTATTAAACAGATGGGAGCTAGAAAGCTGCAGTGTGTGTGTGTGTGTGTGTGTGTGTGTGTGCTGCGTGTGTGTGTGTGTGTGTGTGTGTGTGTGTGTGTGTGCTCTGTAGTTGCTTTACTGCCTTCAACAGTGCTGTAGAGTTAAAGGTAGTGTGTGTTAAAGAGGAGATATGACACATTGCAGATATCATGAAAGAATGGACAACTTTCATGTATCTAATTGTGGAGTAGGTACCTGATAAGTGATGTAAATTTGATAATCATAATATCAAAATTATTAAGATAAATTATTGATCCAACAAAAGGACCAAATAAGTACTGAATAAAGCTGTAACGTCTGATGTGTCACTCCTTTTATGCATCTCATATAATTGTAAATTGAGGGACTTTCCTTTGAATATTTTTAAGTACTTGTTAACAATTACATTAAAAATACTTTCAGTGTACGTTAACGATCAGGACAACAAGGACAACAGTGAAGCTACTGCCACTGCTGAGCCATGTGCGTTACAATTAGGGCTGCAGCTAACAATGATTTTAGTATTTAAAGCGTTGAAGTACTTTTGCTTGGCGGCGGCACACATGAAATGTGAAACGGGAAATGAGCGCACCTGCCCGCGGAACAGCTGTTGTTTGTTATTATAAAGATGCCGATTAAAGAATCTGGGTGAAAGGATGGATTAGCACACGCAGGTAGCAGGGATTGTCTGAGCTACAGAGAGCTGCAGGGGAGTTAAAAGGTGCAGCTCCCCGACACCCAGTTAACTCCTGACTGTGAGGTTCCAACTCACGGCACAAAAATGACAACAACAAACGCTCATGTTCACATTTTCAGCTGAGGACTGCAGCTTACTTTGGCTTCAACTCAACAATCAGTCATGATTTCAGTTAAATGTTAAAGTTGCTGTTACTGTTACCTTGTCTGTGGTCTGCTGGCAGAACGCCGGATGCTTTCTGATAAGCTGCTGTTGTGCTGTTGTGGTGGACGGACTGTAACATTACAGAGCTGTTGTTTTCTTTAGCTTGAAATAATCCCGGACTTTGGACACTTTCTTCTTTGCAAACAGCTCCATCATAATCATGTCGTGTTCACAGCGTCAGCATGATGTGCGACATTAATAAATGTCTCTGCGAAACACTTTGCTGTATAGTTACATGTAAATGAAACATAGATGCATTTTATTAATCGATTTAATCGATAAATCGTTTCAGCCCTATTTACAATAAATGCATTTTAATTGTGTAGATGGTGAAACCGGCAGTGTTGACCGTGACCTGTGTGGTCAGATAACAGCGTTTCCCTCCTGCTGAATTAGGAGCGCCTCTGTTCCTAATAAAGATTTCACACGATCACTAACATCAATGGGCTACTAATTATTTTCACTGGCGCACTGTGCGAGCACAGTGACACTCAACGCTTAGCTCCCTCTCCTCATTCATCAAAGGACGTCTACTGAAAGGTGCTGTAAAAGAGCAGCGTAGCTCCTTTAAGAAATAGGGCCATGCATAATGCCTGTGCATAGCGAGTGTGTGGTTGAGCGAGTGTGAGAGCGCGAGCGCCAGAAAGTGGCGGAGCAGAGGAAAAAGTAGCAGTAAGCTGTCAGTGTGGCAGTAAATGTACACTGTAGCTCCTCCCAAGTGGACTTGGCTTGTTGGGCATTTAATATCTGTTCTAGCTTTTCTAACTTTTTGTACATAGATATTGTAATGAATGTGTGATTTGACATGATGTGAAATTAGTTCATTTTTTATTGGAAATGTAAGCTTTCCTTCAGGCAGAACGTTTTACTCCATGTATTTTTCTAAAATTAGTTTTAATTCATTTTCTGCACTTCATTTTGGGCAGTTTTTTGAAACACTGCATAAAAAAAACTGCATTTCATGATATTTTTAAGAAAAAGGCTCATAAAGGAGAATTGTTCAGAGAATGTGGATTGGGTGCAATAACAAGGAACAGTCTCTAGCATCGGGAGCATTTTGTATTTGTCACATTTGTCGTTTTGAGGGTGATTTGATTTTAACAATGCAATTTAAAAAAAACCCACCTAACCCTAAAAAGGATGTTAGTGTATGAACATCTTTAGTTTAGAAGTGAGACACACAGAAGAGCTTTACAGATTTTACATTTGGGACAATGATCCCAGATCAGAGTACCTGGTATATCTTAATACTGAACTCTTTAGTTTCCTGCAGCACTGTATTTCTTGTGTTTGTATGCATGTAATGTTCTCAACATAGTGTGAGACTTCTACTGTTGAAGAGTAGAAGCTGATAGCATGAATGAAATCCTGAGTTAACTGATTTCAGACTGAACCTGTGAGCTCAGTCTCTTCACCCCCTCCACGCTCTGATGCCCAGGGAGGGGAAAACGTTTCATAATGTTCATTGTTTTAGGACGTCGATCTCCCCTTCACACTCACAACACAACATTAGCAACACACATCAACAGAAGTGTCAGGTAATGCTGCTTTAACACGATTCTGTGCTTAGTGAATTAGCTTGGTAAAATGATTCATAGCTTATATTCAAGCCCTGTATTTTTTTTCTGATGTATGATTAGTGGTAGCTGGGCCGTACTGAAACACTGCGTCACTGTGAAAGCATGTTCGCTTGTTGTTTGTATGTTAATGATGTCGCTAACCAAGTGGTCCGACCTGATGTACTGTATGGAAACTGGCAGTCATTCCAGTATGATAACTCTTTCTAAGCGATGGTTTACACTGAGCGTTAGAGGCTGTCTTGATGTACTAAAAGGATTGTCAGCTGTTACCATAGCTGATAGCTGATTCACATGTTGGTGTTGCAGGATCTGCAGACAGTCACTCACTTTGTTTCTGGAATGAATTCAATAACAACATGGAGAGGATTTACAGAAAACACGCTGGAGGATCACAGATCACATCTAACAGATCAGCAAAAAATTCCTAAATAAAATGTCACTGCACATTAAACGGAATTCCACCCTAAGACAGAATGTATTTTGTGCTGTTCCAATGATGCTTTTAAATAGTAAATTCAGTGTTGTTCAACACAAGCAAGCTAAAAATAGAAGAATCCTGACTTCTCTAGGCGCTTGTGAATCCGCAGCTGTAGTGAGTGGTGGCAGCCACTGTGACCAGGACATCTGACCATGAAAACAGGTCACAAGTAAGCATGTTGAAGGACGTGTATGCCCAATTACCAAAAATCACAACACTTCACCTCACTACTGACCATCCTGCATCTTGTGTTGTTTCAGATTTTTGAATTTACCTTCTGTGTAGCTCTGGGTTTTGGCAGTTCAGACGTGCTTGATCAACCTTAAGGCTGCTTTCATTCACATTCAGAAAAATGGCTACAATGTTACGTGCTTCATTAAATGCTATACAACTGTGTTTGGTTGCAACAGGTTAGGAAAGATTTTTTTTCTGTGCATTAATGAATAATTTAGTCCTGTCCCACTGAGCTTGGTGCATGTTGTTAAGGATTTAGCAGCCGATCAGTGGTACTACATTTACTGCAAGGACTTTCTGCCGTCTTTCACAATGAAGCGTTTCGTTATCAAGCCACTGCATTCACTTGCATGCCCTTCAGTCAGAGACAGAAAGCTTGCTGAAATATTTGACAATAGGAAATGCCATATCAAGTACGGTTTTTGACCCAGATGTGTAAATACAGTGAGTCCAAGCTCTGTATAAAGGTGTTGCAGATCAGATGCTAGTTGCTTTAATAAATAGATGCCACCATTTGTAGAGGAATGAGCTAAATGCCTTGTGTGTAGGAAAGACTGAGTGAGCTACTGCACCCAGGGTAGGGCTGGAAACCAAACTTTACACACTATATTTATGGCCCTGACCGAATTGCTTTGATATAAACAAGTGGCGACACTGCTAAACTTTATAACTAGGAACACCAGTGCCACCCTGTTTTTTTTTTTTTCTTTTGTTTGGACATCAGTCCAGAATATTAGGTTTGTTAATTTTATCTTTTAAATTATGTTATATAATGTAAAATATCTGCCAAGCAAGTTCAACATAAACAGAATGGCGATGTCATTTTCCATGAGAGCTGATTGGTCAGTGAGTGGTGCTTTTATAGTCCTGATCCCTTATCTCAAACATAACATGCTCCGGAGCAGGTCAGCCGTTCAGCTTAAGTTATAATGGTTACTGAAAAGCCAGGGTTAAAGCTGAAGTTACCTCGCTA
The DNA here is from genome assembly GCA_024633595.2 of Lepomis macrochirus. NCBI lineage: Eukaryota > Metazoa > Chordata > Actinopteri > Centrarchiformes > Centrarchidae > Lepomis > Lepomis macrochirus. The sequence continues at coordinate 27,365,033 of JALXJV020000023.1, forward strand.
ACCTCACATCCTGATCGTAGTACAGGCCTCTAGAGGAATCAATAATTGGTGTGTATTAGTGTGTGTGTGCATGGATCTTAGATGGACCTTTTATACTCGCTACACAAGCTGCAGAGGGCCCCATCTCCCCCTCTGATCAAAGTGTGTGTTTACAGCTTAAATGGAAGAATGAAGCAGACCCATTTTTTCAGGTCACCAAACAGAAAGAAAACACAATGAGAGCGAATTGCAGGAGCGCGGGTAAACCTGTGTTCTCACATCTCCAAGTTTGATGTCAGCAAATACATTTCCAAATTATGACATTGTTTGTTCTATCATCTCCTACTGAACAAGGACGACGGCAACTGCTGGACATAGTAGAAAAGTCCTGTCTGAACTGGGCCCTCGCAGGAAACATGAAGATAGCGAATGTCATGATTTTTTCATAAACGCCTCAAATGCCAGTTTACCGGTAGTAATCATATCACTGAACACAGAATGAGTGACAGCTACCCCTGGTGTAATCATAACAGCATCAGGGAGTTTCAACGTGGCAATGAGTGCACTAAACGAAAAGCTCAAAGAGCTCTAAATGCAATTAAGAGAACATTTTAGATTAAAATCTGGCTTTAAATATTTGATGATGTCATCCAGCCAATCGCACTATATGCTAGTGAAGTATGGGCTCCTCTCAGTCGTTAGGACAAACACCCAACAGAATCTTTGCATGCAGAATTCTGGAGATACATTTTACACAGAACGACGCCAACAAATGCATGAAGAGCAGACTGAGGCAGATACCTACTGATAATTAACATTCAACAGAGAGCAGCTTAAATCAGGCTCCCGAGACACCCTCCACTCCAAAGCCTCCAAACCTAAACAGTCCCCCCTGTCAGCTGGTGCTGAGACTAACTGCCCCCTCTCAGACTCTCTGACCGGCCTCACAGCTTTCCCAGCAACCATCAGAGGAAAGCACATTATAATGCAGCATAAAGAAACCTGTTAGGAACACTAGAGAGAAGAAACTAAAAGCCAAAGAATGTCACTTGTCCCTAAAAAGAGAGGATGAAGTGGCATAATATATCTACCGTCAGAAAGTAGAGACAGATCCTTCCCTACTACAGGCTCAGGGACACAGACTGCTAATCCAAAAAGGAAGAATCAAAAAAACCATAGCAACCAAAAGAAAACAGAATATGCGGTCAGTGATGGAAAAGTGAGGCTGAGACAAAATGAAACTTGTACTATCCAGCAGAAACCTGGGGGGGGGGTGATGATGACATGACTCATAAGCGCACATCATTTTAAAACAAGACAAGAATTATCTGTCTCAAGGATTAGTTACAACGCTGGATTAATGTAAGATGGAAAGCAATAAATTGACATGGGCTATTTATTAAATATTGAATTTTAAATTAATTGTCTGGAAAAATGACTGTTCTGTCATTGTTATATTTTCTACAGTTTCTTATATATTGTTAATATTCCCTTAAGATTCTATAGAAAACATTAATATTTTTAATATTTAATAATATTGTTTGGTAATACCTTATTCTGAGACAGAAAGATGGGGCAGACAGTCTTAAAGGAGGATTGTAGAGAGAGCACTGTGGTGCCAGCTGTGACTATGTGGCAATGACAAATGGTTTACATGGCTCACGGGTCAGGTAGGAGGGCCCCATTGCAGGATTTTGCTTAGGACCCCAGTGAGTCGCATGTCGAGTTAATTTTATTCTGTGCTGCTCCTAAAATTTTCAGTTGGGAGCACCAGGGCTTCTTGGGGAAAAGGTTAGTCTGGAGCCCTGGAAGCGTGTATGTGGTGTTAGTGTTTGCCTGTCTGTGTGTGTGACTGGAACTATGGCCGTGTTTCTCAATGTAAATTATTGATTAGAAAAAGACTGTGGGAGAGATTCACAGAGGAGGGGAATGCTGATGTGGTGTCGGCTTGCTGTGAGCTCAGTGTGTGTGAGACATTCAGCTCTGAATACTAGACCAGATGTTGTTCTGCAGATCCAAGCCATGAATGTGCTTCACATTACACACCCTCATTGTTCTACATGCCTGCCTCTCTAGCATTTACAAACAATGCTTCTGCTGAAATCGTGGAGGGTTAGACCAATTCACATCCCAGGTTTTTTGGTGCAGTTGTACTCCTTAGGGTAACAGCTTAAAGCAGCAGTCGGCAACAATTGAACACACAAAGCAAAACCTTCTGCCCCTCTCTCTGCTGCTTATATCACTCCGCTAAGTCCCTCCTACCAAATCAACAAAAAAGAGCCAGATGCTCTGGGAAACATTGTTCTGTGTAGGGCTCGCTCTCCTAGGTGAGAGCCTCACCACATTCGGTCCCTTTCGCAACGACTCGTCTTCTCAAAGACGCCGCTCCAACTGAGCGCCCCAGGCTTTAGAGGCAGCTGTGACAGCGTCTAACAGCAGGATCAGAGTACACCACTGACCCCCCCCCTCCCTCAAAAGATATTCCCCACTGTTTGTCATCATACCTCTTTGCCACTTCGAGATGTGCCACAGTATCAAACATAATGAGCCTGAAGCTCCGTATGGAGCTGAGACGTGATCACGCACGTGTTTTGTACTAGATGCTGTTGTTCAAAGGAGGGTTCTTTCTCTACTGCTGGCTGTTTTTCAGACTTTGTGTTTGTACTTCTGAAGCCGAGCTGAAGATGTTGAGCTTGACTGAACGCATGCGCAAGGAGGGGCTGCTCCAAGTGTGTGCACGAGCAGCGATTGACACTGCGTTAAGGCTGCAGCTAAAGATGATTTCAGTAATCGACTATTCTAAAGATTATTTCATCGATTCATCGCTTAAGAAGTATTCTTGCTTGGCGGCGGCGGTGCCAACACCCCGGGTACCGGGATCAGCTGTGTGAGTTAACTCGTTACAACCCAAACTTACAGCCCAACCAGGTGGAGAACAACAAACGCACAAAACGCACATTTTCAGCTGAGGACTGCAGCTTATTTTAGCTGGCCTTCAACTCAACAATCAGTCCTGATTTCAGTTAAATGCTAAAGTTACTGTTACCTTGTCTGTGGTCCGCTGGCAGAACACCGGCTGCTTTCTGATCAGGTGCTGTTGTGCTGTTTCAGCAGGCAGCATAAATTTTGTTTTACGGTGGACGGACTGTAACATTACAGAGCTGTTGTTTTCTTTTAGCCTGAATTAATCCCATACTTTGGACTTGTCGCTTGCTATTTTGTCTCTCTTCCTCCACACAACAGCACCATCACAATCACTAAATGCCATTTGGCAATATACAGCTACATCAACAGACGTGTAAAGCACCGAACAGCCAGCAAAAAGAGACAAATATGTCAGATGCTTTTCTCCTAGACGCTATGTTCTTTTACATAACTTTTTACTGGCCCTGAGCCTTATTGTTGGACCCTGATCTAAAAGTGTGTCTCTGCTTGTCTCTGGCTGGAATAAGTTGCTTGGGGGCTGAATGCCAGAAAAGCAGACTCACTCACAGGCCTGTCCTGCTGCAGTCAGAGTGGTACATGTGGAAAAGGACACAAGACAGGCATATGAAAATTGTGAATGAACTGAAGGAAGCTTCAAACACAGGCTTACAGTTTTGAAATCCTTTTGTCTGGTGGACTGATGCATACCTTATAACATCCCTAGATTGACTGGTCAAAACCTTGGCCCTTTTTCTCTGCATTTCCTGTCTGAATACTCAGTTGACCATCCTGAAAAAAATATCCTCTTAGAGTTTGGAAATCTTTAGTGCACACACCTTACAGTATTCTGTGCATGATCAAATTGATGGCAACTGAAGCTCCACTTACTAGTTAGACTGGGAGCCTTCTTAATCAGTGGAAAGAGTTTAATCTTTATGGATGTCGCATTGATATTCTATCACAAGCTGTAGCTCATCTCTCTTGACAGTAGACTAACCTTTAATGACATCATCCTTAGAACTTGTTAGTGATGTGCGGGCTCGGTTCGGGTAAGCTTACAAGAAAATATGACGGGTTCGGGCTTGTGGGTCAAAAAGTGACAAAGCAGCCCTCTGTTTATTTATTAATATGTTACAGAAACATTGCGTGCAACCCACCTTCCACCTTCTCTTCCTCTCCATGCTGGATAGAGCGGTGCTGTGCGTAAGCGCATCCAGTAAGCACACTCAGTTGCTCAAAGCACATCAAAATAGTGTAAATCCTGGAACTGTTTCTACACAGTGCAGCCAAACACTAGGCAAACCCTAGGTGTGTGTGTGAGAGAGAAAGAGACAAAGCGGACGTAGTCGTTTTGAAGCGGCGAGTTTGGCATTTTGGGTGCCTCAAATTAGTTTTTTTTGGAACCAGAAGTGACCATATTTAGATGAGAGAAAGGAGCTAGCTTGGTTACTGAGGTGCATTTGTTATTCAGGGGACGCTGCAGGCGATGTGGAGGCCTTTGTGTGAGTTGAAAATTTTCATCTATAGCCAGAAAGTACGCGATAGCCTATCAGCGTTGAGATTGTCCGGACACAACCCACGGATTCAGATCATTATGTGGAAAGGGCCAGGGAGAGCGGGGGATTGAAATGCCGCTGGCCGGCGGAGAGCTGCTAAACTTGGGGGACAAGGTGAGGCAGAGTCGGGAGCAGCGCGGCAGCTTTTGGACAAACTGCTTTTATTAAATTAGCTTTTTACAAATTTTTCAGGATTACAACCTTGATAAATCTTCACGCGAGCTTCTCGGCAGCGAGCTTCCGTGCACATCGGGTTCCACTGTTGTTGTTAGCTTCGGTGGGCACCCAGAACTCTATTGGACTACTACTTCATATTCATATAAAAAACAAACAAATACTAGATATTACTTGGAGAAGAGAAAGCGTGGAATTTGAACTACCTGGTGAGTTTAGAAAATATGTGTCTGTAACTTTATTCCAAGAATCATTGTTCTTTAACTTTTTTTGATAACGCTTATTGCTATTAAATCACAGCAAAATGTTTACATAAGGTTGATACAGCTTGGTAATGTGCTTATTCACGTTATTGCGTTGTGTGTGAACACTTGGCAGTTGTCCAGCGATAAAACCCCTGCGAGGAAAGCGTTGCATTAAGAGTGTCTTTTAGAATATCCAAACCCAGAACAAGACATTTTTAGGCAATCATTATGTTATCTGACAAGTCGCTGTAGTAGCAACTCGTTAATCAGAAGGTAGACACGCCCTAAAGAATACACTGATTTATTGTCTGTTTTCCTCTACATAGGATCATCATTTACTAAATGAACATCATGCTGTGTTGAAGATTTAAAACTAGCGACTGAGACCATAAACTCATTAGCAAAGTGTTTACTGAGGGAATAAGACAGCTGAGAAGTATCCTCATTTTCTCAGACTTCTATACAACCAAACTGATTTTTGCAAGTAGTGCCGTTGCCCCCTGCATTCTGTTTGTAATGACTGGTCTGTCTATTTAGCTTACTATTGTGGGCTGTGAAGAAGTGGAGAGCTTTTCGCAAGTTGGGCGGTGCTGGTTAGCTCTCGCAACTGTTTGGGTAGGTGCAGGTAATAAAAAACCCTGACCCGTGCATCACTACTACTTAGTATACAAAGACTGCCTGCTCACTCAGTTTTAATGTGATTGTAAATCTGAACAATAACTCCCTCTACAAAGTAAAGAGATGGACAGAGGAGGAGAGGATAACAGTGAAGAAGAGAAACAGGAAGAGTGTGGTAACAGACAATTCAATTTTCCCAAGTGCCTCCAGTTGAGTGCTTTGAATCCAAAGACTATGTGTGTGTGTGTGTGTGTGTGTGTGTGTGCATGCCAGTTCATTCATAGTAATTAATGGCACTAGAATAACAGCCTCTGGAAACAAGTTGTTCTTCTCTCCGGTGTCTGTGTGTGGGGTCAGATTTCAGACAGGTACCTCTGGAATCCTTTCACACTGTGAGCACGTCAGAGAGCATTTAGAGGACAGAATGAAAACTTGAATCAGACACTAACAACTCTCAGGCTTATGCCCTTTTTGTGTGGGATTCCTAAATACTGCCAGTGCTTTTTTTCCTCCTGCCTTTTTTATTGAGTAAAACTACATTGGTTTGCACAGTTCATTCTAATTAGAAATGTCGATCAGATTCCATTTATATAGCTGTAATACTTTGTTTTAGAAAATTGTTACAACTTGAGGGAAATATCGGCACAAAGGGAAAACCTGGCCCTCAGGAGTCTTGCAGACTCTGCAAAAATGTAAGCACGGCCCAAGAAAACCACTGCACCATCAGACTCGCTGTAGTACCATTATTCCAATCTAAAATAGGTTGTTAGAGCGTGCACAATAGTTGTTGTCCACGATATTAGTCCAAGGATATGTGGGTCATTTCAATGCCCTCTAATAGTCGAATAAATCAACTAACCTGTTAGTCGATGAGAAGAGTCTTAGTCCTTGTCCTTTCTTGTGCTTCTACTACGATAACAGCTGTCTGTGAGCCGGTGTTGTGCTGTTCTCTGCACGGCTACAGCCCACATGGAACATTTCAGAATGCTGATGTACGATCGGTAGTCTGCACAGGGTGTTTTATTTTGAAAGTTGTGTCACATCACATTTTTGATGGTGTCTCATGTTGTAATGCTACATGAAACGTTTTATCTACTACACAGTGAATATTGAACTTTAGCAAAAAATGTTTTGTTTTTTAAATCGCAAACCGAATCTTAATCGCAATATTCAACAGAAAAATTGCAATTAGATTTCCCCCCACAAATTTCAGGCCTACGGCACTGTGGGCTCTGCCATTAGCTAGTTACCTCAGTTAGCGGTCGTTTTTGCTGACTCTGCCCAGACTGGGAGCTCCGAGTACCTGGGGGAGCGTGAGCAACTAGACTCAGACTCTGGGGACGACGGTGGGTTCAGGTAGAACAGGTCTGTGAGTTGTTCTTGTGAAGTCAAAAGTTTTTTATTCCCATGATTTAAACAGTGACACTTGAAAAGTAGAATGCTCCGGATAACATTCTTTCTCAGCCTGCAACTCAAACCATTTTCTGATGATTAAATAATGAAGTTAATATCATAAACATGCAAAGACTAGTCAACTTGGAACATGTTTAGCCGTTGGCAGCCCTAGTGATTAAAGCCTACCAAGGAGAAAACAACCTGAAATGCAATTGTTGACATAAAACTGTCAGTATGCAAATAACATTCTAAAATGTAACCACATAACCACAGAAAGCGCAGCTAATATAGGTGTGAGTCATGCTGTCAAACACATGATCACATGTGTGCCGGTGGAGGTGTAAAGTGCTTTATATGTAGGGAAGGAGGAATCTAAGGTCAGCAACAAGCTCCTCCCCCACTCCCTCCCACATCGTCCTCCCCCAGTCTCCCCTCTCTTGTACCAGGCTGTTCCTCTGTAATAGCCTGAGATGTCAGAGACCATTTGTCTTCTGCAACACACGCACAAAACACGCTCGTTCTTGTCGCGCTCCAGACCCAGTTCAGACCTACTTTTGCAGGCTCGCTCAAATAGAGGTCTTCTTTGTTCACTACATCCTCTGTGTGTGCATGTGTGTGAAATTGCTGCCCAGAGACCCCTCTCCCTCTCTCTCTCTCTCTCTGAAACACACAAATTTTTCTTTCTTCTCTCTCCTTGACACACACACACACACACACACACACACACACACACACACACACACACACACACACACACACACACACACACACACACACACACACACACACACACACACAGAGTTGAGTCCTAGTGAAGTCACATGAATCAGTAGTAGGACCCTGGTTCCCATGTTGGCGTGACACAACACCACAGAGTATTCACGTGATGGTAATCTGACTAGCCTCGGTCTGTCTGTTTGTGGTATTGGTGGATTTGTGAGTATGTACCCTGTCCAAGTCTTTTAATATTGATGCTGAATTGATGATCTGATATATAGCAGAGCTGTACAGACTACATATAGCCTAGAGTGGGTTGTAATGGAGCTGGTCAGCATATGTTAGTCAACCAGCTTGCTATAATACACATGCATTGACATAAATCAAGTACAGTTAAATGAATTTCCTTATACGTGAATAATGTTAGCTATGACTGAGATTTGGAAAGCGCTCCATGTGTGTGTGTGTGCTTGGGAAACATGCAGACTACACGACTTTCAGCCTCTGCAGTTTGCTGTGCTGTTCAGACTGCACAACTTGCTGTCTTGTGACGTGAGTCTTGAAGTTGTTGTGGCGTTCACTGAGGCTGGATCCAAATATTGAATATTAAATCGTTTGGTACACATTGAATTTTCAATCTGGCATTTGAATATTGATTTATTTTTTCCCCACACCTGACATCCGCTCACAGCAGTGAACATAAAGCTCCAATAATCTTGAGATTACTCACATTCATATTGGGATCCCATTAAGGGATTGTGACCCCCAGTTGGGGGTCTAACCTAACCTGTTGACTCATCCACAACCTGCTAACTGTGTCAGCATGTTAGCAAGTCATAGCTGATTAACAGACTGCTGAGCTAGTCTTTTGTCTGAAAAAATGACTAGCATACCAAATCTGTGTTCCACAGTGATGAGTGCTAATGTTGCTTTTTTCTGTCTAGAAAGAGCAAGTATGTGAATTCAGGCTTTATTAGGAAAGGAAGAAACGTCAATAAATGAAAATACCACAAATCTATGGCTGTGTGTCTACAGAGCCTGCCTGTACTCAACTGTGTCACTGGAACTTTGGTTTTCTATTATACTACTATGTCGTCACTGTCCCACCGTGTAATGTTTCACAACTATCACTTTCAAGCTGATAACAGCTGGAGTTTGGCCTCTAGACGTGTCATTATGTAACACATGCAAAACAATAGTGAATGCACATCAATAGAGCATAAACTATGGTGCGTAAACACAGCTGGTGTCTTTAGGTTTGTTATTATTGTAAGAACTGGTTTACAGTACACACACATAGTAAGGTAGGTGGCTCTCTAGTACTCCTCTTTCATTCTTTCTTAAATCCAGTCCATAACCTTTTGTATTGTCCATCCTAAATGTCCCTTAAATGACCCGTGACATCGTAGAGCTTTGAGATTAAAAAAGGCTGATACCTAAATAATTTTAAATATCAAATGTGAGTTAAATGTCATGGGGTTAAGTGTCATTTGTAACTTGCTGAAGACACAACATTCAGTAAATCTCCAGGGAACAATCAGTGAGAGTCAAGGAAACCACCAGTCTGAGTAATAAATTAGTCATGACATGTAGCAATGTCCCAGAGGCTCTGATATTGTACTTGCTTTCATACATTTTGGAGATATGTCAACTCAGGCAGCCCACACAGCCTAATGCAGTGAGCCAGTCCAAAGAGAAAAGTTAAATTCATTAGTGTGTAAAATGTACAGGTTGGTATGTTGTTGGCACAACAGGAAAAAAATACAGAATCTAATGTATGCCATCATTTTTCCTATGAAAAGGCTCAAATGCTTGCATATGGTCATTGATAAAAAAAAAAAACTTATTATGAAAGTAATGCTCCATCTTTATTACTTACTCAAATATAAACAAAAGTAAATATTTTATTAAGACATGCATATTAATAATTCATTCAAATTGAAAGCACTTTAGGCTTTTCACAAATTCAGGTTCAACAGTTTATGGTTAAACTCAGTCAAGGCTCTATTGTACGTAGCTCTCTGTAGTCCTTTGTTGGTGAGAGCAACTGCTGGGGCAGTGATTTATCACCGGACGACTGCAGCTTGTGCTTGTACAGGAAAGGCACACGAGACTGACTGAAATGCATTATGTAAAGGGTTATTACAGCGGGGCTCCAGCTCTGTAACAGGTTCATTCAGGTGATGTTGAATGAATCAATAGATTGCCATGGATATTCCTGCTCTGATTTCTCATTTGAGGTTGCCACATTATAGGTTTACAACCAGCTAGCATGGATTAGCTAATAGACAACAACTGGCCCACTGCCAAAGCTGTCGCAGAGGAACCAACTTGATCTGGGTGAATACGACTGGACAAATAGTTCCGCACTGCTGAAGGTTCTTGATGTTTTTTAGTGTATAAATGTTAATACAGCAGATTGCATACTACTTCTTTTAAGTGCATCCCTAAATATTAGAAGTACTCTTGGTGCTATTTAGGGATGCACGGAAATGAAAATTCTTGGCCGAAGCCGAAAGCAAATATAATGAAATTTAATGAAACACCAAACAAGTACATTTCACATTTTTTCATTTATTTTGTCATTATTTTTTACCATTGCGTAAATTAAATAGTCAAAATGGGCTTTTAACTCAGCGTTTCCCACAGGATTTGGAGAGACTATAGTGGGTGGGTCCAAGGCCCAAGAGGGTCCTGTAAAGTAAATTACATGTAAACAAGTAAATTACTTTTAATGGACACATGTAATATTTTTTATACTTTCTGTGAATATAATCCAATTAATCTTATTTCCATCCTGTGTAGACATCTTATTTTGAAAACCAGACTTTGTCACATGTGTATCCTCACCACATTCATCAAGTCAGACCCAGTCTGATAAATAATGTAAGTGGTTCTCGTACGGCGTGAAGACATAAAGACTTCACAGCCTCTCTTCAGGTAGGACTCTCATACTGCAACACTTGTCTTTGTAAAGAGACAAACTGACAGGATAAAGTCTCTAACCTGCTTGTCCATTTCAGTGGATTTACCATAAAGCCTTGAATATGTGTGCACTCCAGATTTAGGTGCGGCTAGCGTAAACAATTTATTGACTTATTGGGCCGAGCACCGAAAGTGCTTTTCTTTTGCTATTTTCAGTTGATTAATGTAGCTTGCCAAACATTCAGTGCATCCCTAGTGCTATTATATCAGAAAACACTATAGAAATCTGCAGGGGCGACGTCTCCTCCTGGGGACTTCCCAGGGTGCAGTCCTGTTATAGCTTGTTGGACCTGCTTCTTCCAGCATGTTTGGAATAAAGTGTTGAATCCAGGCACATTGTTTGTATGAAGGACTATCCAGAAGTATTGTGCAGATTTCCCCAAGAGACTGTTGTGTTAAAAGGCATCCCACAGGACCAACTCTGAGAATCAGCTCTGAAGGTGTTATGTAAAGAGTCATCAGTCCTCTGTCTGTTTCTTCCTGTGCAGGATGGATTGAATGCTAACACAGATGCGTGCACAGTCTGCAGGCAGGCATGCAGGCTGGACAGGACGGGAGGGATTTTCCCATACTGCCTCTGCAGAGGCTGCCCTAGATTCCACCAAATGATTGTCTCGATGCAACTCAGCTATTATTAGAGCTGTATTATCAGGAGAGATGGAGTGAGAGAAGGAGGCAGGAAAATCTAGAGAGGAAGAAATAGTGGCTGAGAGAAAAGAAAAGTGTGCCGTGTTTTTCTTCCAGTTTGTGTCCTTGTCTCCTTCTCAATATTCAACACTTAGTCTCTCTTAGTTTTCATCAGAAATTGGCTCCTGTGTCCTACACAGTTTTCCATAACACAAACCAGGGTTTGTACTGGGTTCTTTATGAGATTGTGCTTTTCACTGACCGATACTGTTCAAACTGGCGCCTCCATATAATTGCTAAAAATCTTCAAATAGTTCTCATCGCAAGTTCCCAGAATTCATGTTTTGTCCAAAACCCAGTGACATTTGATTTACAGTTACATAAAACAGAGAGGAGCAGAAAAGAGAAACAACAAAGAGTTGGGGACAGTGAAAGATGAACAACTTTAATCGATTATCAAAAATGTTTATTCATTTTACGACTGACTAATCACTTGTTTCAGCAGTAGTTGGCGTATCTAGAGAGGGATCAGAAAGCTTTATCAGGTCTGCAGAGTCCAAAACCACAGAGAAACTGATTTGATTCTATTCTGAAATCTGACACCATGTTCCATTTCTGGAGCCATACAGTCTTTGATCACCTACAGTATTGTCACTGCAACATGACCTATAAAGCTGGTGTTTCATCCAGTGGACTGTTGTCTAGCTGTGTCTCCAGCGCTGACCAGCACTGTGGCTTACGTTTCTAAGAGGAGCGCTGTATTGACTGAATATGCACACCAATGTTTGTTTCCACAGCAGACAGCTGATTAACAGGTTTAATAATGCCTGAACAAACAGATCTGACCTGGTCACTTACAAATGACGGTCAGGCAGCCCTAAAGGCCAGATCTGAGAAACAAATTGGATTTGGCTGCAGTTTAAGTCGGTGAGTCAGACAGCAGACTTGAGGTAAGACCTATAGAATCAGTAGATTACAAGGGGAAAATGCTGCAAGCTGCTTTCCACTTTTCTTCTCAGTTGTTGTCAGTTGAGAATGTTTTTGCTAACCCTTTTTAAAGTATACGTTTAGTGTTTCTGTATTTTCTATAATTGTCAGGAAATCTCGTCAAACCAGTAGAGCAGAGACATTTTAAGTGGCACATGAGAAAGCAAACTCAATCCTACAATTTTGACATATGCCGCTATGTTTAATATTACATTAAGTTAGTTAAAAAACAGACAATCAACCTCCATGATGAATTAATTTTGACATTATTATTAGGGTTGTCAAGGGTATTAGGGTTGATAGACGTAAAGAAAAAATAACGGCGCCGATCAAAGGAGTTTACTTTCCATCCAGTTTGTGTGACAAGTGCAACAGAGACAGAAAATATGATGAAAAATTGCCTTCTGACTGACTGTACATGACATGTTGAAAGCAGTATACTTTGACTTAGGTGTTCCAGCTCATGCTTGACCTTCATGTTTCTTTAGGTCTTCAATACCAAAAAAATCTATTAGTATTTTTAACAAAAATTGTTGTGTCATTCTTAAAAAAGGTTATGAATGTGTGGGAAATAAAGATGTTTATAATTTGATCGCTGCTGGATTTAAAATGATTTTAATGTTGGTTGACTAATCTGCGTAACATGTTATCGTGGGCAGAAGGCGAATAGAGTCTGCCGACACAGGACGCACGCAGCAACAGAACAACGTGTGGTGTTTTTACAAGAGCAGCTAACAGTGAGAGCTTCAGTTTACACGCTGTTAGCAAGTCAGACAGACAAACCAAAGCTAAAAATTAACTCACTCTGCATTCACTATAACGTATATAATAATATAGTTTTCTTCAATCAAGTTTCCCGCAGCGCTCGCATAAAAACTAAAATATGGCCAGACTTCAGAGCTGAGCAGAGCGCTGTCTTCCGCCGTGTTGTCATTGACCCAAACAAACCCATGTTGGATATAGCGCATGCGTGCTTGCTTCATGGGAGACTATGGCTAACTTTGGTTAACGTTGGACAGTATTTGCTGCGAGTTTATAATAGCCGCGGTAACCAAATCCAGTTATCATGGTAATTAAAATAAACGGTGATAATAACCATCAGGAATTTTACCATGGTTTATGATTAAACTGCTAAGCGTTTCATCCCTATTCCACACACAACGTCCTGCTGGCCCAGATACTCACTAGAGCACCACATAAGGATTCATCCACCACTGAAAATAGTCCCCAACAACGCGCTCCTCCTGTTTGTCCAATGAAAAACTACAGCGAGCAGCTGTTTTAGGAAATGCCTGAGACTTTTTAAACATGAAACTAAGTTTATGTGAAGTGTTTTGAAAGATCTGCTTGTTCAGTAGGAACCAATGGGCTTGGAGCCCCTTTGAGACCACCAACAGAGAAGGGTCAGAGTACTGAGAGGCCTTAGATAAAGGTGATGGAATGTGTGCTCTGACATTTGTGAAGCAGTTGGTCTTGGTCTGCAGTGTTGCGTCTGATGACCTGTGGTAGTAAATTTGTTAGCAGACCATAACAAATGCGGAAACACATTAAACATGAAACAGGTTTCAGCCTGAAATCAGCGGTTCAGAAGGAAGTGTTTAGTTAGTATTTTCCTAGTAATGCATTGACAACAAAACTGTGCTATTTTTGGATGTGCCTTTTCCTTCCCTCTCTTCCTCTCACCTCTCCCTCCCTCCCTCCTCTCTCTCTCCCTCCTCTCCTGGGCCCACACATCCTTCATATGGAGGAGAGGAATAAAGGAGGGGGAAGCTGGGTCGCATCACTCTGCTCAAGGCTGTTTACTTTGCCTCTCTCTCTGGCTCACTCTCCTATCTTTCCTCGCCTGGCTCTTTTTTCAGCCTGTCTGTTCATCTCTCCTTTTTCTCTCTACTTTTCCCACATTTCCACGTATCCATTCTATCAAATCCCTGTACTGCGTTGCGCGTCTCCACACTTTCTGTCGTTCCTGCCGTCTTCTGTCTGTCAAACCTAAAAGGGGGCCAGAGCGGAGGGAGGTAGAGAGAGACAGAGCGGGCGAGCGAGAGAGAGATGACCTTGTAGAACAGGGACTGTTTCTTCATGCTGTCATTGGGTATTACTTCAGCTCATCTGCTCTCTTATTCTATCTCTCTCCTTCACATTACTTGCACCCCAGTGAACCTCCACAACAGAGCCACTCTTCTCTCCTGCCTGTTCTGTCTGTGCTGTGTTGGAGTTTTAGCCTGGTTAGCTCTACGCTCATCTTTTCTGTTCTCCTGTTAAACTGCTCTCAGGGCCTTTTATTAGTTTGGTGATTTAATAGAGGCCATTATAGTATGAATCTTTTCTTGACCTCAGCTGTCTGTGTGTTGCTTGGATGTGTCCCCCTGATGTTGCCGATCTTTTGGGTCTTTGTTCTCTGCAGAAAGACACCACATATGTAGCTTATTAGAAGAGCTGAACGGAGATAACGTGACAGTGGAAACTTTAATAATGGCATTGAAATAAACATGTGCGAGGAGGGTGCGAGGTTCTTCAGAAAACATGATTGCCCAGTCCCGAAATACTTTATGAAAATATAATGAGCTGGAGTCTTTTCGTTTCTGTTCTATGTAATCCTGGTAGCTCTGATGTTCTGTTTATGGGGAAATTGAATGCAGTAGAGGGGTGTTGGGGTTTTTTACTATTATAATGCACAACTGACTGATGCAGAACATTGCATATGAGAATTGTGAGCTAGAAATGGCCAATATTTTTTTACTCTCACCCCCACTGATTGATATTCTGTAGCAGTAGAAAGCAAGCAGCATCATTTGGTTCGTTGTCAGGGAAGGGGCACCTTAGTTACGGCTTTGTCCACCTGGTTGCCGCTGTGGTAGGCTAGTCTCTGGATGTGAAATATGTATGTACTGGATGTATGGGAAGTTTGAAGACCAAGTAGCACTGTTGAATCAGAATGTAGGAGTACAGGTAAACTGTGTGTGTGTGTGTGTGTGTGTGTGTGTGTGTGTGTGTGTGGTAACAGAGGGCAACTGATGTCTTGGCCCAGATGTAGGAGCAGTTACACGGGAAACATTCACAACATGGCCCGTTCACCTTCAATCTAATCATGCACGATTAGCTGCTGGGTCCCTAGATTGCCATCTCTCCACCTCTTCATCATCCCTCTTTCTCTCTGCCCCTCCATGTCCCTTTATCCCCATTCATCTGCATGTCTTCTCACTGAATAATTGCCCTGCCATTCTTTCCTGTAGCAATTTCAGCACACACACACACATACAGATCTCTTTCAGTTTTGTATTAGGAGGGAACATCAAACGTGTCTCTGCCCACTGCAGCCCTACTTGAATTTCTTTTTTTTGCACGATGAGATTTCTCTCTCTCTGACTCTTTCCTGCTCGTCTGTAATTGTGAGGGGAAGCCAGCCAGCAGCCCAGCGACTCAGAAGTTGCTTCATATATTTATGTACCTCTGGGGGAACATCTCTCTGTCAAAGTCTGTGTCTCTCTCTCCCTCTCTCTCTCCCCCCGGCTGATTGATATTCTGTAGCAGTAGAAAGCGGCGGCAGCAGCATAATTTGGTCCGTTGTCAGGGAAGGGGCGCCTTGGTTACGGCGTTGTCAACCTGCTTGCCGTTGTGGTAGGCTATTCTCTCAGTTTCCAGGCAGCTTGACTCTCCTCTTTTTCCTTTGATCTCATCCATCCCATAGTTATATTTGACATATTCGATGTCACTGGGTACAGATGATGCTCTCATCTTCATTTCCTGTTTGTCCTAGACATCCCATTCTTCCAATCTCATGCCATCCCTTCCGTTATTTCCTTCTCCTCTCTCTGTTTCCTCCTTCATGCCATTAAATCTATTTCTTTCAATCTCTGGTTCCTCCTTTTTTTTAATGTTCTTTGTAGCGGGTTATGCCAGATAAGGGACACTTCACCTCCCAGTGAGTTAGTATTACACTTTATGTGGTTGGGGTACTCTCATCATGTCAAAAATCAAAGCAGCAGAGTAGGGTTGGGGACATAATCGATTACGTAAATACGCCGACTCGCATTTACGCGCATCGAAGTGTCGCTGCATCAGGTGTTAGCAAGGATTCCCCCGGACAAGCCCCAGCTGCAACACCGCGCCTACTTTCTGTCTCCACACGGAGCACGGCACATTATCAGCACAAGGACAAGTATTTCTTCATCGCCTTCATATTAAAAGTAATTTCTGCCCCGCTGCTCATGGTAACGCAACGTGACACCGTGTGTCATCTAACGTTCGGCCGTTTTATGTTCTCTGTTTATTTAAAGGTCACATCTCAGCTGAAAGCAACATTACAGAAACTCTGTGACTGTGTCTGTACAGTCCGTGAATCCTTTCAGTTGTTTCCTTTGCCCCACTCTGATGCAGAAATACATTTGAATATCATACTGCATTGCTCAATATTGAAATAAATCCATGTAAGAAACATTAAAAGTTTTAAGTAAAGTAGCCTCTTTAATATCTGTAATTGTTATTATCACAACACATCAGTGGTGTGGAAATTGGATTCATTTTAAGATGTGCTGCTATTGTATTAATTAAAAGGGAACATTAAGAATACACAAAATTAGTCATTAGATTAATCAACTAATTGAAAAAATAATTGTTAGATTAATTGATTTGAAAAATAATCATACAGCCTTACAAGAGAAGCCGTGATAAGTGGACTTATAATTAAGAATGGGAAACACAACAGGGAATCTCTACTCTGAAAAGCAATAAAAGCCCAGGAACAGATGGGTATGTTTACGAATTTAATAAAACATTTGAAGAGACATTATCTCCATTATTTATAATCCAGGACCATGGCCCCTCCTGGAAGGAGGCAAAAAAAGTTGTGATACATAATGCTGACCTGCGTATCATAACAGCTATCCTTGTGAGACGCTTCAATAAAATTATGGCAAAACAAATTCATCCAGATCAGACCAGACACAACACAACTTATTAGAGACGGCAGTAACACAAAGAGGACTGACAATAAATGTACAACAGTGCAAAGTACAACATAAATGATAATTGTACACAGATGACGGGCTTTTATATGTAGCTGAACCTGCAACAACAATCCTGCAGGTGAAGGATCTTATTTCATCATATGGGTACTTCTCGGCTAAATGGTCTGTAACTTTGAAGTCTCCCGACCACTCAAAGCTCTTACACTAGATGTCACATTAATCCGTTCACACACATTCACTGATCAGGAACACTGATTCACTGATTCAGGGGCAAGTAGGGGGTCAGTATCTTTCCCAAGGACACTTATTGATGGGTGACCCACTTCTCTACCTCCTGACCTCCTGAATGTTACTTTACTTGCTGTGTCGTTGTTCATGCTGTGTTGTGGTATTTGTCTTGGTGTTAGATTTCTACAGAATTGTTTACCCCACCTTTTCAAATTTACACTTCCTAACAGGCTTTTTGAGATGTTTACAATAAGATTAAACTTTTAACATAAACAAAGAATGGTTTGAGGTTTTGGAGCCCACTCCAATTGAAGAATTCCTGATAAAATCACAAAAAAGAAATGGGGATAAGAAAGCTGTATGTTGTCTTTGGAAAGTAGCCTATGTTTAGGTATGAATTTGAATTATACAGTATAGATAGGAGAGAGGAGGAAACTGAATTGAATACAGACATACCACAGGGCATATAGGATGAAATGCGCACTAAGTAAGTAAGTAAGTAGATATAGTGGCTAAAATGGGCCCAACACACTCTAAGAAATGTTGGAGAAATTGCGGTACAATTGACTTGGAAAAATACAGCAAAAAAATTAGAAAAATAGAACACAACTCCTTTTGCATAGGAGTCAGTGGAGCACCAGCATGAAAGTGTCGGACCGCAGTTAGAGAAATTCCTATACTGTGCTGTGATTGGCCAACTTGCAATTTGGGGCGTGGCTTAGCGAAGGGTGAATTGGCAACCATTAATAAATAGTTAATAGTTTTCTCATCCTCGGTTGTTTTTCGAAGTTGAGTGATTCTCAACTCAGGTTTTTAACCAAGAAAAGGTCATGGGTTGGGGGGGTAAAGGGGATAAAGGAGTCTTTTTAGCCTGGCTAGTCTGCACCTTTCCTGTGCAGTCAAGCTCAATAAATCAGATTAGAGTTTTTGGAGAACAGGATAGAGCTTAGTGAGTGTGTGTGTGTGTGTGTGTGTGTGTGTGTGTGTGTGCGTGTGTGTGTGTGGACATGACTTACAGCAGGGAAAGGCTGACAGACAGAGAGAGAAAAGGAAGGTTATGTAGCTGCTTGAAAACCTTATTAAGTCATCAAAAAGGGTTACAGAGGCTTGTTGTGTTCTCCAGCTTTTGCTGGCGCTCTATTTAAAAGGCAGATTTTGCTTCTCCCTCTGCATTGGTCGTTTGCTCTCATGCCTCATGCTCATTGGCTGCCAGCGGCCTCCAGTGCAGCCAGCCAGAAAGCTTCTCCACAGCCGTTATTGATGGGCAGATTACACACTGCTGCACTGCTAAACACACATTCACATATACATATATATGCAATCTGTGTCGTAAATGTACTGTACATGTACATGGAAACACGTAAATATATGCAGTCACATATGAATACACAGTGACTGTGCACAGCCTCTTCACTTCCTGACAAATGTCCACTGATAATATTATAGTCTCTGGCCTCGTCTCAGTAGTTGTTCTTTGCTGCACACTCAAGGCCTTTAAATGTACAAACCCGTAAGTGGCAGTCAGCTCCATGTCTCAAGTGAAAGGCCAGACCTGCACTAACTCTATGATGAGAATCAAACATCCAACCCCAGACCAAACACCACACAAGGCATCTTTAACCCCTTCACCCAGCATAAATGTAAATCTGAAAGTAAACATGAATGAATCTAATATTTTTATAAATATCTGAGCTGAGATTGACCACAGTAAGGAAGAGATGATGCTCACTGGCTTGGTGACCTTCCTCGTAATTTTAATGGGCATTGTGATATGTGAAATGGAAGGGCTGAATAGAAAAGACAAACATGTGGTATCTATTGCTTTGTTTTTTGTATTTTTTAGGCTTTCCTTATACGTAATTTCACTGTTTATCATAGGAAAAAAATGGTGGAATATGTCAAATGGTGTGACATAAGTAACATTCCACAACAGTTGAGCAGTGGCTTTGGACATTGTAATATTACAAATCCAGGTAACATATTCAGGGGCTCTGCTTCAGATTCTGGGATCCCTAAAAACAGGTCTCTCTGTGGGCCCCAGAGTCTTTGAACCACACACACTGAAATCAGATGCTGTACAGTGAAAGTATGGCATCTGCTTTTCTTTGTTCTCTCCTCACTGTAGCTGATAGAAGCCTACTGATTCAGAGCTGTGTGTGAGAGGGAGAGAGAGAGAGAGATCATGGCCAATACTCACTGCTGCCTCTGGTTTCTATGGCAACAGACTCACCAGACACTTGAGTTTTCCCATTCCTATCGTGTATGTTTTTCTCAACTGAATGCTTGGTGTACTCTGTTTATGTACGTTTGTGTGTGCGTGTGTGTGCGTGTCTGTAGACAGACTACAGGATCATTCCTGCTCTGGACCTGTCAGGGTTATTAATATGCTTGCTAACAGTAATCAGTGGATGCAGACGGATCACACACAGAGGCAGAATCTATAGCTCCGTTCTTCACATCTCATTGCATCCCTTACCCTGCGTATGTACTGTATAGGCTTGGGCAGTATCAGGGTGTTACAGTATACTGGGGTATTTAGAACCCTAGTCCTGGAGGTATGATTTTAAATACTGCTAGAAACACAGACACTGCTATTTCTGCTGGATTGATCATATTGGCTGTTTCTGTGCGCTCAGTTCAATTTGAAGCAGAATTTTTGCTCTAAAGATGCTTTGTTTCATAGCTTTAGTGGCTCTTGGCGCTTTTGAAAATCACCACGTCCTACCAATAGTCATGGAATATGTAAATGTAAATGCTCCGTACTTGTATAGTGCCTTTCTAGTCTTTTCGACTACTCAAAGCGCTTTTACACTACATCTGCATTCACCTTTCACACACACATTCACTCACTGAGCCTAAGCGCTCGAACGGAACTAACATTCACACACATTCATACACTGGCGGAACAGCGCCAGGGGCAATTCGGGTTCAGTGTCTTGCCCAAGGACACTTCGACACGCAGCCTGGGGAGCCGGGGATTGAACCGCCGACCTACCGATTAACGGCCAACCCGCTCTACCTCCTGAGCCACAGCCGCCTCAATATGTGTGGCAGGCAGCATTTCAAACCATCACTGTCCGGATAACGGGAGGTGACTGGTTGTCTGGTTGTCGCAGAATCACTAAGCTTGTCTATTAGAGGCGTCACCTAGGTTTGTTCCAATTGGCGATTGGCTCGCTTATCAACAATTGAAGAGTTGATCAGCGATTGGTTTTTCATGTGCCAATAATAAGGTGATTTTAACTGACTATTAAAACTATTAAAAAAACAGTCTCTAGAATTTGCACCACACTGCAGTGTTTCCCATTCATTGATTTTTATTTGTGGCAACATGACACACCACAACTTCAGCACTTACCGCCACTTACTATTTACTATGAGTAAAGTCATTATTCATCGTGGAGCTGCTTGTAGCGCATAGATTCACTCAGCACCTCCTCTCACTCTCTCTCTTGCTCTCTCACACAAACACATCGTAACGGAGCCGTGTGTTTATAGAAAAACTGAAGCATTGAAGTTGACTCTGAGATGTTAGTCTATCTATTTTCTTAACACAACGCTGTCAGTGTCGGAGACGGATACATTAACGTTACAACACAGCTGGGTTGTCGAGGGTGACATGCTGTACATAGCTGCTATCAATTGCACCCTCCTTCTCCCTGCCACGTGCGTGCGCTGTCACAGTTACACAATAATTCTGTGGGAAACACTGTACTGTGCATTTACAGATGTTTCTGGTGGTTTCCCTTAAAGCTAAGAAGCCTTATTTTCATGCTGGCATTTCACTGACTTGCTGCAACGACTGACTGTATTATACACTGTGGTGAACTTCAGTTCTCGTGTGCTTTGTGTTTCTTGTTGTCTGTCAGCACCTGAAACACCTTCTTGTTAGTGACTGTTAAGTAAGCTGGAGTGATTGTCATGTGTCACAACAACACCTGCTGTCTCCTCTCCCTTCCAAACACTAGCTACCCTCCAGGCAGTCAGTGGACATAAAGTTGTTACTGTGATGTAGAGACAGAGCTCGGTTAAAACTTTCTGGATGAAAGATCCTTTTGTTACAGATTAATAACTCTCAGTCCATGTTGCTAAGCTGGTAAGGGGAACAAGCCATGTTTGTTTGGCTTTTCACGACCCGCCCTACTGTGCTTTTGATTGGCTAGTAGTCCTTACCTAAGAACTGCACGTGTGCAACTCCCAACAAGATCTTGTAGAGGTGAGATGCATCACTACAAAACGAAGCGTTCAACACACAGGGAGAAAAGAGAAGCTGCAGCAATGTGCAGTATGACAAAAAATGTTTGAAAATGAAACCATGTAAACCTGTTCTGATACAACACCTAAATAAAACGATGGACCTAATAATGAGCATAATCTGACAGTTTAAACGTTGAATCAGAACGTTACTTATGTAATGTGTTTCCACTTATACAGCAATGATGTGTAATTTAGTATTATTTGGTATTGTATTCTGATAGTATTATCATATCCTGTCATTCTTCTTCCATACATTTCCCATATTATTATATTTATATTGGGATAAATATTCTCTATTACCACGATATTGAGTTCAGTCGTATTTCCTCCAGGTACTCCATTTTCCCTCTCAGTCCTCAGACTGTTGAACATGTTAAGTTGCTCGGAGGTGTGACTGTGAGGGTAAATGGTTGTCTTGTCTCTTTGTGTCAGCCCTGTGAACAACCTGTCCAGGGTAAACCTTGCATCTCACCCAGTGTCAGCTGGGATGAGCTCCCGACCGTGACCCTCAAGTATAAGCTACATCAGATGGATGGATGGATATTTTTATTAGATTCAGCACAAGTGTAATTATCAGGGGCCATTTCAAATATTTTATTTCCTGCTGGCCTGTTTTGACCTTTGGCTCATTGAACTATTTGCCCCAGCATTTTTCTTTAATCAGCTGTAACAAATTTAAACCAAAAACATAGTTTATTTTCATGTTGTTTCTGTTATGCCACCTTCATTGTTTAGTGTCACTCTCTTTGCACTGAGTAACTGTCAACAAAACAGTGATTGTTTGATGCTGAATGTGTTCCACAGTGGGCTGTAAGGGGCTGGCTAGCAGGAGTGATAATGGCTAGTTCTATGTTTGCTGTCTGTGTTCTTTTTTCAACACAGCCCTATAATTTCCTGTCCCTACGTGGCCTGTTATTGGCCCGGGGCCAACGGGCAACATTTAGTGTTAGATTGGGTTTTAATGGCCTGCACTGACATACAGGCTGGGCATAATGTGAAAATGTGCATATGCTTGAGTCTATATTTGTGTGCGTCCCTTTAATTTGTGGCAGTAATGCTGGTTTAGACTCTTACAACACACACTAAAATGGCTGTCAACAAAGTTTTTCCTGTACTGAGAATTGAAAGAGTGTGAAAGAGAATCGAAAGTATCTTACTCTAATTCTGCAGCACCGTCACCCAAACCTTTCCATTTCCACAATAACACAACCTGTTTTATTCAGTGCATCTCTGCCTGCTCAGGAAGCAGTAGAACCACCCCAAGGCCACACTAGGTGAAAAGTCAAGTTAGCAGCATGATACATACAAGCAGAATTCACATTAGGAACAGCAGTGCTGCTGCAGGTTTTA
The DNA here is from genome assembly GCA_024633595.2 of Lepomis macrochirus. Classification (NCBI taxonomy): domain Eukaryota; kingdom Metazoa; phylum Chordata; class Actinopteri; order Centrarchiformes; family Centrarchidae; genus Lepomis; species Lepomis macrochirus. The sequence continues at coordinate 27,388,043 of JALXJV020000023.1, forward strand.
GGCAAACTTGTTTTCCTATTGCCTGAGTGGTTTGGATTACCAAAATGTGTTTTTGTTTATCTAGATTATTGAGTAGACTGGTGACCATCAGGTTTATTGCTCTGCTTGTCAAAGCTCAGAAAACAGCACCTTGTTTACTCTGAAGGTTGGCCAGCAGTGTCTTCTAGCAGCCCCAAACAAAATCACTTTTGGATTGTGTTTGTTTCAGGACAAAGTGTAGGTTCAAATTGTCTCTTTTTTTGGGGGCCATGAAAATCTGTAAATAAAATAAAAGCCTCATTTTTAGTTTCTACCCAAACCTTTTCAATAATGGTGACAGAAAGTACACACATCTCATTCATTCCTGTTGTTGTTAATAACAAATGTTAATTACAGAGAAGGGTTCAGTGTCCTTAAATGACTGCTACTGATACAAGTGAAATGGTAAGAGAGGTCAACAATCAGTGGAGGTATAGAGTGAGATGGGTTAACTGATAGAAGCATGAAGGTATTAATGAACAGATAGATGCTAATAAAATCACAGACTGCTGTAACTGTAAACAAGGGAGGACAGACTGAGGTAGCTGTCCTCAGTCCTGTTGGCTGGAACTAACCACTCAGTTGACTGCAGTAGTGCATTATGGGAGGGGGGTGGGGTGGGAGGCTGAATGAGGAGAGATGCACTCGTTGATCCCTCTTCCTCTCTGCGTGTATGGAGGGTAGAGTGGGGGAGGGGCGAGTTATATAGAAGGCGGAATGAGGGAACGGGGGAAAGAAGATGACAGAGGAGGAGAGAAGAGAGAAAGGTGGCTAATGCATACATGCGCACACAGACAGACAGACAGACACACACACACACACACACACACACACACACACACACACACACACACACACACACACAAAAGACACCTGCAACCATCAGTCACTGGATTGTATTTGTGCAGTGAACAGAAAGGCTTCTGTGACTCCAGCAGTGCAGTGTTAGGATACCTCTACATTACTGTTGACTCTGTGATCAAACTGAATTTAACGTCATTAACTTCAAACAGCTGCTGGCGTCTCACTCATACATCCCAGACCTTGTTTTAGTTTAAATGCATTCAGAATTGTATTGTGTGTGTGTGTGTGTGTGTGAACAGTATCTGTGTTAATGCACATGCTTCTGTACAGTTTGATTTTCTGCAAGTAATGGTTACAAAATGTGAAATTAGATGTGACATGTATCTCACATGAAGTATATCCTAGTACTGCATGTAAAAATGCACCCAGCGTTTGACTGTCGGTCTTTCCTTTAATCCCCTTTCTCCACTTCCTCCTCCGTCTCTTGCTTCTCATTCTTCCTCCTTTTCTGCTTTTCCTCCTTCTTCCCTGCAAAATCAAACTGCACTCATAGTTGTTTTGGTTTGTGATGTTGTTATTGAAATGTGTCTTTTTGTGTGCTGCGCAGGCATATGTGGAGTTTGATGACCAGGAATGGGAGAAGAGAGAGTGGGTGAAGGTCTATGAGGATTTCCAGCTGTTTCTGTTGGAGCACCAGCTGGTCTGGGCCAAGAGAAAGGAGGGAGCAGGAGGAGGAGCAGGAGCAGGTGGAGGAGCAGGAGGCCTACTGCAGGGAACCAAGGCCAAACACATACAGTGGCCTGCCCTGGTAAGACCTTTGTTTTCTATTTATAAGCTGGACACAATAGCAGAAACAGTCAGCCAAATGACTGCTCAGGATCATCCTTCATCCTCCTTGTGTGTTCTTAGGGTGCTTTCACACCTGGATTGATATGTTTTGTTCCGGAACAGATCCGAAACAGAATACTTTGTTCCGAATCAATTTAATACGTCACTCTGTTCACACCACACTGTTGTAAAGCGGTCCAAATCGCTCACCCTTCCAGGGCTTTCCTTACGCCATTATGTCACTACCTTATGCGTGCAGGTCACGCATCCCATTGGGCGACATCTCCATGACAACAGTAACACAAAATGAATCGCGGGTGGACTTCGCGTTGCAAAAAGGTGATATGGATGTTTGGTCGGAACAACACATCTCTTGGATGTTGCACACCACACATAAAAACACTGGTCTACAAGGGGGTCAGTGATAAAATTAAAGAGAGGGGTTGTGAACGCTCCGTCGAGAAGCGCCGCACGAAGTTTAAAAAAAACTCCGACAGCTGTAGGCCTACATAATACAACCACAACAACATAACGCAGAAAAATACGCTGCCGAAGCTGTTGAAAAGCGATCTTTTAGCGAATTGATTTGTTCCGGTTCGTGGGTCGGTTGTGTTCTCACTACAAACGAACCGCTCCAGGGTTCGTATGGAATCGACGGAACAAAACAACCGAGCCGAGACCACCTCTTCTAGGCGGTCTCGGCTCGGTTGTTTTGTTCCGATTCAGAGTGCGATTGTTGTGTTCACATATCACCAAACGAACCGGGCCAAAAGGGAAACGCCCACTTGTTTCGGAACAACGTCTCCAATCGATCCAGGTGTGACAGCACCCTTAGATTCATTTGTCTTTGTGGTGATGGATCCATGTGGTTGCTGAGTGGCAGCCCTGCCACGTTTACCAACTTTGTCAGTTTTGTTGAGCCTGTCTCTCAGAGATTTTAGTACATTTCTGAGGATTTGTGACTCCTTTAGTCTCAGTAGCCCTTTTTAAACAGAGATCTTGCAACACTGCCATTAGGGATGAACGAAATAATCGTTTCCAATCAAAATTGCTATTTGAAAGATCGCGATTAGCTGATTGTGAAGATGGAGATTAAAAATGCAGGTTAATTATACAGCATATCCTACAGTCATGCAGTGACATTCGTTCTGTTGTCATCCTTGTGTGACAGATCTGTTCACCTATCACAAGCTCCATGCGCTCCTGTTATGGTCCTACCCACCAATCAGAGCCTGCACAGGATGTGTACATCTAACAGCAAACATGAGGAAAATGTGGGATAATGGCGCCAGCCGAACCGACACAGGCGGCGGCTGTGCTGCGGTTTTGTCCGGCGTTAAGTCACACCAAAGAGTTTCAGCAGCTGAGTGTTTAGCTGCCCTACGTTGTTAATTTATCATTCTGTGTGCTTCAACTATGGATAACAGCTCTCTGTGAGCCTGTTTCGTTTCGCTCTCTGCATGGCTACATCCACATGGAGCATTTCAGTGTTTTCTTTTTGTTGACTGGCTCAGATTTAGCTTATTTGTTCAGTTATCCTTGATATTTGTGCTTCTAGTAGTGGGCTACGTAGATAAATTGTTAGTTTTTTTTTTGTTTGTTTTACTTTTGTTTATTGTTGATGTTTTTGAAAATCGACTGGATTCTCTGAGCCGTTCTGTGTCTGACTATCTACCTGGTTTATCTGCGTGGTTTCTATCAGAAATAGACAGGCAGTGAATATTGAACTTAAACTTCAGTAAAAAAAAATCTCAAATTCAATCGTAATCGGAAAATCTGTCAGGAAAATTACAATTAGATTTTCCCCCAAATCATTCAGCCCTAAATGCCGTGAAGGAGACCTGTACCTACGAGGGCTTTGCTTTTTACAACGAACCAAACAGCCACAGCATAATTCTGATTCTATTCAGTTCTTTTACTAACTCCACTGCGGGCTTAACAGCGAAACAACAATGCCCCCTGTTCCATGTTTGTATGTGTTGTACTGAACAGCGAGGCAGAATAACGGCACAACATTACCGCCTTAATACAGGCTGTGTAAAAAGGGCTAGTGTTTACCAGCTGTTCTAAGTGCTGGGCTGTGTCTGTTGACCTTCCAAAGGCCACTGCTTTGTTCCTCGTGGTGAAGGGGGTCTGTTTGGTACATTGTCACACTTTTTCAGTTGTTCTCCTTGCCACATGAATAAATCATGTTGTCTTGCTGAGAGACTGGACATTTTGCTTCAAGGAGCCTGTTTCCAATGCAGGAACTTTTCCAGCAACCCCAGAACCATTTCTAAAACGTTGTTACCTTGCCTGTGTTTGCACTGGAACTGGAACACTGAGCACAATGTCTGTAACACTATGTACACTTTATACAAAGAACAACAAGTCTCTGTTGTTTCCTCGTGTGTGGAAATTGTGTCTAAAAAGCACCGCTGTAACTTTAACTAATCCTCACTATTCTTCAGATGTGGTGGAAGCACAGCCGAGAATGTGTTGGAGGGACTTTCAGTTCCTAGTTTAATTCCTTAGTTCCTGGATATATTTGGTCAAAACATGCTTTTAGTTGCCTCATGTTACTTTTACCTCTCAGATAGTTTAACTAATAACAGTTTATTCAGAAAGATAATACAAAATGCGGCTAAATTACTAGTTTCTCAAGAGCAAAATCAGTCCCCAGCACATCAGATGCATACTGCCGCCACCAAAGCCAAGTAAAGTAAAATAAATGCTTTGCAGGGAGGCTTGAGGCGGTGGGGGTTGGGGGTGCTTTCATAATCTAGCTGTCTCTTGCTGGTTCTCCATCGTTGCCAACCCCAGCTTTAAAATGCCAGACGTATGTGCTTATTTTTGTAACACTAGGTTTCCTATAGAGTATAGTGTATATAGAGTAGAGTATAGCTTAGAGTAGTGAAGCGAGTGTCGGAAGAAAGTAGCCGCTGACAGCACAGGTAAAACCTGTTTGTCTGATAGTGGCTTTAATTGGAACGTCCCCCTCTGCGCCTGTGTGCGTCTCATTATCAGTCAACACATCAGCACTCTGATGCTGAGTCTGCTCTGTGGCTGTCGTCTCACACACACGTGCTGTGATGTGGTGGCACTGAGGTTGCTGTGGTGTTTTTGTTGTCGTCTGTATGTCATAATATTCCTCACACACACACACTTCAGACGACAGAGGTCTGTGCAGGCATGCTCACGCTGGAGCGTGCGGATGTGTGTGTGTGTGTCTGTGGCAGTGAACTCTTATTTTTAGTCGGTTGGAGCTAAATGTTTTTGTGTCAGTCCCTGACTGAAGAATTTGGTTTGTAAATGTTTGACATTGATGGCATTTAGTTGTGGACTGTGTGCATGTATGTCAGCGTGTGCTGGGAAATGTGATTCACTGTTTTGATTATGTAATAGCAGAGTGCACAGCGCCATCTGGCACATGCATGGGAGATAAGAGTTCAAAGACTTCCACGCACAGTTTTTTCCTGGTTGTTTTTCTCTCTGTCTGACTCCTCCTCCTGTTTTTTTTCACTCGTTCGTCATATCACTGCCCCTCTGCTGCTGTTGTCATAGCAACAGCATCAAAATCTAGTACAGACACACATACACACCAAGTGGTGGACACAAGCGGATGAGCTGTAAGCTTTCAGAAGCAGTGTATCATATTTTTTGAGAAGAAAATGTTCAGTTCTGCGTTGGGTTCTTGTGTTTTAGTTAATAACAATGAAATGATCAGAGATTAAAAGAATTCCAAGTTCTACATTAAGCAGAACATCGGAGAAGCATTTATTTCCTTTCTGGTAGATTTTTGAAAATTGTTGCCTGAATATGCCTTTTATTGAAAGCCTTCAATCAAAAAATGGCTCAAAGAAAATGTCTACACACACACACACACACACACACACACACACACACACACACACACACACACACACACACACACTCTGAAATACTAGCTTTCTGTTGCTTTCCAGCCTTTCAGTTCTGCTATTGGTCTTCATGGGAATTTTGGGTCAGTGAATTCATTCCTTTAATGAATTTACATGTCTGCAAATGTAATTGACTAACCACTGATCATGTTAATATGATGCATTTTATCCAGACTAAGTACATTACACATCATATCATGACCGTGGTGTCAGCAGACTGACCCAACAGTTAGGTTAACATTCTTATTTATCAGGAAGGTGCATTGTACCTTCAAACGTACTTCATTGTGTAATGGGTGAGTCTGTGTTAACTCACCGTAAGTTAAAACAAAAGCTGTTCTCCAAATGAAGTCAGTCTCACATAAAACAAATAAAGGCTGGCTAAAAACATCAAAGTGAATTACTAGTTCACATGGTAAATACAGCATATTGATCATTTGCACAGCACCAATTCCATCAGTACAGCACAAAGAGAACAACACAGGCATGCCACTCTGCTGCTGCCTTCCTTTTTTACAGAATACTCTTTTCGTTCACTATTTCCAGTTACTGTACTTAAATGTTTTTTTATCACTGGTAAGCCACTGTCTGTGAAACTCAACACTTCCCACCGATTTTTCATATTTAAAACCAGTGTATAAGGGGGGATCATGGCCTTCATCTATGCAGGGAGTGTTTTCATTGACGGTAACTTCACAGTGATAGAAAACACATCACAGTCGTAGCAATAAGACTCCTGTGGAGATTACAATATTCTTTACATTATTTTTCTTTAGTTTTACATGTTTTTTTAATTATTATTATAATTAATTATAACATTAATCCAGATTTATCAAGAGAACAGGTCAACATGAATGGCTCATGGGTGACCGACAGCAAACAGAATCAACAGGAGAATGTTAGAAAACTGGAATAAAGTATGCTTTATAATGGCAAATCCGAAATGAATACAAACATGTTTAAAATAAAGCCCCGTCTATTTCTGTAGTTGAGGCACATAAACGTGCAGCAGTGCCAAAATAAATTGCTCCACAGAGGTTAGATACGACTATCATAGCAGTGAGCACTACACTCCTGGGAATGTGGTGAAATCACATTTAAAGGCATGATGTAAGGAGGCTCCAGTGGACAACTTTTACTGTAAAGTAAATGTAGTAACAGTTGAGTATTAGTTTAACAAGGCCAAGGAGGAATCATCTTTATTACAAAGAGAGCAGATCTGTGTGCTGGAGAAATACATGACTCAGCAGGCGCTGCATTCTTCTTCTTATCAGTTCAGTCGGAAAGAAGCAGCCTGAAACCTGAAAGAGTTTCTTTATTTTAGGTTGTTGGGCTCCTTAATCCTTAATCGACTCTTGAGTTTAATGTAAGAAAGATTTGCTTTGTGAAACATGCACTGCTGCAGAAACACTGGTGTTGATTATTATTATTATTGACACATTCACATAGAAACAGACACCTCCACAGCCAGACACACAAATTAGTCCTCACACAGGCAGGGCCAGCGGATTACTGTCTAGTTATTACATTGTTACATAACTAACCCCTGTGACCTCCACACACACACACACACACGCACACACACTGTAACTTTATACAGTGAGTAGACACTGATTATGTACTGGAAAATATGGTTTTATGCTCTGCACTAACAAGTTTGAATGAGCCTGTTTGTTTGTTTTAAGGTTCTGTAATATATATGTTTCCATTGATTAAACACACTAATAAAACAGTGTAAACCAATATGGTTTCTTCTTTTCATCATGGAACTTGTATCCCTATTATTAGTACCAGCTTTAAAACCAGGCATTTTGTTGTTAGCGCTGGGCAGTTAGTCCAATTCTCATTGACAATATTGGCTTTCAACGATTATGAAAACTCGAGATAAAACTATTATTGTGCCATTTTGCCTTGTGTTAAAAGATAAATCACCCATCTTAGGATGGGTTAAATGCAGAGAAGAATTTCCCAACAGGTATCAATAAAAGATAACTTAAAGCCAGCTCACCCCTTTCCTTTACAGCGGTGCACTTTGATAAGACTTAACTCACTATCAGCAGACTGTGGCATGTTGAGTTCAGCTCACTGTGGTGTGTGTGAGCCAGCCGCCCCTTGAATTTTGATGCTGTTATTGTACTGAAGCTTGGATTTTAAATAAATCTCTATTATATTTTAAGGTAAGAGGGTTTATTTATGGTTTTCATTTAAATTATATTTAAAGTTCAATAAACATGTAATGTTTCCAAAGTCAATGAGTAAGCATGTTAAATACTCAATTTTTGCTTTTTGCCGTAATCGAGCAGCCCTAATACTGAACAATATGAAAATTATAGTAAGCTAATATTTGGTATTGAAACTAAAACAACTTACACCATTAATCTTTAATTAAAAAGGCAGACAGGGACCCTGGTGTGGCAGAAAATAGATGCATCTCCAGCTGCTGTGCATCCACTGAGGCCGCTGTGTAATCACTAGTCAGTGTGGGGAATTCTACACAGAGGCAAGTGACATTGTGTTAGCTATCTTCCTTCACAGCAAATTGGCTGTGAAGAGTAAAAATGGAAACACACAGGGGCGGATGGAGGGATGGGAGAACCTGAAAAGAAAGAAGTTAGAAATGAACTGACATGTAGCAGAACTTGCCTCTGTTCCACTATTGTAGGATCGATCAGTGTTTCAGTGATGCTAACGACAGCAGCAGCAGTTGTAGGAAAAGTAGTAAGAGTAATAATAGAACAGTGACAGCTGCAGTAGTAGCTGTAGGTGGAGCAGTAATCTGATAACTAGTATTGGAACTGGAAAAGATCCAGATGGATGGAGATCCGATCTCCAGCCTATTTCTAAATATATTCATTGTATAGTTCATTCATGCAGTCAGAAGTTAAAAAGGCATTCAAGGTATTCTAAACAAGTGTCTGCAGTGTGGAATTACACTTAACTACGTGGTTAACTGTAGTTACTGTTACTGAGGAAAGCAGCAGAGCCCATTTCAGTGCCACTAGTTTAATCAGGTAGTCAGGTAGTTACCTCAGTTAAACTGTGGACAGGTCTCCAGTCTGTCAAACTGCTAACACACAGACAACTGTTCACACCTACAGACTAATTATTCTGTTAGCCTAGCCTGTCAGCTAACTAAGTGATTATTACCAAAACTTAGTTTTTAACTTTGTTATGGCTAGGCTAGCAGACCCAGGTGCAGGACTATGAAAGGGAGGAGTTAGATAAAGGAGGAATATTTATTTCGGGGTTAAACGGATCTGACATTGAGCAGGTGAAGAGCGAGGCAGAGTGAAAATCGACGCGTGACGAACGCAGAGCAGGGGAACTGAAGCTGAAGAACTGAAGAATCCGGGAATAGTTTAGCCGGGGGGGTCCAGAGAGAGCAGATGGGATGAGCTCTATTTTAGGTAGCTCGACTGAACAACACGTTACTATGCATAATTCACTTTTAACTTTTACTATAGGAACTGCTCTTCTTCTACAATCGGCCCAATATATCTTAATTATTTAAATCTGTTCATTATGTTGTTTTGTTTGCTTCCAGCCTACAGTTTACTGAGTCATTTTTAAATGTTGGAAATTTACTGTTTTGATCTGTAATGAAATTAAGCAATTGTAAAATTAATGATGGCCATAACTGCCACACTACTGCTGTCATCACTCAGTTTAAAGTGCTCTCACACAACTTTCCCTTTGATGTGAACTGGAGCGTTACGTTCACTGCTGTGTGTGGAGGTCAGGCGCGTGAAAACCCCCTCAATATTTGAATCTCAAAATTGGAAATCGAATGTGTACCCAACGATCGAATATTCGTGTCCAGCCCTTGTCATTGCTCAACTGATAATGACTACTCTGTATTACAAAGCCTGATGAGATGGGGATTATCTCCTCATTTTAGCGCCTAATAATGTCATTTACTGATTGACTGTTTTCCTCGTCTCTGCCACTGTTAGCAGCCTAGTGAGCACTCACTCGAAGAAAAACCCTCTGTCCTTTCACTGTGGAAAATTGGTCACAGTCTCCTTAGGAGAGCTGACTGGTGATGTGATGTGACTTATGAGGCAGACATCAGCATCTAGTGTTACTCATGCTACGCTTTGCTAATATAATGAGTTTGAGGAACGTCGTTAGCCGCTTTCACCCTGAGCTAACATTTGCAACCAAAACCATGAGCCCAGCTAATCAGCTAAGAATTAAGGAAGCGCTGGCAACTTTGCAATTCAGCTGTCAGAGAGGTTTATGTACTGAGGTGGGTCACACTTTATTGGTATTAAAAAGATGCAGCTTTTTATATTAGTGACTGTGTAGTCAGATTTTTGAAAGCCCTTTCTAAATAAAAAGAGAGTTCAGATGCATCTGACTGATGAAAAAGTGGCCGTGTGCAGTAATGTAGAAAACTGAGGATGCTATGTATTAGGATGCTTTGAAATGCATCAAGAATCCTTTTGCATTTGAATTGTTGACATATAAATCATAATCAAATCGTGAAGCCAATGAAGATTCACACTTCTAGCAGACACACACACACACACACACACACACACACACACACACACACACACACACACACACACACACAAACACAGATCTACATAAATGTATTGCAGCTTTGGGCCAGTTCAGTCTTGGCTTGGGAGTGTATTTGTGTGAAGGCAGTGTATTATTCTGTATGTGTGTGTGTGTGTGTGAATGTGTTTATCAGTATTTGCATGTCTACACATGCATGAGGGGTGTTCTTCTGTCTGTGTTGGTGTAACGAGGTGGCGTCAGGTGATGCAGTGTTATTCAGTTCAAAGGGTCGTGATTGTTATTGTTCATTTATTAATCTTCTAGGGTAACCTTAGCTCTGTTTGCTAATGGAAACTGCCTGTTTCATCACACACAAACACACACACAGATGTGTGACCTATTCCCTTTCAGACTACACTCATCTGTTAAAGTATGTCATTGCAGCTTAGTGTGTGTGTGTGTATGCGTGCATGCGTGCGCGCGTGCAGCTGTCCACTGTGCTGATGCAGGCGTCTTTTAATAGAGAGAGAGAGAGAAAGAGTGAGTGGATTGGCTGTCAGTGAGAGCTGTTGCCTAAATTAGAGTCCTAGTATAGTAGTGTGTTTGCATGCTGATGTATAGGGTGTGTGTGTGTATGTGTGCTTTAATGGCAGCAGTCTTTCGAGGCAGGACCTGCCTCAGGCTGTGTGTTTGGGTTGGGTCTGTTCCCAGTGAGCGCACACACACACACACACACACACACACACACACACACACACACACACACACACACACACGCACACATCTGGTTTTAATTTAGCCCTCTTGTGTTTATTCTGCTCTGTTTTTCTACCGTTGTGTGTTGCTTGTCTGCTGGTTTCCCGTAGAAACAGGCGAACAACAGTTTCTGCATTTTCTCTGTTGATTCCCCAATAAAAAACAAATAGAATTTATAGTATAGTAAGTAAAGTCAGGAAGGTCAGGCTGCTGACTGTTTGGCTGTGGTTTAGTTAGTTTCATTTATTGTTCTTTTGATAATTCTCTTTGTGTTAGTGGCAACCATCAGACAAATACAACCACAACAAAATACATTAGAAAGACACCAAACAGCTGCTACAGTTGGTGACTTTCTGGTATTGTCAGTCTAAGAATGTCATGGAAACTATTCTTCTCATCACTCAAAATGAATAGAAATTTGCAGAATGGCGATTACAGCTCCAAAATGTCATTTTTTTTAATTGAACACAATATATTTTATTTTTAAGCAACAACATATACTTCTGCTGCTAAGAATAAAATAAAAAGTGCTATCAAATCTGTTGTTGTTTCAATGTTGATGCACATACACATGAGGAGAGAGACAGAGTGTGTCTCACATACACAGTGGAAAAGACACCAGAGCCAGCAGGTTCTTTTTAAATGGCGTGATTGTACACAATGGTAGAAGACTTAAACAAAAGTATAGATGTGACACCAGCTAAATTTAATTATTGTACTAAATCACAGAAACGTAGTACTCTGCCCTTCCCCGCTCTGTGAAGTGACGTGAGGATTGAAGGGTAACACTGCTAGCTGATGTTAGCTAGTTAAAAGTTAGTTGAAGTTTTCTGCCTCGGTAGCAAGCCAGTAGTATTTATCTCACCAGTGCTAAATATGCTAACTGTCTTAGCTTGTTGCAAATGTTTATTTCAAGATAGTGTGACCTTGAATTTAGCAAAGAATGATGGGTGGTGCTCCCGTAGATGGGATATCATATTTGGTTCAGGGTTTGACTGCTCACACCAAACGGAGGTGGAGGGGTCGTGTTACTCTAGCAACGGTACAACAAAAACTTTGAGTGCTTTTAACCATGTAGATTGGACACTTATACCAGCTCTTGCAGGCACTGGACTGACACTGAGCAATCGCTAAACTAAATCACTACACTCCATGTCGTGCACTGAAAAACGGCTACGTAAACAGATGTGGATGCTGAAGACCTTTTGCGCAAGGTATCAGCTGCAGTCAGTGGCGTGTGCGCCTGTGAAAGATTCTCAGCTACATTTAAAGCAACATTTTAGTTGAACTGTTTCCAAACCTCAGTATTACTCTATGACTCATGGTGACTGTAGCGACTGCTGAGAGAAGTTTCTCACGCCTGAAGCTCGTCTAAACGCACCTGGTGAGGACAGCCACGCTCCAGGAGGGTCTGTCAGTTCTTGCTCACATTTCAAATAAGCATGAAGTAACGAGGTCACTGGACAGACATGAATTTATCAGAGCATTCCCAGCACTCAAGCATGGGAGGGTGAAGTTCTACACAGGACTACCTCAGATTGGATCAACAGTGAGCCTTCTAACTTTCAGCAGAAATAAAGCTGGTTATAATAATATTATTAATAAAAATGTGTATAAGCGGCCACCCACATTAACTGAGCGCCCAGATACTTAAGGGACACACACACACACACACACACACAGCAAGTCTGACTGTCACTACTCAGCTTTTCTCTCAGATTGTTTTTGTTCACAGGAGAGGATGTGCTTACTCCTCCTCCTTCACTTCAGTGCGCGTGTGTGTGTGTGTGTGTGTGTGTGTGTGTGTGTGTGTGTGTGGGAAATGAGTCTTCTGTGGGTTTCCTGTTTGCCAAGAGACTGATAAGGCGTTCAGTGAGGCAGGTTTTTCTGTTGCCTCTTTTTAACCATCTCCTCACTCTCCATTTCCCCCCTTCTCACAATATTTCATTATGAAACTGAGGAGTTGTATGTTACATTCTTCTTGACCTAAAAGAGACCATAAACAGTTCCAGTCTGCTTACCTAACTAGGTGTCTTTTAACTGTCATACCACAGTCTTATCAGTGTTTCCCCTCGGATGGAGTTGTAGCAGCGGAGGTAAAGCAAAATTTTTGTTCTTGTGTCCATGAGCATGCGATGCACCTTAGAACAGCTTCAGCTGCAGTGTGTTTCCAGTTTAATGTGAGCTTTACATGAATGTTTTGGTGTTGGTCGGGGGGTTTGGGGGTCCTCCCCAAGACAATTTTATGTTTTCCAATGAAAAATATGTAATTTCACATCACATTGTGCCATTATTTTCACCATATCTCTGAACAAATACTTGGAAAAGCTGGAGCAGATAATAAATAAACAACAGCCAAAGATCTACTGGAGGAACTCCAACCTTTAGATCTGGAGAAAGTCATTTGGTTGGTTCTGTTGCTCCTCAGTGATTTTACGCTGATGGTACTGCATGTTTTGGGCATCACCCCTAAGCCTTAACGGCAGGAAAACCCTGTTAGTGTGACCTCAGAATCATTGTAGATACGACTGTTACACGTTTGCCTTTTGTGTCTTCATTTTACAGCTTCTGACATTTATCTATAGACATTAATATAAAAATAGGCAGCATGAGAAACCTCCTCTCTTCTGAGGTGCATTTTATTTTCACATTAAAATCCAAAAAGAAAAGTCTCCTCATCAGCTTAAAAGGACTAGTTTGCATCACTAATTAGCTTTACTAAGCTCAGCTCCTCCAGTCACCTCCGACCTTTCTTTTCCAAAACTGAAAAACAATGTAATCAGTCTGTACAGGACAGAGCTGCAGGCTACGTCAGTATAGTCTAAGTTTGTACCTGATGTTCTCAACATTGGACAAGTAGGCAGTAATAAAATACAGCTTCCAGTCTCGTTCTATAAATTGAGCTAATGTTCAGTTCCATAGCAGCTCTGTAGCTGCTGGAGAAGCTTCCTGCTCAGCTGCAGTCTGAAGGGGAGATGTTAGCTAACTTAGCGCTAACAGGCTTCACTTTTCCAGCAGCTGGGAAACAACAGACTTTTCTTGGTCTTGAGAAGCTGACACACTGTAACAGACACCGTACATTTACTGCCAGAATGTTTTCCTCTGCTAGCGTTTACCGTCACTGAGTTAGGTAGAATTATTATTATGAGGAGCAAGATATATCAAATTATAATAATATGAGAAAGACAATTTGAGTCAAGTCATGGGATTAAATAATATGATATAATATCATCAGGTCGGCCTACCTTTTCACCACAGGGTGTTATACAGTAAGCGCTCAGGCAAGGCAAGTTTATTTGTATAGCACATTTCAACAACAAGGCAATTCAAAGTGCTTTACATAAAACATAAAAGCAACAGGAAAAAAGCAACATAAAATATAATAAAAGTTACAGTGTTACAATCAGGGTTAAAAGAGTTAAATGGAAACCAAAAACAGGCTGAGGGGTTGAGCAAATAATTGAGTCACAATCATTCTGAAAAGAGAACAACCAGAGAAGAACATTTATTCTACTCTCTCTAGCTAGTCTGTACTCGGGTCCACAGCAATCTTTGGGTCCATTGAAACTCCAAAAACCCTCGGACACTACAGATCCACAGTTAATGAGTCCTTAATCTCATTTCAATCTCCTGGAGTCCATCTTTCTGTATCCCCATAAGCAAACTAAAAATACTCAGTTTGAGGTTCAATTCAAAAGTTGGCTAACTAAAATAGAACAGAGTGACGCCTCTCGTGTGTAATAGACAAGCTTAGTAATTCTCCGACAACACCGGAGTCCCCCTCCTCCCCCGCAGCCTCCGATGCTGGTGAGCGGCGCACCGGCTGTAACCAGGCTGTAACCAGGCTGTAACTCTGGACAGACTGGGCCTCTTTCGGACTGAGGTGTTTAGTTTGAAACGCCAATTTACACGTTTCCTGAGCTGACTGGTGGCTGTGTGTGTTACACAGGCGCCGATCGCCACAATGCGCTTACTACACGCGTCTTTCCGCGGTGGCGGCTGCTGCTTTCATTCCATGTGACATCAAAGTTTAAGAAGCGTGAGCTTCTGTCAAGCTTAAGGGCATTTTACAACAATAAGGCAAATTACAGCTTAACGTGCAGACGAAGCATTAACTTCGTCAGACTGCTTTCCGCTTAGGTGTCATGTGACCAGAGTATAATCGCAGCCTTTGCGATGAGAAAATCTCTAATATCGCAAATGCAATTAATCGTTCAGCCCTACTCGCTACGCACCTCCTGATTCAGAGTTACGCTGCTCTTATTACACCATCTGTCTCGTATGTTCTGCATAGAACGAGGAGAGGAAGCGAGCCGAGCATTGACTGCCGCCGTGCTCGCACAGTGTGTGAGTGAAAACATTTGTAGCGCATAGTTTAATGATCGTAGGAAATTTTAGTAGCAGTGGTTGTGATTAATTTTGAGGAAACACTGAGTCATTATGAAATAAGTTCAACTCAAACGTTCAACTTTCTAGTAGCGCAGGGCTTGTTGTAGTAAATCATTATTATATGTATGTGTGTGTGTGTGTGTGTGTGTTTAAGACAATCTTACAAACCTCTAAAGTTTCAGGTGGACAGACGATCACATTGTTTATCTCCCTGGTCTGTGGACTCCTCAGTTGTCAGCCACAGATTCAGTGTTGATGTGGCTTTCACCCTGACAGGAAAACCACATACTCTCTAGGTGTGGTTCATAGACTTTGTAGTAGCACAGAGTGTGTTTCTCTTTCTCTGTGCTGCTTAATGATTGAATAAGGCTGGGTTACACACAGAGGGTTACCGTAGTGCATTTCAGGTGTGGCCAGCGACCAGGACAAATGTAGCAGAAACACTAGAGCTTTATCCATAGATTGTTCTTGCTAAATTTAGTTTATGAGCCTCTCTCTCTCTGTCTCATGCACACACTGTCATGTTTTCACACTTCAGACGACATTACATTAACCTACATTCATTTCCGGGAGACTTACCCTAACTACTTCTTACCTTACCCAACCCTTAAGCCAACCTTAAACCATGTCTTCACCCTAAAATGTACTGTAATGATTTATGTTACAGGGACTTAACATAAGGTGAGTCCCAACAACGTGAATAATACACCGTCACACACACACACAGTGACTCAGCCTCTCCCCTGTTTTCTCTTTGTCTCCTCTCTCATCGCTCTGATGACACATCTTGCTGCAGACACACACATTGCACCTAAGCTTGGGCCATGTCAGGGTATTACGGTATACCGGGGAGTTTAGTCCTGAAAGTCCTGAACTTTACTTTACTTGTGTGTTTGCCACACACACACATGCTTCTGAAGGTAGCCCATTAGTCGCACCTGATTCTGCGTCCACTTGGTTAGACTGCCCCATTAGTGGAGCTAATAAAGCTGATTGAGGCTGATTGTGTTTTATGTGGTTATTTACCAGACGACTGTGATTGTCCTATGCTTGTTAGGCTTCCCCACACTGACACCACAGCTTTATGTTCTTCTGATCAGTAGGGACCGCTCTCTGCTTCTCCTTTCTCTCACTGAAGCAGAATGCCAGCATTACACAACAGCAGAGGAAATGATGAAGCAACACTGTTATGTGACTTCTTGGCACACGTGTGTGTGTGTGTGTGTGTGTGTGTGTTGTGTGTGTGTGTGTGTGTAACATCAGCCATCTTTAACAAAACACTCAGTAGACCATAACTGCTCTTGTTTGGATATTGATTCTGACAAAAGCTTTTACATCTGAATCATTTTGTTGTTGGCATTTGAAAACAGTATCTTACTGCCATGGCAGCATTATCTTGTTTCTCCCTGCTTGGCCATAAAAACGCTGATGTTTAATCAGTCATTGGCAGCCTGTACCTGCTGTTTGTGTTTTGATTCATCTGCATGGCTCTTCTCTGGCCTCCTCCGGCTCTGCCATGGGATCAGATCTCATCTGACACCACAGAGAAAAGAGTGTGAGTGTGTGTGTGTGTGTGTGCTCGCGTAGGATTTTTCCTGGCTCTAAATGATCCTGATCACATGCACACACATGCATGTGCACCGTTCCTTCAACTGGCTCAAGCAAACACTTTGTTCAAGCATTGTATTTTTCAGTTCGAATAATTATATAATAGAAGAAAATGACAATGATCATGTTAAAGTATATTTTATTTAAAAGATAAAGACCCCTTGTTCAACATTAAATGAACATAAAAGCTAATGTGTTGATTTACAGTCAACGAGCAGCACGCTGATCAAATCATATAATAACATCAGCTTTTGTTTTCATGTATAGTTCAGGGTCCTCATGCAGTCTAGCTGATGTGAATTCCTGGATATTAAATGTTCATCTGCAACTTTCTCTAGTGTCCCAGTAAAATCTGCTGTTACTGAGGCATGTCTGTTAAGTTCTGTTTGAGACTGAGAACATTAAACACTGGCATACTGAATATCTTGTAAGACTACTTGATTCTGCTGGCAGCATATTATTTATGTATATCTCCTCCTGTTTCCCTCTCACACTTTTATCTTATCTTTGAGCTGTGGTCTGCGGGGTAGAGCAGTCCACTAATCAGAAGGCCGTTGGTTTGATCCCTGCCTCTCGCAGTCTGCATGTCGGCGTATCCTTGGGCAGACTGCCATTTGAAACTGCTTTTTTTTTTAAAACGCCTGCTGGTGATGTAACACTATTTTAAAACTTCAAATGGTGGGGAAAAGCATTTTTGTTTTCTTTAGTGATTATTTTTTCTGTGGCAAAGACATTAACAGCAGTGTGGTCCAGCCAATCAGACACCCACTTTCTTCCTCTCTGGAATTTTTGGCAATGTCTTTCTCAGCGTGCTGTGCTGATTATGATGCAGCATCACTACATCAGTGGAGTTGCAGTAGTACATCAGACCAGATTTGATGAAGGCAGCCGTCTCATAATTCTCTGTGCAAAACAAAACACTGACTTGACGCATGTTAACACCCGGTCAATCATTGGTTCGATCCCCGCCTCCTCCTAGTGTCCTCGGGTTAGATACTGAAGGCAGTGCAGATGAGCCGTTGGCACATCAGAAACAGCTGGCTTGTTTGTATGAATCTGACGTCTAGTGTAAAGTGCTCTGAGTGGTCGGAAGACGAGCAAGGCGCTGTATAAGTAAACAGCCGCTCTGATCCAGATTTTACCTCGCATCTCTCTCTCTCTCCCAGACACTGCTGAGTACCATGTGAAGGCACTCACTGCAGACTCCCAACGGAAGATACAAAGTGACTTGATGACACCCAGGAAGGGAGGGACAGAGAGAGAGAGAGAGATTCTTAATGAAATGTATGGGGGTGATTGATATTTTATATGTATTGGGATGATTGTTATGTTATATGTATGATGCTTTGGCAATATTGTTCAACAGTCATGCCAATAAAGCAAAATTGAATTGAATTGAATTGAGAGAGTCATGTCAGTCATGTGGCATCACACCATTGTAGGAAATGAAGGAAAGGATGTAACATAAGAAAACACATTTTTGGTGTCAGTTGCTGTACATGCTCCAATATCTTCAGCGTTATTGGAACTTTACTTGGTCAAACTCAGGGACTTTTAAGGGAAACACATCTTGGAAGGTTCACATGGCCAGAAAACATTTTAGTAAATAATCTCATACGAGCTCACCGAGCTAGAGAGTGAATAAAGAGAGGAGCAGCGTTAGCGAGGTCAAAGTGAATCAGGCCCACCAATGGGAGCAATTTGGGGTTCAATGTCTTGCCCAAGGACACTTGGACTTTTGGACAGGAGGAGTTGGGGATAAGACCGCCAACGCCGTGATCAGTTGACAACCCACTCTACCTCCTGAGCCACAGCTGACAAATTCATGAAACGTTGAAGCCATTTTCAAGTAAAAATGCCCCATCTTTAGTTCTGCTTTCTCTGTCTTGGGGTTTCACTGTATAACTTTTGTTGACTGATTGAGCGATTGAGTGTAATTCATCTTAGAGATCTAAGACATTGTTGTGATTTGTTAGTTTTTTAACTGGATTATCTTTACCAATATAATGTTTATACCTATATGTCTATATAACTATATCATTGTAGTTATACCTTGTGTTTGGCTTATCAAATATTCTATAGACTATGACGATTGAATCCATAAAACCCCTCTACATACATATATTGCCATTGGAAACCCTGCATGTTAGAATGCAAAGGTCATCCCTAGTGTAACTGGAGACAGGCTGCTGAGCTAATAGACAGGCCACATGATAGTGTGTCTGTCTGCCACCTCTATAGCAAAAGCAAGTGGTGCAGAGCCAGCATTAAAACTAAAGGGACGCTCTTCTAGCTGACACATACACACATACGCATGCACACACACACACACACACACACACACACACACACACACACACACACACACTTTCATGCTGTGTCCTGGCTGGACGCCCGTGTGCTGCTACACACCAACACTATCTGGCAGAGCTCTCCTCTGTCCTAATTTCAGGAGAGAGAGACACAGATGGGGGGATGCAAAGCTATAATTTCACAGATCTTGTTTATGAGAACTGAAGGTTATGTCTTGTTAGTGTGTGTGTGTGCGCGTGTATGCGTGCGTGGTGTATGTGTGTGGCGTATTGTATTTTTTAGAAATGGATTCCTGAGGAGGTTTTATCTGTAGCTGCTGCCAGCACAGAGGATTTGATGCAACTATCCCTCAAGAGATGCTATAAATATCTTCCCAAAACAACCCTCCCAGTCCTGATGATTTGCTGTGATTCATAATCTTGTATTATTTGTCTGTTAGTAGCTTCTACTCATTTTCCCCACAGAGAATCAGAGGAAGCCATCTGACTGACATGAATCACTTTATCTCAGCAGCCACTTTGTAGTATTCAGTTCTAATAAAGGTATTGTACATTGATCAGATTGCAGACAGCATAGCGTATGCAGGGTTTACTGTTGCAGTTATATTGAAGCTCTCCATGGTGGATACACAGACAGTAGACTCTGTGGTTAATGTCTGCAGACATTTAGAAATGATCTTTAACTGTCAAGGATTCATACACACAAGTGTATCAAGTATCCACTCATGTCTACAATCAGATATACAAAGGCTCACTGAGAGTGACAAACACATTCATAGCTTCACACATACCAACCCAACGCTGTATGATTATTTCACTGTGCTCAGGCTGACCTCTTTCAGAGACTCTTATCCCAACAAGTACAACTCTTATTAGACGTGCACAATATCTGAGAAACTTTGTACAGATATACACAATGGATATCATATTCTATTTTTGATTGTATATAGTGTGTATATTTTATATTTGATCCTGACTTTATCATAGATTCTACTTTATTGCATTTTGACTTTGCACTTTCCCTTTTGCTGCTGTGCCAACTTGAATTTCCCCTACAAGGACCAATAAAGGAATGTCTTATCCCATCTGTCTTATATTAATAGAATGTGTCCACAGTTCTGTCCAGATTTAGTAAAACCAGTACACGGTGAATTATATAGGTTGATGGTAATATTATAGTAAAGTCTTGGTATGATGATATGGCATTCTTAGTCGTCGCAACTGCATTTGATCCTCACTCTTCACAAACCTTTTTTTATATGTTTAAAATGTATTTTTGAGCTTAGATTACAAGGGGCAAGCTGAAGACCTGAAGACTCTTCTGCCACGTCATTGCCAACTGGAAGTTAGTAATTGTGCAAAGGAAAGCGCCAAGTCATAGTAGCCTGCTTGAGAATCCTATGGAAATATATTGCACTAGTTTCAAACTGCATGACTGACACAGTCTTTTCTCATCAGGGTCTTGAACATGGATGTGGAAGTCAGGGTTTTCCTGGTTCAGAATGGGCCTTAGGGGCAGAGTATACATGATCAGTCTGTGTGACCTTATGAAATCTCTGCACTTCCATGTTAGTTCTGACCATTTGGTAAACAAAAATATAGTGCTGTACTAAATGTCAATTTATTTTAAATTGGAAACTTCTATTTGTTTCCAATAAAGCCAGATATGTCTGTCATATTTTACAATGTCATCACCCTAAAAAAAAAAAATCCCTGAACAAAACCATCATTTTGGATTAAGTGATCCGTCGGAAAATATTGGTCTTTGAAGGCAGACTGATGAGGTTTGTCGGTTGCTGTTTAAACGCCCTCTGTCACAGTGATACATCCTGCTACAGTTTTATAGATTCACAGGAAGTTCCCTCTCCCATTAGCGCTGGCTTCCCAGCAGCGCGATCAGGCCCAGTCAAAACAAAACAATGCTGCTTAGCTGGCTCATCCAGCACCAGCCACATGTTAAAGTACCATTTTTTAAGTTTGTGTTGTGCTTGTTCAATAGTATTATAAATTGCTGTTGACCACATTCACCTTTGAATTGCTATTTTTATTCTCCAGTATTATTTAGCAGCTGGCTGAAACCATTTTGGGGGTGCCAAAAAAATCCTATGTGAAGGAAAAACACTGCAAGTAATTTTCAGATCTTATAAAGACTTGTTTTTCCCAGTTGATGATGAGAAGAGTTCTGCAACAATCATGGCTTCTGTTAAACATGCTATTTTTTGGAGTGTGTTCTTTGGTGGTATTTGGGTCAGTGGAAAGCTGTCTGTGAAAGGCTTTTTAGAAAGCTGAAAGAAGTCTTTGGACTGTTCTCTACAGCCTCAGAGACTACCATGTATAAACACAGCCTGCGTCAGTGTGCGTGAAGTGTCGTCCTCAACATCTCTGATTTTCTCGCATAAAATGTGCTGGTGAGACCGGCATTCTGATTGGTCGATCTAGTGAAAGGTACAGCAACCGGCAGGGAGGTTGGGGAGATGGTGAAAGTGTGAGAAAAGGAAATTCTATAGCTCAACATTACATTTAGATACATGCCAGAATGAAAATGATCATTGTTTCCCATCTCTGATGCCTATGAAATCACTCCTATAGTGTTTGAAAATGTTTTCCACCATAACGAGAACACAGTTCACCAGGACACATAAACACTTGATATTTAGTTCTGAATAAATTCTTCTAATTTATGTTTTCTTACCTTAAGTGCAGCCAAGTGTGCTGTGGGTGGTACTTCTTATAAGAAAGAAGAGTTTTGAAATGCGATCGTTTTGTCGATCAGCACTATTTGATTAGTTGTTATTTCTACTTTGTTGGCCATCACAGACAAATTTGATGTACAAAAGGGGAACAAAGAAAACTGAGACAAAGGTAAGGAGAAAGTCAGTGATGTGGAAGGAAACTGACCATGAATGAAAGAGTGAGAGTGTAATAGCTTTGTTTGACTGTCTTTCCTGGCTACAGACTGCTTAAGTCCTGCTACGTTACCTAGCAACAATGGCTCACTTTGTAAAATGAAATACAGCTCACGCACGTACACACACACACACACACACACACACACACACAAAGACACGCATGCACACTCTCAAACACACACACAAATAGATATCAGCAGGCATCTTATCATCTGGTCACTGTACTGGCTCTGTTGATGACAGGAGAACAAAGGAGCGTGTGCGCCATCGCATGCAGCTCTCTCCTTTTGAAAGCTGTCCCTCTATAAACTGTGTCATCCATTGTAATTTATCTATAACACAGCTTGCCGTGTGTAGCTGTGGAGTACATCTACATGCACACAGACCCACCGGAACAGTCTGGGGCTTGTGCCGTGCTTGTGTTGTTAGCCAGCCAGAGAGCAAACCAGTCAACTGTGTGAGATGTAGTTTTGGTGGAATTTGGGTCAATAAAAATGCCAACCCCCCTCCCTCGCTCTGTCTCTTCCCCTGAGCAGATGGAGCTGGTCTAGTGTAATCTTCTGCCTCCTGTGGATCTGTGTGTGCATGTGTAATTATAGCTTACCTTTATGGCAGTGAGGGCTGCAGACAAAAACATTTGTCTCCCTGCACAGAAGCATTTCAGGCCTCTCACTCTGACAGCAGCAGCAGACCACAGGAGGTGTTTCTGTCCTCTTTTTATGGTCATTTTAGTTAAGACTGGAGAGTGTTTCATGCTTGTCTTACCTACATATCTACCACAACCACTGCACACATGTATTTGTTTGCAGAAATGGTTAAAGTAGTTGCAATTTTGCCATGTGTTACTGTTAGTGAGTGAGATACAGGATTTAATAGTGTGTGTAAGCGAAAGTGTGTACTGTAGCTTTAATCCTGCATCAGTGTGGCAGATGGACTTCAGGATAGGTGTGTGTGTGTGTGTGTGTACTGTTACAGTGTAGATGTGCTGAGAGATGAACAGATTAATAAGAGCTCGTTTGTGGTCAGCTGATGAGTTCAAAGGTAGTGGTTTAATGCTTGTGAGCATGCGTGCATGCATGTTAGGGTTCAGCAGCAGTGCAGCCAGCTCTATTTAAAGCCAAACACTCTGCAATCATCTGAGTACCTGTCGTACATTTTTTATTTTTTTATTTGATGTTGAATCATGTGTGTTAAGGCAAGGTGTTTATTTCAATGGGGCAGTGTCCATGTTGTTAAAGAATACTTACTGAGAGTAATCATCACATTTCATTCAATATTTTTCACAGTTGTCTTTCTGTAGTCAAAAAATTCTGAGCCATTTTTTCCATGAAGCGTAGATAGATATCTACACTGTGTATCTATAGATAAATATTTACATGGATTTACATTCTCAAAGATAGGGATCGGGGCCGATCATGGCATTTTTTTAACTGATGAGTATCCGCTTTATTGAGCTCGAACCGAGGCCCTATTGTTTGCTGTCACACAGTGTTGTAAACGGACAGCAGTTTGTGGTGTGACTCGGCTAAAATGTCTTTAGTGTGGAATTTTTTTAAATTGGAAAACAAAAGCAGTTAAACAGCTCACTGCCTCGTAAAATACTAGCAATGCAGTAGTAAAATATTGAAAATATTCAGCTTGAGCCACTGACAGCTACTGAGAGACAGGGAGCTCTTGAGGAGAGAGCCGGGGGCGGCACCGGAGCTTTTGAGCATATAAACACCAGCAGTCGCACCGGATTCTGGTCTGATCCAGAGCCGTATACCAGCAGGAAGAGCTCAGAGTTAACTTTGTTAATTAAGTTAAGATGATTTAATCTTTTATTATTATTAATCTATTATTTCCAACCACCACTGTCGATAATATAGCCATCTGTGCCGTCTCTAGCCGACTCGGAATCGGCAGATACTCAATATTTAATGACTCGGATCTCTAGGTCTGACTGGCACAAATTCTGGAACTTCACAAATTCCCAATTTCAGAAGGAAGTCCACTGCCTGTATTGCTGATTGGTGATCATTGATCATATCAAGCTAAATAGCTTAACCTCTCTATGGAACTGGAATTACTAAACCACCTTTCAGCCAAGCCCTAATTGAGAAACTAACCCATGGGTTTTTGGGATTGGCGTGTTTTCTTCAGCCTGTACAGGAAGCCCAGCACTGACTGTACACAGTAGGTATTGGACACAACTCAGCAGTCCTATTATGAAAAGCACTGTGAGATAACTGTTGTTGTGATTTGGTGCTAAATAAATAAAATTGAATTGAATAGAATTATTAGCTGACTGAGTCCAGAATGGGCCGACAGAGGCCAGTTTGGTGATAGGGAATACAGTCCCGAGGTCCAGGACTGTGAATTTGGGGACGATGAAGACACAGCGAGTACAGGAAAGGCCTCAAGTGGACTATCGTTGTTTGAGGTTAAAAAAAAAAGTTTCTGGAATAGTGCGAGTTAGCTGGTTAGCATGCTACCTTCAGTAGCTATCTCTGTAACACAATCCGTGTTGGGCAAGTTACTCAGGAATTGTAGTAAGTTACTTTTTACATATTACTCAATAAAAAAGTATTAACACTTTACTTATTATTAGGTATTAAAAGTAATTAGCTATGTTACTTATATGACATTACTGTATTTTTTTCAATACCGCTGCCCGTCCCTTATGAAAAAGTTACAGACTTCCTGTTCAGCCAGCTCATTTTAGAAATGAAACTAAACGTTGGACCTACCAAACATCAGCCTTAACGCAGTGGGTGCCAAACTCTCTTCCCCCTCACATCTGCATACTGGACTCTAGAAGACTGATCCTTTTTAAACTAGCTTACTCACTTCTTATTGCTGCTTGTTGTTTATTGTATTATTGATCTTATATGATGTTAGTTATCTTGAATGACATGAAAGGCACAAATAAATAAAATGTGTCATTATTATTAAAAATTCTGGCCATATCTCAGAAGGACATATAATTAGGCAAATTCCTTCCTTATCAAACTAATAATCACAATAATAATAATTTGAAAAGTAGTACAATTATCAGTCTGAGTTTCCACTGGTTGTCCTCACTTCATGGCATGAGCAGATACATTTTGCAGCAATTATTTGTGCATTTCTCTCGGTAAATAAGGGAGTTTCTGTGTGTCTGATATAAATTTGAGTTTGGAATACATTTGTGAAATGTTTGCAAGGTGTTTTTTGTCTCAGTCGCAGAACATCTGTCTAAGGAAATTACTGTCAATAAAGCTGAATCGGACAGAGCGGAGTGGGAGTGAGACAGAGTGATATGTAGAGAGCTGAGAGGCAGGGAGAGGAAGTGAAAGAGAAAGCAAGTCAGAGCATAGTGAGTAAGAGAGTGCGAGCCTGCGTCAGAGAGAGAGAGAGAGAGAGAGGAAGTGTGTGTCGGCCGGCCCTGCCCTCCCTCTTTCTCCTTGCGTCATCAGCAGTTAAAATGTCGGCTGTGTAGCTCGTCCTCTGCTCTGCATTCTCTCCCTCTTGGCCATCTGTCTTTTCTTACCACAAGAAGAAACCACACTCTTGCTCTCTCTCTCTCTCTCTCTCTCTGCCGTATTTACCCTCGCCATCTTTTCTTTTCTTTCGTCTTGCCTCTCCCCAGCTCGCTGGATCAAAGCTGGTTTTGTGAAGTGTTTTTTTGTCAGAGCTGTTGCTTGGAGACGGAGGAGGAGAGGTAATGTAACAGCTTTATATCCTCTGCCGTTGCTCAAATCATGGCTGTTTTTTTCATGTAAAACCAGAGTTAGGTTTGATTTCAAACTTGAGACTAAATGGAAGGCTGGAAACTGTGGGCAGTTCAGTTAGATCTTTTGGTCTTCTAATTCTAATCTGTTCTGTCCTAGATGTCGACGTGTGTGTGTGTGTGTGTGTGTTGTTGTGTAATGTGTAGCTTGTAGCAGTCTGTGAAGGTGCGAGCTGCTTCTTTCATACTTACTACATACCTACTACTGTAATAATTTATAGTGTTTGTTGTTTACTTGTGACCGTGGATTAGTTTTATTCATTAGTGTTATAATATGTGAAATATTTGTAAAGGGGCTTAATTGATAAAACACGAAAAGGTAAGAGAGGTCTAGCTTTGAGTCATTAGCTGACCCTACAAGTGTTCACTGACCTTCCAGCTCTTGTTATTTCTCTCATGTAACTGTCCCTGTTAGGGAGGCAACAGTTGGACTGATAAGGGAGAGACAGTAGCGTCAGGCTAGAAGATATCAGTGTTCTCTGGGAATCTGGCAAGGTTGAGTCTTACAAGAATGTTATAAGAAGTTACTGGCTCCACAGATTAGAGTACAACACATTAGGGATCGGCCGATTTTTTTCCAGGCTGTCCCCAATTATCAGTAACCAGTTAGACAAGATGACCGATATTTGGAACCGATGTACAATTGCTGTGAAATTTTTAATCTTGGTGTCAAAATTTACAATAACATGAACACAAAACTTTGTTGAAAATAACAAGATTAAATGTTAATTGTCATGTTTAATTTTTATAAATAGTAAATTGAATGAATTACAGATTCATCCCAGAGATGGACTCACTGAGTGATAAATTATCATAAACTTTGTCTTTACCTGCTGCCATTTATATTGTCTTTATTTTATATTGTTAGGATTTTATTGAAACATTATCAATACTGTTTATTGGTTCTATTCCTTATATTTACTCTTATTGGTTTTTCATCTCTAAATAATTGCCTTTTGAAAAAAAAATCAGAACAGTAATCAAATGAACAGCAACAAAAGTAAAGTTTACAGCTGCTGAAGTCACTTTATAAAATCAGTATCTCACTGGAAACAAATAGACCATGTAAAATAAACTATATTCCTGGCACCTAAATACTGAGTGAAGTCTAGAATGAAGAGCACAGACATCAATCTCTATCAGTCCTTCCTCCTCCTCCGACTCCGAGGAGCTGGTTTCTCTCAACAAGCAGCTGATTTCACAAGGATTAGCTCAATTTGAAGGTACGTAGCATCTCAGCTAAACAGGCTACAGACAGAGAGATTTCGTTTTAACATGTTTATTAACAAACTAGCTATTAGCCGAGCTAGCTTGTGTGACAGCTGCAGATTAAAAGATGGCTCTGTACACGTTCCTGCTTGTTGTACAGATGTAGTTTCAGCCTTTTACGAGTTCTGCTACTGCTGGTTTTGCTGCACTTACACTAACGGGCGCAGTTATGGTCAACCTGTGTAATCTGCACTGATCTATGTTAACTTCGCTCCGTGTGTGTATGCAGAGCTCTGCTGAGAGAGGAGGGGAGGGGCTGCAGCGTGATGGCTCGCTCGTTCTATTGGCTACTTCCACACTATATTCAGTGCTGACAGGCTATTACTTGTGACTTGTAACCAATCATCTGGTACTTTGGTCGGGACATTGCTCGAGCCCACAGAGTGGTGACAGCAGACAGAGGGAGGCGTCTGCATCAGAGCCAAAGGAGCACATTTTTTTTATTAATTAATTATATTGGCTATCTGATTTTAAAATGATTATGATAATGATTATTGGAAAAACGTTGAATATCGGCCATGATAATCAGCTGGGCCGATTATTGGTCGACCCCTACATGAATAGTAATAGATTCCAGTATGACATAGCATTGGACAATAGACATCAGACAGATTTGTTGTTCTAGGTTAAGGCCAACTAAGATGACCTATTAGGGAAACTTAGAGGAATTAGGGGAAGACATATGAAAGGGACCAAAAAAAGGTATCCTTCTGATCTGGTTTCGTCTTCATCGGTCTCCGAAACGTCTTCACATCTGAGCCTGGCTCCCAATAATTCTTTAATAATTAATTTTTTCTATTAGAAGTTCCTTTTCTCAGCTGTATTTTTATGAGATTCAGATTTTTCAGTTACCCAGTGCTACATCAGTTTCAGCAGTAACCACACGCTCTTCTGGAATCACTTGCCCACACCGCTCTTCTGGTTGTGTTTTGATGAGTAGGAGGCACCTCCATTGTTCTGTCTGAGTAAATGATTTCATGTGTCCCAGTACATGGTGTGTTTGCAGTTTGTCTGATTCATAATCATACGAGATGTTGTTCAGTCTGAAACATGGCGTACAGTGATGACATTTTGGACGCTGCATGATGGAGTTAAATGTCACTGTCCACTACGTAGCGCTACAGAATGCCTGCTAATTATAGGTCATGTTCCAGTATATCAAGTGTACGCCACACTTTGAAAATTTCATGTAAATCAAATGATCACACAAGGCTTACTTCCTGTTGCAAGTAGGTGGTGCACATCAAGTTATAGGGCTGAATGATTTTGAAGAAATCTCTAAGTATTTTGACTGATATTGTCATTATGGTATGATTCGTGATAATAGAGGGAATTATCATTTTAACTTCGTTCCATTCAGTTTCATTGAAAATGTGTTTTGCTGGGATCTGTACCAAAGACGTTTTCTTAAGTCTGTAGAATCAGACTTGATTTGTACTGCGCCTTATGTGCAAAATAACAACACAACAACTTCTTTGGGGCTCTGCTTGTTGTATGCTGACTAATTCTGCTATTTGGTATTCAACATAATATGACCTGTATTTGTAATAGCATTTTCCATTGGGCTACAGTTGAAAGTGAAAGTCTTGTCTATTGTTCTGTCTGTCACTATGTAGGACTATTATATAGGTTGTCATCCAGTGCTGTTACTCTTGAGCTGCCAGCTACAATAGCTGTTTGGAATAGAAGTCTAAATACTCGAAATGGTTCCCTGTAGAGTAGACTGACTAAAGGGTGTTGGAGTTCCACAGAGGAAAAGCACTCAGCCACCTGTTTGATGGGCCTAACAGAGGCAGAGACATTATTTCTATTCATCTTGCTGTGACGTGTTGTTCATTCCACATATAGCCGTGTACCACGCACTGAGCTGCTGGCGTCTCACACTAAAGACTGGGTGTGAAACAAAATGCCATTCTTTGACACAGTGCTTTAGAGGAAGGTTGGTTGGGTTTATTGTAGTTGAATTAAGTAATTGAGTTTGTTTTAACAACTGACATTTGTAGAAGCTTTTGGATGTGTTAAATTGAATCAAATGAAATTGTTTCAGAGTGAAAACTGTCATGTCATGTTGGTTCGAGGGTCTGAAACTGAGATTTCCATGCTAAACACTAGTATATTTGAAAATGCTTGAAATAATTCCGTTTTCACAGTAGCAGGTGAGTCATGTGGAGGGGGGCTTGTAGCAAAACAATCGAGACCACCGTGGTACAGAATGTAACCTGTACACCTGGGCGGCCTGCACAAGTCAAGTCTGCGTGGGAAATATGGCTTATTTTGGCCTTACAGGTGTTACTGATTGAATGTGTTGTGTCTTTTTGACTCTTCTTCTCTCATAGTAAAGATTCTCCACACGACAGCATTTTTCAGTGCGTGTGTACGTGTGACAAAAGTCAGTTGCTGTCTGTCCGTCTGTGTGCATGAAGTGAACCATTGCGCAGCGCTGCATGCGCTGGATTGGAATTAAATTACAACACAAATGTCTCTTGGATGTGAGGCTAAACATCAGGTATCTTTAACCAAGTCCAGTTGCCCTTGACTGTACCTTACTTGGACAACTATGACCTGAATGAGTTAGAATCTTCACAAACTATGAACCTGATGATGGCCTGGTGATAGAAACTACTTTCTACTAAAGGTTTAACAAACTGCAGCAGTCACACATCAATCGCAGAAGAGGCGTGGGAAAAAAATCAAGTAACTGATAGCAGACAGAGCACAATTTACCTATACCAATGGATAAAATCTAATAAAACAGATAAAGCCAGAGCAGGAGACTAAACTAGATTTGTCAGCTGACTAATCTGAAAAGGTCCACTACCACCACAACAACAGCACGCAGTCAGATTAAGTCTACACAATTAGGCAGGAAAAAATGTAGCATAACAAAGTAGACAGAGCAGAGTTGAGCAACAAAATGTCTAAAAAAGTGTATATACACAACCCAGTTCTTGCAGTCTTTGAAGAACAGTAGCCCCAGAAGTCAAAATGCACAGACCCATCTTGGACCCCCACTCCCCAGCAGACTTGTGAGTATATGGTGCATAGGTCAGTCTAACATCAATCCTTAATGTGGCCTTTGTTTTTCTGTTTCACCTCAAATATTACTTACGCCAGTATGTTCTGCCTGTGGGTGTGTATGGCTCCACTGATTCACTGAGCAAATCGTCTCCAGCTCTGATTGGTTCTTCTGTTTGAGTTGTTACATAGAAGAACTGGCGTGCCATGACCTTTGTCCTGGAAATGGGTTTAATGCAGTTCAGATGTTGACCGGCTTTGGTAATCAGGATTCTCTGTCAGTATAATCAATTAAATAAAGTCTGTGTTTATATGTCATTTATTTAACTTCCTGGAAAGTGAGAGATCGGTTTGGGAAGTGTCTACAATTAAAAGTGGGAGTGTGTGTTTGGAAGCTGTGAGGCCAGACAGCTGTGACGAGTGGTAACTAATTGGTTGAGTTTTGCAACAGTAACATCTAAAAACTGAAGCTCAACCGTGCTCTGTTTGGGACTGTGAGCTGCACTTCTTTCGAAGTTGCTGAAGTTCCACGTGTGGATTTGTGGTGAGATTTCTGCCTGATCAAAAGTATTTCAGTTACTTTCGGTTTCACATGCAATCCCAAACTGTATCGGTCAAACGTTACTTCCAGCTGATTAATAACGTAATGCACAGCAGAGTAAAGGGCAGGTAGACTTCTCATAAATTATGATGTTCTCATTATATTTGAACTTTTTTCTGGACATGTTAGGCTACGTTCAGACTGCAGGCCAATGTGACCCAAATCACATTTTTTTGTGCAATGTGACTCAGATCTGATCTTTTTCTGACAGTGTGAACAGGCCAAGTCTCATGGAATCTTATCTTTTCCAGTTCGGAATTGGGCCACTTCCATATGTGGTCCAAATCTGATACAGATCAGATCTGTTTAAATGCGACCTCAGTCTGGACACTCAGGTCGCATTTGATGTGACTTTGACGTCACTGTAGAGCAGCAGGTCTGCTGTAGACGGAGCCGCCATGAACGAAAAAGCTCCACAAAAAGCCTTTATTAAACATTTGGCTCTCTTCCTTCTCTACCTCGCTATCATCTGCTCACAAATTTCCTTTCTTATACCTGAAGTCCACCGGACGGAGCTCTCTTCTGAGTTACGTGCATGCTACTTGTCTGAGTGGACACAGAGGGTGGTGAGAGGGGGGGGGCATTTGGGGGAAAATGCGTTTTACACCGCCAGAAACAGTAATAAAAAGAACAGAAAGTTGTGAACACTTGTCATAATTCAGGAGAAATGTGACCCGTGAGAGGAAAATAAAAAACGGTGTCTCCCGCGAGTTAACTGGAGCTAACCTCTGTTGCTCCTTGTTTACTTCTGCAGCCTGCAGCAGCTACTGCTGCGTGTGACATCATGTTATTCTTCTACGCATGCGGGTCACTTTCAGGCCGCGGACCGTTCACACTGGAGTCTGATATGGGTCACATTTAAACTATAATGTGAACTGTCAAACCAAAAGAATCGGATCTGGGGAAAAAATCGGTTTGGTGTTTCTCTTTACATAAATAAAAGAAAAAATCACCATAAATTTAGATAGATTTAGGTAAAGCAAACTATCCAGTTCCTTAGAATTGAGTTTGTGAATGCAAGTGTACTGTTGCCAAACCTCATATCAGTGCAGCTCTAGGTGAAAGTTCAAGAGACTGAAAATTAGTGATGACATGATTAGTCAATTCATGATTAGTTCATTGCCAGAAAACTGAAGTGAATGTATTAGTTTGTTTCTGATGAGCAGGTGACACCTTGCATGGCAGCTTCTGCCATCAGTGTATGAACGCGACGTGTAGTGTAAAGTGCTTTGAGCTGCCAAACCAACTCGTAGCCTAAAGGAAAACACTTTGTGTGAATGAAGCCAATTAGATCCCTGCTTTTGGGAGCAGACACCACATACTGATCAATACACCACCACTGCTGTTTTTCTCCAAACAAGCTTTTCACAATCAATCAAGATGTACATTGCAGTTGGTGTTGCACCAGTTATTCAATTGACTTTCTGAGTAATTTCATTTTCTTTGCACATACGTGGACTTTCTAACATCCTGTGTTTAGAGTAGGTTTCACATCAGCTGACACCAAGCAGCAGACAAAAAGCTTCTCATGTTTCTAATTTGTCAAATTAGTCCAAAAATCCCTTCCTCTGGTGTTTATAAGATGAACATCCAGGCTGATTTATAAATATAACTCTCTTACTCTATTTGTCTGTCTGTCCCCCCCTCTCTCTTTGTCAAATAATGGCCTCCTGCGTGACAAAGCTTTAGTGGGTGTGGTGTAGCCTCTCCAGGTCACTTAGTGATGCATGAGCTCCATCTTCCCCCCTTCATCTCCTTTACATTCTGCTGCACTTTTCCTTATCAATTATTCAGACATTCACACACACAGACAGGACAGCTGAGGAGACTGATCTGCTTTCTCAGAATGGCATTTTTTCACATCTGTCCTCTTCAGATGTTATTACTGCCTGGGAGCTTGTATATGCTGTGTCATTATAATATGGAGACATCAGTTTGCATTTGTTTCCATGTAGGCTCACTGTGTATTGACAGTAAGTAAATGTGTCTCTCTGCTCATCCACTCTCTTGCTGCCTGTCTGGAAATTTGCAGTGACAGAATGCTCTTTCCTGGTACACTGTGGCAGATGTGACCTAATTGTGGTTGAGTGGAGTGTGGGTGTGTGTATATGCGTGTGTGTGGACAAGTCATTTTGAAAGGGAACGGAGGAACCGGCATGTCCTTTCAGCTCAAGAGAGGAATCAGGGCAGGGATCCATCGATGGTAGCCATGCTCTGTGTTGAAGCTGTTGATGTAAAAAATCTAATATCTTAAATCCAGTTATGCAAAGTGTTGTGTTTTCACCATACAGTGAAATGTTTCTATGAGCCTAGATGAATCCAGATATATCCAGACATATGGAGTCAAAGCTACAAATGCCACTATACGATGGAAGTGAAGTTAAATAATTGAATAAGTCCAGGTACTCATAGCATTTCTTCAACTGCTCACTGTGTGCCATATATAACACGAGGCCCCCAAAGCACACATGCTATGAGAGAATGGTAAACTATCATACTGTTTTTGTTTTGAGTGTTTTGACTGCTTTCTCCCGGTTAGCGATCTGATGCGAACATAAAGTCCCTTAAACCTGCATTCTATTGAAAGGCCAGCAGGGGGTGACTTTTCTGGCTGCAAAAGAAATAATGGTAAAATGACCCTACTTCTCAGCTGATTTATTACCTCAGTAAACACTTTCCTGATGCGTTTATGGTCTCAATCACTAGTTTCAAGTCTTCTTCAACATGATATAAATTAGTAAATTATGGTCCCATTTAGAGGAAATTAGACCATAAAATAGTGTATGCTTCAGGGCAAGTCGTTACCATGGCGATCTGTCAATCACCGCACTGTAAATTAACCAGCGCCATTTTAAAAAAAAAGCTTATTAGGAGTTGGTTGTTCACTTTCTCTACTGAGTACATTTAGTTTTAATACTACTGTTCGCTAGACAAAGTTATCAGCCCTGTTAAAATGACAGTCAGCAGATGCACCTAGCTATGCAAGCTAGCTAGCTCCACACACGGCCATTAGCTCCACCGTCTCGTCCAAATATGGTCACGTCCATGATGACGCCCTATCAACGCGACAGTCCACAAACCAATGGGTGACATCACGATTACTACGTCCACTTCGTATTTACAGTCTATGCTTTCTCCTGAGTGTGTTTACTCTAGAATCCCCATTATGATCAGGGTTTTGGATTATGTGCCTAATTGTCAAGCGTTTGCACACGTAAACAACATAATCCTGGTTTGAGAACCTGGAAAGCCCTTTGTGTGCATTCAGACCAAACACAGGCTATGCTGGTAGGGCTGTGTTGCTTCAGGTGCAGGTGAGACAAAGAAATAAAATTGAGGGAGTGCAGATCTAAACTTGAGTTATGGAGTAATTGGCATTGCTAATGTAATGATGGTTTACAGGTTAAAATGAAAGTGGTCCAACGCTGGTGATGTGGAGGCTACATTTTGTTGTTGCTCTTGTGTTCTATTGCTGAAGATCAATTAGAGAGGCTCCTGTACATCTAGCAGAGTGGTGAAATCATGCAAAGTCAATGTGCCCAAACAGAACCAAACTGAGTTCAACCTGAACTGCTGAGGGAACAAATGGATGTGGAGGAGTTGAAGATAAACCTACACCAATGTAGCGAATCAGAAACCTGGATAATATTGGAATTATGTGTCTAGAGAGATGAATACCCAGGTTACTTATGTTCCACATAATCATTATATCCTCCTTATATGAAATCTGGGCTGTTGGTCTGCATGTAAACATTCCAACTCCCAGCTCTGTGTTATGATGATGCTCCAGAATGGAACACTGGTCATGACTCAGGCTACTGCCAAAGGGAGACAAAACAGACATTTGCTCTTTTAAATAAAATAAAAATACTTTTCAAAATAATGTCCAGCAGCGTGGCCCGTGGCGACGGCCACATGAGGCCAATGGAGGCTGAAATGTGATAGACAGACAAAAATAGAGCCACACTCACACACACTATCATGTTTTGCTTGCACACACGATGTGCTCGTCTGTGTGTGTGTGTGTGTGTGTGTGTGTGTGTGTGTGTAAGGGAGGGGGTGACGGGGGTCACTTTTCTCACCTCTAATCTCTCATCTCTCTATCAGACTGGCCATGTTATGTTATGTGTGTGTGTAGTGGAGTGAACTGTCAGTCTCGCTCTGGAGCTCTCCCCTTCTGTCCCCTTCTGTCTCTTTCTCCTCCATCCCTGTCTCCCTCTCTGCCTCGCCTCATCATGTCGTTGGTGCTTTTCCTCCCTCTAATTTCATACAGTTCAGTCCTCTGTCTCAGCTCTGACATTAGTGTGTCGTCATAACACTGCAGCTCCAGAAAGTCATTATGCACGTGTTGTTTATTACCTATGTATTTTAGTACATAGTTTAACCTAAGTTGATTCTGAGGTGAAGCTATCCTACGCATGTTATTGTTACTGTGTAATTGTTGTGATGCTGTTGCTGACATGTTGTGTGTTTTGTGTGTGCAGACATTTAAGCCAGTGGTGGGGAAGAGCCTGTTGTCGCCAGTAACAGCAGTGGAATTCTTGTTAGACCGACAGCTGGACTTCCTGTCTGACCATTCAGCCTACCAACCATACCAGGTAACAATCACACTCAGAAATACACTCACTGATCATCAAGTCCTTTTGAATTTGCTTACTGCGACTGATTACTACAAATTTTTGTAGGAGCCTGAGCTTAACTTAGCCCGGCTGTCCAAAAGAAACAAATTCCACCTCTGTCGCCTCTAAAGCTCACTAATTAACACAGTATATCTTGTTTGAGTGTAAAAATGACAATATGCCATTTTACTTAGTGTAATGGTTTAAACTAGTCAAATTTAACTCTTAACCTTCCATATATTACGTATATAGCAGCTTTAGTAATATAGGGGCTTTCTTAAGAAATATGAAATTTTCTTTTTATTTTAATATGATGGGGGACTTAAAGGAGATTTGCTATAATACTAATAATAATACTACTACTACTAATAATAATAATGGATTAGATTTATATAGTGCTTTATCTTAGATACCCTAAGCACTTTTTTTGAAGGAACTCTGAACCACCACCAATGTGTAGCACCCACATGGGTGATGCTAGACAGCCATTTGGTTCTTCCCTGGGCCACAGTGTGAAATTGCATGCAAAAGTTTGCTGTTTAATGATGTGTCTGGCAAAGTATTCTAAAATAAGCCAGAGATCACAGATGTAGCCTGCCTATTGCTGGCATTATTTTAGAGTAATTTAAACCTTATGATTGCAGCTAGACTTAAATTTCACACCCGTGCCATTTTTATATTCCATTATTGGAGCCTTGCCGGCAAAATGGTATGAAGTGCTTAAAACAACTCGTAATGTAGTCCATTTAAAAAGCTCTGCAGCAAGCATGAAGATGGGGGTGTTGCGTTTGCAGTGCTGTTTGTATAGCCTAGTTTGATGCAGGTTACTGTCTGCAGATCCCCAGTGTCCTGTCCTATTTATCATAGAAGACACACACACACACACACACACACACACCCTCTAGTTTGGCATTTGAAATGGGATTCTTTAAAATATGTTCGTGTGGTAAGCTGGACAGTGTCAGCACAGTATAACGTGTACCTGTAAAATAAATTACTTTAAAGTTTTACTTACAAATGGTAGAAATGGTACTGTTTTTTGAGTCTTCTACATTTAATAGATCTCTCACAGATCTGTGTTGGTAAATCAGCCCACACTCAAATGTTAACTACTACAGAAATGTTTATTACTAGGCTCTGTCCCTGAGCTCAAAGTCAATCATTAGTGTTTCAACTTTTTACTGGTCACTCGTTTTAAATCTTTTCTAACACAGCATGATGTTCATTTAGTAAATGATGGTCCCATTTAGAGGAAAATAGATGATAAATGATTGTATGCATTAGCGTGAGACTACCTTGTGATTAACAAGTTGCTACCACAGAGACTCAGTCAGCAGGCTGTATGGTGGGTATTACATATCTATAGCTGGGTTTGTTAACAGCTGCCCTGCAGTAGATGCCTGCAGCGAAGGCTTTGATTTGTAGTTCAATGTTCAGCAACACTAAACACATGTATGCTTTGGTTATAGTACCCTCAGTAAATCTGTGCGTTCTTTTATTTACTTTGTAATACAGAGTGACTGAGTGCTACACAGGTGCTAATAGAACAGGTTGCATGCTGGTAACTCCTCTGAACTGGCCTGGATGTTACAGTGGAGATGGTTGTGTTATCTCCGCTGCAGATTAATGGGTATTTCTTCAGCTTTTTTCATGTTGTTCTCACTATCAACAATCTCTATCAGCATCTGAAACTTGTTGAAGAAAACACGAGCAATCACAGTCACATTTTTTGTCGTCTCTGTAGCAAATGTAGTCCTGACATGTAGTTACATTTCGGAGAAGGCACGCCAATTACTGTGCATCCTACTTCATGGCTACAGAGGCTAGGGATGTAGTCCTTAACAATAAATAAACAAGTTATCTTTGTTTTCACTGTGGAGATAGAGGTGGAGATAATCTGCACTTTTCAGTCACGCTCAGCTGCCATACCACCTCTGCTGCACCTCTTCCCGCATACAAAGCCAGACCATGGCTAAGAGCTCATTGTTGTTTTCAGTCACATGGCAGTCGCAGGCGGCATGGGTGGTCGTGCCATCCCGCTTCAAAGTACTACACAGTACCTACATGGATCAACTGCATTGGGCCTCATAGCTTCACAGCTTATAAGTGGCATTTGAACACATCGCAACAACCGCAGCTGAAGGTTAGCTTACTGTGACATGTATGTACACTATGTGGCTTCGTGTATGGAAATGATATTTGAACTCCAAATAACATTGTGAGTAGATGAAGAGTACAAACTCATTTTTGCTGAAACTAAAACAACGCAGTTAGCTAATCATGAAGACGGCGATTAAAATTTAGGTTAATTATACAACGCATCTGACCTGTTTTAAACAGTCATTCGTTCTGTTGTCATCCGTATGTGACAGATTTGCTTAGTAACCAAAAGCGCCATCCGCCTCCTGTTACGATCCTACTCACCAATCAGAGGCGGGCACAGGGCGTGTACATTTTACAACAACAAACAAAACTAGAGGAAAACGTGGCATTACGGCGTCAGTCGAACAGATACAGGCAGCGGCTGTGCTGCAGTTTTGAGTTTCAGCAGTAGGCTACGTAGTTAAATTGTTTCTCTTTTTGTCTGTTTTAACTGTTATTGTTGATATACGATCGGGAGTCTGCACAGGCTGTTTTACTTAGAAAATCCACCCGATTCTCTCTGCCATTCTGTGTCTGACTTCCTGCCTGGTTCATCTGTTCTGTGATGCTTGTCGTGACTTCCGTCAAAAATAGAAAGTGAATATAGAACTTCAGCTACGCTAAAAAATAAAATAAAAATCACATATTGAATCGTAATCAGAATATCTGGCAGAAAAATCCCAATCAGATTTTCCCCCTAAATCGTTCAGCCCTAGCTGAAACCCTTAAGGTTGATATTTGCCAAACAAGATGAGAGACTTACTTGACTAAAATGTCAGATCAGTCTTTTCTTTTCAGGCCTACGTATATTCAAAACATTTAAATTAAATTATAAGCTCATCCCATATACTGAGTATAGCTCCTTTTCAGAATAACCACAGTGCCCAATCACTCCTTGTTGCCAGACCGCACACCCAGAATACACGACTTTCACTGGTACACTTTCCCAGTACTCCACATCAGCAGTAACTGTTGCCATCTGAAATGAAGGAAAGTGGGAGCTTGTCCTGGCACTACTAACTACAAAGAAGTACTCACACACACACACACACACACACACACACACACACACACACACACACACACACACACACACACACACGCACACACACACACAGATTCCTCCATTCTTAAATCACCCATACCCACAGAGTTGCTGTTCTTCTGGAGACATTTGAACCTACCATAGAAGTAAAAACAGTCTGACTCTCTTTCTCACACACTCTCTCACACGCACACACTTAGAGCAGTGAAGCCGTGACCACTCCCCCGCTCTGTTTTTCCAGTTGGACAGGAAGACCGGAGGGAGGAAGAGG
Organism: Lepomis macrochirus; assembly: GCA_024633595.2. Taxonomy (NCBI): domain Eukaryota; kingdom Metazoa; phylum Chordata; class Actinopteri; order Centrarchiformes; family Centrarchidae; genus Lepomis; species Lepomis macrochirus. Next base: position 27,426,788 of record JALXJV020000023.1, read on the forward strand.
AGGGAGGGAGAGGGAGCAGGCTACAATCTGTTTGGCATAAACTGTACAATGAAGTCACTGTTTAGTGGGCCAACCAGCCTGCTTCTCAAATGTGTGTGTGTGTGTGTGTGCGTGTTCCCGTTGCTAGAAAGTTATGGTGTGTGTTGAGGCTGAGGGACAGAAGGTGGATAATAAAACTGTTAGTGCTGACTCAAGACTTTGACTAAACTGTACACACACAGAGCTCAGTAACAGAGCATTGTTTTCCACAGCATTGTGCTGGTACCAGCAGCAGTTTCCAGTCTCAGTGCACGGTCTAGACAGCGTTAGGATTAGGGTGACACCGATGACAGAGCTGCAACAAATCTAATGAAGGGCAGCCACTCACGTACACTAATTCCCCACACATTATGTCGTTCAATGCAACAGTCCTCTAACAAAAACTTGTATTGACATTGTGTCTTTGAGGTGTTGATTCACCTCTGTAATAGAAACACCTTTCAGTATATTACAGTCAAGTATAGTATCATCACTATGATCCATCCACCACTGAATAGTCCTCAATACTTATTACTGTTGAGTGATGTATGCTGTCCTTTTTTAAGATGAAACAATATATTTGTGAGCTGGAGAGCCACAGACAGGTAGGGAGGTCTTGAGACTTGCACTTTGTTGGTTTGAGTCTTTGCATGGGATTTATTGGCCATATGAAAATGATAGAATGACAACCTTTATGCTTTTAAGAGGTTTCATAAGTTGTCTATCCTGCAATCACTTATTTTATATCATTCAGCGATACAGAGGAGAAAAATATCAGTGACATTAAAAGATGTGCGACAGTCCTGTTGCTGAACTATGATTAATCATTGATTCATTGCTGACTGATTGCTGACTGATGCTTTAGTCTAGCTGTGCTCTTGATTGGATAGTTGTTTAGTTCCCAGTGAAATGCATTTAAACTCTGCAGTGTGACATATCTAACTAAAGGAGAAGACTCTCTGTTTGTCTAGCTGTCCAGGGCTCCAGACTAACTTTTCTCACCTCCGTCCCGAAAAACTATTTGAACCTTCCATAAAGTAAACTAAAGTAAAGCGTCCCACAATCAAAATGTTGTTTCCTTACTTTGTTATTATCCTCTGTATTGTTAGTGACATAATAAATGATGATAAATTGATAAAATAAAATTTACTTTGTTCGATTCAAACAAAAATATTTAAAAACGAAATCGAAAAGTTATCTGTTTGGGCACCTTTTACCTCGATGATAAATGAATTCATTTCAGAATCAGTTAGAAACTCTTGGACTTTAATAGCTCCTGTGTTTCAGTCGGTTTTCATGTTCAAAACTTTCTGCACATTCAGAATCTCTCCCACATCTGTGGAGGAAAAAATCGTAATATTATTATATATTAATATTACTAACATCATGATTTAATAACAATTCATAATATTTTTTAAATGTCTACCTGACCTATACTCTGCTGTGCTCCCCTTCAGACTGTACAGAATGAGACAAGTGCACTGCACTTCATCGGGGGTAACTAATACTCGTGATCAGGCAAAAATCTCAGCACAAATCCACATTAACTTCTGCAGCTCCGATAAAGTGCAGCTCACAGTCCCAACCATTGTAGTAACTTCATGAGGAGACACACGCCATTATAGTCAGTTCAGTTTGTTATTTGCTAAGTGATAGTAATAAAACACACACGCAATCCCTTTTGTCTCAGAGGCGTCCCAGAGAATATTTGTCTTTGTCCCAAACACATTTTCTATCGTCCCCAGGACGACAGGACGCTGTTAGTCTCGAGCCCTGTGTCTGTCCTTTCGATTTTCTTGAAGACCGTTCATCTGAGTGAGTTCACACTTGGTAGGTGTATCTGTTGACAGAAATGCAGTATAATATCCATAACTATGTTTTTAGTGGTAAATAAAGACTTTAAATAATGAACCATTATGTTCTTATTACCCCTGAATGAGCCATTTCTATCTACATACACTGCGGCTCCTCCTATATGGAAGTCGTCATGTTGCGCCACCATGTTTCTACAGTAGCTCAAATGGACAAACCGCTCTACAGAGTGTGTTTGTCGTGATGATCAATATGTATGAAGAACAACAACAGGTAACAGTAGTAGTAGTGGTAGCGGTCATCTTGGACTTTGGACAAAGGGATGCCCAAACGTATTATTTAGCACAAGAGCCGTGTTGCCCACTGTAGTTTCACTTTGAAAGGGAGGTGTGAGCTGTAAGTGATGGTACATTTATGTGGTGTCGGAATAAACAGAATCTTTTTTTCCTCATTAAATCTTAAATCAATATATTGCAAAAAGAGAAATAAAGTGTACATGATATAAAGAAGTATACAGAACTTTCATTTGTGCAAAATGACCCATGTAATTTGTAATATGGTTATAACGGTTAGTTTGCTCTCCATGTAGAGTGAACTAGATGTGTGCGTGCTGTTTATACGCTCTGATAATGTTGATCCATCACTTCTTTATAGTAGCTCTTTAAAGTAGGCTCTGGAAAAAGTCTGTCATGGAGGCCACGCCCATTTGTGTCGAGATCGATTTTGAATTATATCCAAATATTTTTTTACCCGTGCTACTCCCACTAACACTGATGCAAGCAGCAATACTGGGGCATTGCACCTAGTTACTGAGTGAGATTGAATTTGCCAACAGGTTGTCATTTCGAGAGGGATTTCACTTGGCAAACAGGGTGTTTGTGGAGAACCGTGGTCATTTGGAGCTGGATACCAGCCATAAAGTTATAGAGCATTGTTGGTCTTCACCCACACCTCCCTCACCTGAGTTGTTGGATCAGGTGGCAGAGAACAAGGAAATAGTTTTGCCATCTGATATCCCAACACAGCTCTCCGAACCGTGATATTGCTCCTGTAGTGACTTCAACCCACAAGCTTTTATATGACAGGAGGAGTGAGCTGATCTCCACAAATCACACCAAGTGCAGGATGAGTCATCAAAGTATTTTAAGGTTTTACAGGAAGCAAAACGAGAGGAAATACTCTTTTCTTTTTACTCTCAAAGACTTTTCTTCTGTTTTCTTCTATTTTTGATATACTAAAGGACTGCAGAACAGCTACAGTTACACTGGGTCCATTAATAGACAGATTTTTGTACTGTGTTTTAAAAACGATACTCTAACCAAACTGTTTTATTTTCAAGTTTACTAAATACATTTTATATTCATACCTCTTTTAGTCACAGAGATTTGACAGCAAAATATGTCTGTATAATGAGGATATTTCTGTACTTAAAGCAGAGAGTAGGAGGAGTGCAGTGAGTTTGACTGGAGGAGGGGGGGAACAGCAGCTGCCACACACACACACACTCGCACTCTTCTTTAATGCTGTTCAGCTGACAGTCCTCTATGGCTTTCTGCCCTGCAGTGCTTCAAAAACAAAGCTCTCTCTATCACACAGTCTCTCTCTCTCTCTCTCACGCGTTTTCTCTCTCTCACAACTCAATTCAATTCAAGTGGTTTTATTGGCATGACGTAACACTATACTACATATTGACAAAGTATGTGGTTTGACATTTAAAAGCAAAACATTTAACAGCAAAGATCGCATGTCAGGTCAGCATGTACTGCTGCTCACTTTGAGTCCTCCCTAATAGGACTGGTATCCTTTTCTTCTGATTTTTGTGATGACTGTTTTTAAATGTGCTTCTCTAAGATGTTTTCACATTTGGTGAGGAAGTGTAGCTCTGTTTCAGGTTCACTGCAGGGACAGTAAGTTTTTGCTCTGCAGGGAGCCAGGTTTTCCTGCTCCCCCCCCCCCTTTCAAAAACAATGCTGTGCTCACTCAGTCTGTATCAAGGCTCTTTTTAGCTGTCACCATGTTCACATAACCCTCTATGATGTACTGTTAATTTAGAGCCAGATAGCACTGCATTTTGCTCTGTGCCTTTGTTTGTGGTAGGTGATCTCATTCTGTTTTAACTGTTTTGTAATTTGACTGAGTCTGATGGTGATGTGTTCTGTTCCTGAGGTGTGCTAATAGAGCAGGTTTGGGGCTTGGGATCACTTGGGTAAGGGGGTTTATGTTATATAATACCTATATAGTAACTCCATTGTATATATTTTAAGATTTACCCTAACCGCACTTATCTGTATAAAACACTATTTCTGCACTTCTGGTTAGACGCCAACTGCATTTCATCAGCTCTGCACCTGTACTCTGCGTAATGACAACAAAGTTGAATCTAATCTTATTAACAAACTCACTCACTAACTAACGTGTCTGGGTACATTATTCTGCAGTATTTTAAATAAAAGAATAATAGATTTCCTTGCCTCACTCAATTCTGAATGAAAATAACTTTCTCCTAAAGCTGCTATTTGGGCCTGAATGTGGAGTTGCAGCTCTGACTCGACCTCTTGTTGGTCACACTGGAAGCAGTCTCTCCTCTGGCAGCCGACCCTTCTCTATAGCTAGTCTGTGTTCGCTGAGTCTGAACATAGCCGAGACTTTTCTAAGACCCATCCACACTAATACGAATACAATCTCCTTCCACACTAGTGTTTTAGCTGCGTATCATGAAAACAACTGAAAACGCAAATGTAGTGGGCCTTCATGTACACTGGGCATGCACGTGCTGGTGTAAACATGAAGCAGATGGTCTATTCTGTAGTTACAGAAGATTTGGTGAAATAATAAAGCAGGGGTATTTAATTAAAATTCAAAGAGATCCAGTTAGAGAAAATTTTCCGAAGCAAAGTTCCAGAACATAAAAAACGACTAACTTGCGTTATCATTCTGTGCCATAACGTATAGTTGTATCAACATATGTTTTTATTCAACAACTGACTGTCAAATCAAATAATATTTACAGTCAGTTTTCACATCAAACTGAAGGGATAATAAATAGTAAACTTAATTTCAGAAAAAATGAAATAAAAAGTGTAGCTTGAAGTGATGAAGTGTAGTCTTAACCAATTTTACTAATAAACACTCAACACATCTTAACAAATGAACAGCTGTAACGAGGAGGCTCTTCTCTTTCATTCCCTCTTATAGAACTACCATTTTCCTACTTTCTCTTGTTCAGTGAGAAACGTGAGCTCTGGCTGGGATTAGAGATCTGTGAGATATTCTGAACGGCCCGTGGGAGGAATGTGAATCTGTACATTCTTGATTTAAAGCCATGTGAAGTCTCTTTTCTCTTTCGTCTACTCTGTCTGTGTGTATTTCCAAAACGTCTCCGGTGTATCTCTCTCGAGGACTTGCAAATCTTATTGGAATGCACAGATTTGATTGGCTGAGCAGCATCACATGAGACGACTGGAACACATGCAGTTGTGTAAGTTTGTTGGGCTGCTAAACCAGTACAGTAAATGCTAGGAAAGGGTTAAAATAGAAACGTTCCGTCACGAGGTAGTAATTCTCAATAATAAATCGGACCACTGTCATCCAATTAGTGACCTCTGTAATAAAGTAATGTGGACGAAGAACCACACCAGATTTTACATTTTTTTGCATGGACCAATAACAAGTTGGAACTGTTCCTGAATGAAACACAGCAGTTGTCATTTTGGCCGTTTTAAGTCTGGACGGGAGGTGCAAAAGTAGCAAAAGGTCTCTGTTTTAAAATGAAAAGGCACTAGTGTGGATGGAGCCTTAGTTTAGGAGCTTTTACTGTGGTCAGGTCATCTGTGAATGTGAAGTCTATTTTTAGGTCAGACAACATTTGAATTTACTCTTTGTTGTGGCCGTTTCCTTCCAATATGTGATATAGTTTTCTTTGTGTTGGTTATCATTTGGTTTGGTGTGATTGGGTTGCTGTTGTGGTCCGGGGAATGTTGGCTGGTCTGGACAGAGTCTCAGGACCAGCTGGCTGACTCTCTCTCTGCCTTGCCTTTGCATTCTTTCTTTCTGTCACTCTCTTCTTCTCCCTTCTGCTGTCACATAACTTCAATATTCATCCCAGTGTCATGTTACTGATGTGACAACATCTAGTGTGCTTACACAAACACTCACACACACACACACACACACACACACACACACACACACACACAGTTCACACTGATAAAATCTACAGAGGGATTGCCTTTTATGTGATTTGTAGCTCTCTAACAATAGGCCTCTCATTTTAGCAGGTGACATTTGATTAGGCCAGTTGAAATTACATTTGCTGGTGGTAGATTGTCAACATTCATTTTGTAATTTGTACTGTATGAAAGTAATGTCTGCACTATTTAAATGTGATTAAAGTCAAATCAGGTCATAACTAATCCTCAGTCCCCCTGTGCTGTGCTGTACTCCTCATACCTGAAAGAAATCTCACTTACACACAAACACATATACACATGTCCAACATTTATCGTTACAATGCCTGAGCAATAGGGATGGGTATCAAGTAGTGATACCTTTAAGGTATCGACCGAAACAGCCCAGAAACAAGTAGTATCGAAACGTCTCCAGTCAAACCAGTACTTCAATCAATACTTTTTTTTAAACAGATGGTGGCAAAAAATGACTATTTGTATGGTTTTGCTTGCAGCCACACACGCAAGCAGCACACTGAAAGAAAGAGAAGAGCACAGCTCTTTCTTCCATTATGTGCCTGCACCCGTTTGTAAATCCATGCAAGATTTTAAAAGCCGCTCACCTTCGGCTGTGGTCTCAGGCATGTTCGTCACTGTTTTAAGTTTATCTCTACAAGCTTGAATTTCCGTTGGTTTCATCTTCTGGTATCATTTAACACTATTCTGTACATTTTTATTTGCTATTTCCACAACTCATGTGGTCACTAAACTCCTCCTCTGTCATTCAAAAAGGCTACAAAAACTCCCACGATGTCATCCTTCCTCTGAGGATGACCTAATAAGGATGAGGAGCGATCTGATACAATTTCCCAATATTTTTATATAACAGGTTTTTGAAAAATGAAAAAAAAATAGATCTACTTGCTTGTCCATAACCAAAAAAGGTATTGAAGTATTCTATTGGTATCAGTATCACTTCACTGGTTTTGGTACTGGTATTGAAAAATATTAAGCGATACCCAACCCTACTGAGCAACAATCTTACTCTCAGTGCTAAAAGAATGAAAACATCCGAACCTCTCCCTCTGCCTGAGTCCCTTTTTCCATTGAAAGGGCTGTCTTACACTCGAGGTTTAAAAAATGTTAATCAGCTTGTCCTGTCCTGGATGACAAAGCCCTTTGAGTCTGTTCAGAACAGAACCAGAGATTTGTTTTACACAGTTTCTAAAGAACGTTTTTTTAAGTTTACAGTATCCCTTCAGATTAAGAGTCCTCTGTGATAAAATAAGTCTGCCTCCCTTTGTGTCAGAAGTTTTAGAAAGAATTAAATGGAAAAGATTTGGTGGACATGTTCTAAAACTAAACAAGGTGATATGTATTTACAGGTCGGTTAGAAACTGAACATGTACCTGTTAGAGGTGTTATCTTTTATTATGTACTGACAGGTTTTACGCCTTATATTTCTGTATCTGGGGTGAATTCAGGGTTAGCAGTACCTTTTTAGAATTTTTGATGGTAAAAACAAAGATTTCCAGCATTTAAATCAAAACAAGAGACTGTTGACACATCCGTGATTGTGTGTAGAATCACCTGGATTGATTTAACGGCGTCTCTTTGGTAACAGTGTTAAGACAAATCATCAGAATGTATTAGCGACATTCCCGCTGACCTCTGTGGTACTGCATTCCAGCGTGCTATTTTTAGTGTGTATGCTGGTTTAATTTAGAGCTGAACAAGGCTATGAAACTAGAACACTGCAGCAGTCTGAGAGAGAGAGCACGAGAGCGAGATGGGAAGGTGAAATGAAAGCCGTCACCTCATCTCATCTGCTCCGTGTCTTTGACTCCTGCAGCTCTGCATTGTTTGTGTATGTTCACGTCGGCCCCATATGAACTGCAGAGCACTTCTGTCACCTGTGCATCTTTTAGAGGAAACTGTGACTGCGGCATTCTGAATTTTGAAGTTTGTGAACTTAATGAATATTTTGTTTAAACAGTCATCAGTGTTCCCCACAGAATGACAGTGTAACTGTGTCGGGGGAGGGCTAGCCAATACATAGCAGTACGCAGTTACAGCTATGTAACTGCGTACAGCTATGTATTGGCCAGGCTCTCTGCATGCTGCAGGCAGCCACAAATACATGGACGTATGGGAAACCCTGGTCATGACAACCCTCTAACTGAGATGAGTTGAGTAAATGAATTCTATAAACTGGAGCTATTTCTGTGTAGATTTTAAAATCTTTTAGTCATGCCTTGAAGTAAATATCACCACTGACTTCCTCTGGGTGACAGGAAGTGCCTTCTTTTTCACTCACAGAAGTTTTTTTTGTCTCAGCCTCTACTATCTAACAGCCCATCATTAGAATGCAGGCAGCCTTCTGATCTCATTCACTGCAGTCCTGCTATGCACTTTTATGCAAATACAAACCCTTCTACTAACGGATATCACATGGGCCCAATGCTTAGAATATGACATCACCTGGACAAACATCCCTACAAGCCGTGGTGCAGAAAAGCTGTGCTCCCCTGCACTCTGGCTTCTGTCACCGTTGTGTGAAGATGATTTCTTCTGTGATCTTTTTCATTAAACAACAAAATAGCCTTTTTGATTCTTTCAGTGTTTTACCCTCTCTTACCCTGTGTGACCTACAAACCTTTTCCCTCTATTATGTTGTGCAGGGACTTTCGTTGTGAATGAATTTCAGCTGTGCTGTTTGTTCATATGACTGCACTTCTGTGTCAACTCTGCACTTCCTATATGTATTTACTGGACAAGACAAATCAACAAATATTCTGACCAGTTAGTTGATGATGGGACATTTATAGAGTTTATCGTCACAACAGGGATCAGGATCACATAGATTAACCACAAAGAAGAGTATGTGTTGTTATAACTGGGCATTTCACTATTGATAACAGACACCCTGCTCTTCACAGACACTGAAGCAGGGTCTGTAAGTTATTGTCTTGAAATACCTCATAATAAAGTTGCACATTGTATTGGATGATAGCTGATAGTTATCATTGTTTTAACTGTTAATATTGTTCTGGTCTATAGTCTTATGACCGGAAGATTGTCAGTTCGATCCCTGTACTAACACGATAAATCCGGGTGGGGAAATTAAAAGAGCAATGTTTCCCCTCCCTCATTACGATCACTGAGGACCCTGCACCCCACAGCTGCTCCATTGGAGCCTCTCGGGGACCAACAGATGATCAGAATGTGGCTGTACTCTGCAGCTTAAAGCTGTGCAGCTGTGTGTACGGTCCTGCAAAGAGATATAATGAAAAACGATTAAATCAAATGTACAGATAGCTTTTTAGCTACTTGTTAGTTTTCATGCGGTTATCTTACACCAGAAACAAAATAATATGTCAGTTAATCCACACTGTGTGTTGATGGAGAGCAGGAGAGGACATAACCGAGTTAAGCCAGCTGTGAGTCAGCAGGTTACCAGGCCTGTGTGTCCCTGCCACCACTCACCAGATGTCTGCAATGTGCGACTTGTTTGCCACTTGAAAGAGGAGAATGGTGGGACGACAGTGGTGGGGACAGCCTTTTAGATTTACTACTTTAAACAAGGTTCAGTGTGATTAATGCTGACCCTTTGATATCCTGTGTGTGTGTCTTTCAGGATGAGGTGGACAGCCAGAACCCAGTGTTAAGAGACAACCATCAGCTCCATGAAGAAGTGACAGGCTGGCTCAAAGACCAGAAGGTGCAGGAAATTTTTATGCAAGGTAAGCTTTTTATTACACTCTTTATATTCAAGTCAAATAGTACATTTTGTTGATTGTATTATAGTTAACAGTGTTTGCTCACTGTCTGGAAGTCATGTTCTGGTGACTGTGAGCTCTACTCCGTCATCTCAGTAACCGGTGTGACTTACAACAAGAGGAACATGCAGTTAGGATTATTCTTCCAGCAGGGGGACAGTAACACCATGATGGCTCTGTGTCCTGTTCCTTCCAGGTCCCTATTCATTGAATGGCTACCGCGTGCGTGTGTACAGACAAGACTCAGCTACCCAGTGGTTCACTGGCATCATTACACACCACGATCTCTTCAGTCGAAACATGGTCGTCATGAATGACCAGGTACACACACACACACACACACACACACACACACACACACACACACACACACAATGCTCTTTAAAATGTATGTGTACAGTTTATTTGTGTGTGTAGCAGAGTAGTATAATGCATAAAGGGAAATAGTGGATACAAATAGACAAGTAGTGACTATTTGGCAACTAAAGTATGAGTGAAGTAATTTGACTGATACGACTTTATACACAAACTGAAGAACACTCAGCACACCACCAGTGTTCACTTTTAACATCTGACAGAGTTTAAGTGTTTTGTGTTTTGCCAGAAATGTATATTAGTTTTCATTTTTAATATTTATTAGTTCTAGTCAACAAAAATGGGTGAAATTTTAGACTCTTGTATTTTTTTAATGTTTATATCATCTAAGCTCTCTGAAGCTTCCGCTGTCGCCATCTTTGCTGTGCACAGCTAGCATGGCTACAGGTTTAAATCTTATTTATTCCAGACTGTAGACTGACTCTCTTTAGTTGTCAATCCCCAGCTGGCTGTTTCAACAGAGCCGCGTTATTGCAGCTACCTGTACTCTTCACCTCAGAGCATCCTGTTCTTCTGCAGCTGGACTCAGCCACTTGTTCATTAATCTGTCTTGGTTTATGTTAAAAGAATAGTAGTGTTTCCCATGTGTTCATTTATCTGTGGGGGGCTACGACAATATCAAGGCTGACCACCACAGATAGATTTAAGTTTTTTTTACTAGGCCTATTTAAAATCGGATTTGATTTCAGAGCGTCGTAACGCATTCGCGCAGCACATCCTCTCGCTCGTCCCTCTCTCTTTCTCGCTCTCTCTCTCCCTCTCCTTCTTGAACACCACTGTATAAATGTGTCCAACACAACACTTTCAATGTCCCAGCTTAAAAAAAGTTATTAGCAAGCATGTAAGGAGCCTAGCTAATAGGGAACACAGCTGGGTTTTTGAGGCAAGCATGCCCCCCCCCCATACCACCACCACCACCACAGCTACATTGTCATTCTGTGGGAAACACTGAATAGCCATCTGAAAGTAACCTTAACTTCACCTCCACATCCCTTGATTGTTGGTTTCCCCTTTGGTCAGCCAGTGTGCTGGTCTGCTTGTTTTTGTAGTTTGTCCCAGCAGTTCTGTTGCTGCTTCTTTACTAATGTGGGATTCTAAATGAATGTAGGCCACAAATCTGAGCTTGTAATGTTAAGAACTTTGCAACTTTTTAACGTCAGAGGAAAAGGTATTTCGTGTGTTTGAGGATATTGTTTCACCAATCAGGAGCTACACTGTAAGATTCCACGGACGCATGCATTGAATAGGGCTTTGAATTAAAACAGTAATTAGTTTGTGAGTCAGTTCACTTTCAGTTCATTCTCAATCACAGTCATTTTAATTCAGTGGTGAAAACTGTAATATATTTCTTCATTTTATTTTTGACTTAGTTTTAGCCAAATTTTAGTTGTGAAGAAAATGTTGTCAACTGTTTTTGTCAGCGTTTTTTCTGACTACTACAGTTAAAGTGAAACACAGCACGTTAAAACCAGGAGGTCATAGGGTCTAACCAGGAGTCACATGTAGACAGTGTAAAGTGAATCTCGTGTGTGTTCAGGTGCTAGAGCCTCAGAACGTGGATCCATCTATGGTCCAGATGACTTTTTTGGATGACGTGGTCCACTCCCTGCTGAAAGGAGAAAACATTGGCATCACTTCAAGACGAAGGTCACGATCCAGCCAGAACAACAACTCTGCCCACGTGAGTACACACACAGAAAACCTGCACAACAGCACATTCGCACAACTGTGCAAAGAGCTCTGTAACAGCTGACAGTGTTGCTGAAGAGGTAAAACATTTATAAACACACACATATTTGGCTGTCTGTATGCTGTTATATATTCAAAGTGTATAAAAAGAAATGGAATGGCCACATTGAGTACATTATGAAAATAGGTAGAAGTTTAATAAAGAAAACTCTGCTCTTAAGTGTCATTTCAGCCAGATGAGATGAATGCACACAGGTGAATGAAGGTATATGATGATGCCTAAAAAAATCCAGTAGCTCTCACCTTTCTCTGTCAAAGTGCTTTACATTGTTGACTAGGCAATGGCTCCTTCACATGATCAAAGAAGAAGAAGACAGTGATAACATAAACCCAAAACTAACTTTGAAAAGACTAACACTCAACGTTTCACATTTTTCATGTTATGTTCTAAACTTCAAATAAGAAAATAAATAAAAATGATGCATTTATGCTAATTTGATAATTAATTAATCTGCAGATCATTTTTTTTGATGCATTGATTGGTCTATAAAATGTCAGTATATGTCCATCCACTTTCTGTATACTCACCTGAATGCAGCTAATAGGTGGCCATTGTTGTTGTGTTTCTGTTGTGCATAGACTGCAGCTTGTTTTGATTTACCAACCATTCACTTGACCTCAGCATCATCTGCATTGCATCTGTTTATCTCTTTGTTTTAGAGACAGCGGCCTCCCCAAATCTTTTATCATGCAAAATTCCAAACCAGCAACATTCCACCATAGTGCAGATCTTTTCCTAAACCGTGCAAAAACTCTGGTTATCTATGAATTATTTCTCCTGTTTGACCCATGTTCCGGTTTTTCTGCTTTGTCTCTGTTTCTAAATGGAGATAGCACTTCCTACGTGCTTTCTGTTTAGCTTTACATTCAAACTCAACACACACAGATATACAGTACACTGGCAGGACTTGTTTAGATTTTCCTGTAATTTGTCAGAAATGCATGAGGCACACATGGGAGCTCATTTGTGATCCAGTCCGAGAAAACATTCATCCTTATTTGTTATTCAGCCAGTTATTTCTGGTCCCGCAGTCATTAATAAAATCTCTCCTTGTCCCACATTTTTTTAATATTCATTTCAATTTGTTATTTTTCTCTTTTTTTTCCTTCTTGTTGTTGACACATTAAAGATGGCGGGAGGGAGACCCGGCGGGACCACTGGCAACACTCAGGTACCCCCAACTCCCCCACCACAACCCTCAAACCCTCCAGACCAACACTTTCCACAATACACTACAGATGAAGAAAACCCAACGTTTATATAAGTGTAGAGTCCCAGCTGACAGACATGATCTGTGCTTGATGGACAGGAAAAGCATCTAGGTCATGAGTGTCCCAGCACCTGACTTCCTCATAATGCCCAAAGGCCCCTTTAATCTACACCTCCTCCCAGCCAACTATTGGGTTCTCAAACATAGTGGCAATTTTGGGGCAACGTTATACACTGCAACACAATTGGAAAGTTCGAAAACAATTCTGTATTGGTGCTAATTTAAAGTATGTTTCAACCTTGTACGAAGCCTTAAGGTTGAAGTGACACATACTTCATAACTGAGGTTCACATTGGTCCTGTTCTCCCAGTGTCAGTGTTACTGGCGATGTAGAATCGCCATCGATGTAGAATTTTGCTCCATTGCTACCATGGTATCTTTTGGTCATCAGAATAGCACTCTGTTAGACATGTGTAGACTGTGTTCAATGTTTTTACTGACATCTCACAGACAACAAAATAGTCTACCTGTAATCTGATGATAAATACAGAATCTTTTTGCTGGTACAGTAATTGAATAAGTGAAACTGATTTTATCATGGTAATCTGTAAACTCTGAGGTTGCAATACAGGCTAATAGTAAACCAGTATAATGAAATGAAAGTATATTTATAACCATTAACTTATTCTCTGACTATATCTTCCTCTTTTCACTTTGACATAAGCTGTTTCTATCAACATTTGTATCCCTAAATTTATGTATCAGTTAGTGGAGATAAGGCTTCATTGAGAGTATCAAAAGAACTGTTGTACACCAGTCATTATAAAACAGGGAAAACATTTAGATTATCTCAGTTTACGACTTATTGCACCAATTTAAAGAAATATTTTGAGATTCAACAAATAAAAACCAGGCACTAAACATTAGAATTGAATGTAGACAGTATTTTTTTCTGATGTTGTGTGGATGCACACTGATAAATGTCAGCCACAATCTGGAGATGAAATGTCTAAGTGAAATATTCATTAAAGAGTAAGTTAACCTAGGCCTAACATCTTGTCTGCACTGCCATCTGGTGGTTGCTGCCTCTGCAGCACACTGTGCAATAATAATAATAAATTAAATTTGTAATGCACTTTATATTTAAGTAAATCCCAAAGTGCTACATGATACATGGATGTACATGGATGCACTGGTGGGTAAGGAGGGAGACCTTGTACTCAGTCTTGAGTGAGACAGGAAGCCAGTGGAGTGATTTGAGTGATTTGAGGATGGGGGGTGATGTGGTCATGTTTACGCACCCTCAACAGGATCCTAGAAGCGCTGTTCTAGATGTACTACAGCTTCTGAAGGCTTTTCTCAGGGATCCTGGTGAGCATCTGCAGGAGTGAGTGTGGGACGGAGTTTGGTAATGTTCCTGAGGTGGAAGGAGGTCTTGCAGAGATGTTTGATGTTTGCAGAGGTGGCTGATGTTGAAAGTGGAATAATTTGGCCAGAGAAGGTGATGCTGGTAATGTCAGATGACCGAACCTGGTTTGTAGTGCTGACTAAGATGGCTTCCATCTTGGAGCTGGTTAGTTGCAGAAGGTTTTGCTTCATCCATGCCTTTATCCCATCCAAGTAGGTGGTCAGATTGGTGGATGGCAGGGCAGCAGTAGAGTTGTCCTGAAGTAGAGATGAGTGTCATCAGCATAGCAGTGGAATGAAATTCCATGCCGGCTGAAGACTCGGCCAAGGGGTAGCATGTAGAGAGTAAACAGGGTGGGGTAGAGCACTCCGCCTTGAGGGACACCACAGGTGAAATTTTGTGTCAGGGATTTAGCCTCCCCCAAGGCGACATGCTCAGTTCTCCCTGTGAGGTAGGATGAGAACCACTGACGGACAGAGTCAGAAACACCGATAGTGGAATTTAGACAGTAGAGGAGGATGTTGTGGTCCACATTGTCGAATGCTGCAGTCCAGTCCATGAGGATGAGAAGAGATGGGGAGCCAGCGTCTGCAGTCATCAGCAGGTCCTTTGTGACCCTGACCAGGGCTGCTTCCGTGCTCTGGCCAGGGTGGAAACCATTTTTCAAACAGGTTGTTTTGTTTTGGATAGTCCTAAAGCAGTGCGGCAACTACTTTTTCCAGTACCTTGGAAAGGAATGGAAGGTTGGAGATGGGCCTATAGTTGGCAAAGACTTCTGGGTCTAAGGTGGGTTTTTTGAGAAATGTGTTGATGGAACATGGCCAGCCAGGAGGGAGTGGTGAATGACCTTTGTGATGATGGGACTTATGGCATGGAGGTTGGATTTTACCAGGGCTGTGGGGAAGGGGTCCAGGCCACAGGTGGATGGTTTCATCTTTTTGATGATGTCCTCAACCTCTCACTGTGAGATGACAAAAAAACAGCAGAAAGGTTGGGAAGTCCCAGGCTGTGGGTTGGCAGTCAGGACAGGCAGTGTGGAGAAGCTAGATAGCAGGGAGCGGATGGTGTTTAATTTATTTCTGAAAAAGGTTCTGTGGCTTCTGAATGAGAGTGAGTTTGCAGTTTGAGGATGTCATGTATGGTAGAGAAAAGTTGCTTGGAGATGCCAGGGCTGTTGTTGATAATATTGGAATAGAACTGTGAACGCATCTCTAAAGGACCTTGCATAGGACTTCTGATGTCACCAGAAGTTCTCGGTAGGCCTGCCTATGAACAGTGAGTCCTGAGGCCTTGAGCCGCCGCTGTTTTCATTGCCTGGCTGTTTTCATTTTCCAGAGTTCAGTTCACCAAGTGTACCAGGGTGTTGAACATAAAAAGCTGACAGTTCTAGTTTTGCCAGCGGGCGTGGAGATCTAGGAGACTGCTCAGAGATTGGTTGTAGAAGTCAACTGACTCAGTGACTGAGGAGAAATCGGCAGAGGAGAGATGTTGGAGGTCTGTGGTCAAGGTGTCTGGGTTGATCTTTTTCAGGTCTCTATAGCAGATTTGACGCTTGTCTTTGGTGTACGAGGAAAGGAGTGACAGCTCCATTGAGATGGCCTTGTGGAAAGACACACCCAGTTCAAAGGCCAGAAGGTTGCTAATGGGGGCAAAATTGGAAATGACCAGGTCCAGTGTGTGCCCCCCTGGAGTGTGTGGGGAATCTGCTCTTTGATTGTTGCTGCAGTTTTTGCAGTTTATTTTTGTGGGTTGGAGCTAACATCCAATAGCCTTATCTATCTGCTTCAGTTGCCCAGTGCAAGTTTAGCAATGTGTTTACAAAGAGAGAGAGTGCTGCTCTGCCTTTCACAAATGCCTGGGATTCACCCTACAAGTTCACCCTGCAAAGTGGCTTACAACACTTTCAAGCATGTTTGGAAATGGCTGGCATATCCCAAGACAGGATCAGGAACATGGGACAGCAGTTAACCAGAGGGGCACGTCAACCCTCCAACGACAGGGTGCTGACAACGTTCCATAATAAATCTACAGACGTTGACAGAGACAGACATGACTTGCATTACTGACACATTATTCTTCAAATGTAACAGCAACATAAGAACAACTCACCACCTAACACCTACCTTTGTGGGTGACTTGGTCAATATTTACTCTTGACCTATGTGTGTTACACCAGATGCATTCTGCAATTTCAGAGGCATGGAAACCATACTTTGCCCGTGTTACTTAAAGAAGTAATTATAAATGCCAAGCTGATTTGTCTCTGAGTAAAGTGACTCAGGCAGGATTTTTCTGACTTATGCAGATTTACAAATTACAATTTGTACAATTATCAGCATCTTTCAGTCCAGCCCGTGTTGATTTCACAGCTAGAGAGATTGTAGCTTCTTTTGCTTCCA
The DNA here is from genome assembly GCA_024633595.2 of Lepomis macrochirus. Lineage (NCBI taxonomy): Eukaryota > Metazoa > Chordata > Actinopteri > Centrarchiformes > Centrarchidae > Lepomis > Lepomis macrochirus. The sequence goes on from JALXJV020000023.1 coordinate 27,443,705, forward strand.
GTGCTGTGGTACCTACACAGCTACTCTTATAACTCGTGCCTTTACCTCACTCAGGTCTAAGCCACTCATGAGACAATAGCAGTGCATGGAAGTTGCTGTTTCTTAAAAATAAAGAGTGGACATTTTGCAAAGTTAGTTGTCTCCAAATCATCTCATCGATACAAAGACATTTTCTTGGTCTTAGATGAATTACTATTTAGTCAAGCTTCAGAAGTCCAACTAACTTTACTGCATGGACTTAGAAAGCAAACATATTATAGCCAGTGGAAAATATCAATAGAAACTGTACTTGTACCACAAAAAGGGTCCCAATGGTTCCTCCCTCACTAATAATGTGTACATCATGTTATTTTGAAACATTTTGTAAAAAAAATAAATAAATACATTTTCTTGGAAAACATCTAGTTGATGGTCTAAATAAAAGCATTGCAGCAACTGTCTCTGGGACTATTTCACATACAGTATAACATGTCATAGGAACTATTTTAGACTAAACAGATTTTAATCTTACAATTAGAAATGTCTTGTTGTGTTGTCTCGGTACAGCTGCCTGCTGGATTGGAAATGAAACATTTACTGAAAGCTTACATTTCTGACTGCCTGAAAACCTGAAGGCATCATATGTAATATTTGGTGTAAAACTGTTACAGATGCCAGCAGACACATCCTCCCTGTTGATGCTCTGTCATGCATGTACTGGAGCCAGCTTTAGCTCTCGTCTCCAGCAGTGAAACACATGATCACTTGGCTTGAGGTCAGGTGACTGACTTAGATAGTCAATAAAAAAACCTCTTGGTTGCTCTTTCTTTCGTCTAAAATTTAAAGACTGTGTTTACCATTTGCTAAAATAACCTTAAAGCTGAAAGTCAGCACTTTAACCTCAGCCATGTTTCCATCTCTAATCCAGTGTGCAAGAGCAGAGTCAAAACAGTGAAAACATTACCATTTGTTTATCTGACCCAGTCTCTTGATGCCTGTGTGCTGCTCTGCTTTGTGATTGAAGAAAAATTCAATTTTACATTAATGCAGTAGAATGGTCATAGAGAGTGAAGACTGTTGCAGTATAGCTTTCCAGGTTGTTACTCAGATGGGTACAGTTGCTGGAAGACTGCCTTACTGAATATTAGAAACCCTTCATAATATATACTCCAGTTTACACCTAACTTAATCTAATGCAGTCTATTACAATGGCTGTGCAATAAATCTTACCCTTTATTTATGTTATAATGTTCTTTTTTTTTTACAGAGCTGTTGATTCAGCTTTAGTTCATTTTGGAGTCATGGACTTTCAACTTTTGCTGTTATTGAATTGTATTCATTTCATTATTTGTGAGTTCTACTAAGACGTGTTTCTCAGTTTTAGTCAGTTTGATCTAAGACTTAAGCTTTCCTTAGTGTTCTTGCCTCATGACGTATAAGGCGTTTGGATTATTGTTTGGCTGGAGTTATGTTCATACAAAGCATGCAGCAGAATATGGTGCTTGCAGTGATGTTAGTCTCATTAACGGATTAAGAAAGTTTGTGGGTGTGTGAAATGAGCCTAAACTCCTATTTATATAGGATACAGGTGGACACTTCACTAGCCACTTGCATCCCTACATTCAGTTGAATCAACACTCTTTTAAAGTGTCTCACAGTAGAGCTGTTGGATTAGACTGCATCGGTTTTAGCTAGGTTAACCAAATAAACTGAGACCTGGGTGTAGTTTAACAATAAAAGACTAGTACAACTGTGAGATTCACATAGATATCAGTTATTGCTAGCAGCTGTCATATTGGATTGTTTTCAACTGTGGAGGTTTTACTCAATAAACTGATAACGTCAGCGTAAACATTCATTGTAATTACAGGTTTGTGTGTTTCTATGCTTGAGCTAACGTATAACTTTATTTATTCTTACAGAGTCATTACACACGAGCCCAAGCCAACAGCCCCGGCCCCATCATGACCTCATCGGGCCCTAACCCAAAAGGTTCCCAGGGGACACTGACCTCCCAGCAGCAGAGCCAATCACAGCAAAGCCAGCAACCATCCAGCCAATCGCACAACTCGCCTGGCGGCAGTGGTCGGGAGCAGAGAGAGCAGCGCAGCTCTCGCTCTTCTAGGAGGAAAGGATCAGATAGCAGTGTTCCAGAGGAGGATAAGGACAGGAGAGAAGAGACCACAGGGAGAGGTGAGGAAAGTCCCCGTCAAAAACTGCTGTAAAGATTATATATACACTTTTTAAGGCAGTACTGTCATTTAAGTGATAGAGAGGTGTTTCTTTGACCTCAGAAATAAGCTTTGACCGGGTAGACACCAACTTGCAACGAGAACCAGAAAGTTTTATTTTGGACTTTAAAATGAAAGTAAAGGACAGCACCGGCTAAAAGCTGAATCCTTCTACCTGAATGCTCTTGACTGATCAAAACAGAATGAGGAGAGACAAAAGATTTGCTTTGTTTTGAAGTTTACAGTTGTTTTGGTCATTCAAAGATGTCCACAGAGCAAATCAACTCTAGACAAGCAGTCTTCATTTGGTGCCTCTTTTATTTGTTGAGTGTTTATCAGTGCTGCATGACATTGCACTTTGCTAATTGTCAGTTACCACAAGAAGTAATTGAAGTCGCCCAAGGCAATGAGTATGATTCAAGGGAAGGCAGGTAAATGCAGGGAGCCCTTTTAATTATATTAGGCTATTCAAACTGCAGCAATTCAATTGAGATGCGGGTGGCTGTGGCGAGGTGGAGACATATGACATATGCCCTTGGTGTGAGAGATATGGGTTTAATTTCCCACTGTGACACATTCACCAATGTGTGCCTAATTGCTCCAGAGGCCTGCGTCTTCTGACAAACTTAGCAATTGTAAGTCGGTTTGGATAAAAACTAAACTAAACTAAATCTAATGAGATATAAAAACTAAAATTGGGATTTGTGTTTATTTCCATGTAGCCCTGTTAACAGTTGCTCACACCACATTTTCCAGATATGAGAAATTGTAGTTTACCTTACATTTAGTTGACACTTTTATCCAAAGCGACTTACAAGTGCTATTTATGTCAGAGGTCATCTTTCAAACACAAACATCACATGTAGTAATAAACGGCTCAGCAGAATATAAACACTACAATCAACAGCATTCAAGTTAAGAGTGAGCTGGGGAAGATGGACAGCAGAGAGTGTTCAAACCTGTGTTTGAGAGTCCAAAAATGTTTCTTCTTTTCATTTGTCCAGACTCCAAGTCAAAGGCAAAGCAGGCTGTGAATAAACGCAGGAAAGGCGAGGAAGATGAGAAGAAGGCAGGTCTAAAGAGACTGAAGACTGACATGACCTCTGATCTGTCGGAGAGCAGCGACTCAGAAAACCCACACAACAAGAGGACCGCCCACTCCTCATGCTCCTCCTCCTCCTCATCGTCTTCATCGTCCTCCTCCTCTTCCTCTTCCTCCTCCTCAGAGCCCAACTCTGAGAACGAGCTAAAGACTCGCAGCAGTGATGTGAAACCGAGTGGTGTTTCCAAAAAAGAGGAAGATGAGAAGCCTCTGATGCAGGGCACCAAACTGAACGATTCCTCTTCTTTCATTAGTCGCCTGTCCCCGTGGGTGGAGCTTCAAGCAGCAGAGGACAGCAAGAAGAGTCTGGTTAAGGAAACCAGGCAAAATGATAACAAAGGAGGAGGAGGAACTGGTCGCTGTAACACAGATCACACAGTCTCCACGGCAACAGACACCTCTGAGTTCTGACCCCATCCAGGGAGGCATTATGGAGAGCAGCAAGAACACTATGAAAGGTACAGTCAACTAATAAATGGCAGCTGACCTTTTATGATAATTATCAGTAAGTTTAGTATTCATATGCTATGAATCTTTTTTGTTTTAGTGTCATCTCGGTCCCAGACGCCATCTTTATCCCACCTCCACGGGTGGCAGCGTGATTGACATCACAGATGATGCCCAGGCGACGGTGCACCAGGAGAGTTCAGAGGCAGTGTCTGCACTGCTCGCCTCCCAGAAGGCCGAGTCCACGTCCCTCTCACCTTACCTCCCACTCAACCCCTCTCCCGTCTCCTCGCCGCCTGTCCCTCCATCTCCCTCTCCATCAGAAGGAGGTCGCAGAACAGATATTGAGCCTCCCATGCAGCAGCAGGGCATTATTGGAGGTGGCGTGACAGCAGCTAGGAGCTTAGGCAACAAGATAGAGTTTGCTCCCTCTGAGGTCATCAGGTAAGAACACAGGGTTTCAAATTGTGTTTGGTGAAATGTGTTTCTTAAAGTCAGGTTCTGAATGAGTCGCTTTTCAGGTGTCCGCATGAGATGACTAGGTGTCAGATGTAGTGTAATCTCTGTAAGTCAGTCCCGTCCAATAAGATGCAGTATGTTAGAGATCAGTTTATACGGGTAATCATAGATTTACTTTATATCCACTATAATAACCTGTTTACTGTCAATCTGGCGTATACATGCAGCAGATTCCTTTTCTTGCCCTGACCTCATTTTGGAACCATGACTTGCATTTTTTTAATTAGTAGTGATGAGTGTAGGGATGCAATACACCACTTCCTGATTTTTGTGTGTTTGAGGGCTGACAAGACAGTGACAGGACAGTCTGTAGTGAGAGTGCAGTTCTCCCTTTTTACAAATATTTAGTGGTGGAAACTGACTAATTCAGACTTCTAGTCATTCTTTCTCTGTGTGGAGTCTTTGTCCTACACAGGATCACATGTGAAGAGCAGACAAGAAACCTGTTTACATGGCTAACATATCAAAAGAAAGCTTTCGTGGGGGACATCAGGTTTCTCTAACCTCATACCCCTATTTTGGAAACCAGGTGTCTTGTTTACATGACATTTTAGGAGTCACCTTACTGGAGATCTGACACTGTCATTTAAGTGCATGTCAACACTCCTGTCTATTTTAGACAATAAGCTGAATTAAATTTTTATAGCCCCCAAAGGCCTTAAAAAGTGGGTGAAATACAATAAGTATCTACAGCAGCAATGAGAGAAAATGAGAATACAATTAGTCAAATATAAAAACAGAGGTGAACTTGTTTCCCTAATATAAGTGACATTAGGGTCTGAAAGATTAGGAATTAAAGTCATATTAAAAAAGCTATTGACTAAAAGCCTCGTCCTTGTTGAGCCTTTACCTGGGATAGCAACCAGTGAAAAAACTGTTAGCCTTAAAATTGAGATCATGAATATTATAAAGATTACAGTCTAGACCTGCTCCATCTGAAAAGTGCTAGATAACTACCTGTTAAAGCCCAGCAGGTCACCGTCTCAGCTGCTTGGATCACGCATACAAATATAAATATTTAAACTTTTGTCCATATGGACATGCTACAGATCGATAGATTATTTACAATTTAATTGTTCTGTTCATTTCTCAGAAGCAATGAGCACCAAAGTATAATTCATTTAGATTTAGTGGTTTGGTAAACAAGAGAGATAAAAAAGTGGTGACTCACTAGCTTTGAAGCTTAAAGTCAGAATATGTGTCCATTCCTCCATTATTTGAAAATGAGTTAAAGTTGAAATAACTCCGGTAACCTTCAGCTTTCATCCTTTCTAAGGTAGGTGCGCACTCCCTCTCTCTCTCGCTCTTGCTCTCTCCCCATCATTTGATACAAGTAATATTCATGCTGAATAAACAATGGTTGGAATAAACAGTTTTGATAGTAGCCTGTTTCCCATCTTTACTGAGCAAGAGGTTTGTAGGAAAGGAATTAAAGACCCGTTCCAGATATAGGCAGGCTGAGTTCAGTGACTGAAGCAAAAAACAGCCTCGGCTGTTAGGTGAAGTTTTACGGCAATATTCCCTCATCTAAAGTGGCAAAGAGGTTAAATTATATTATCTGATCGTCCTCATTTAAAATAGAAAACAGATCATAAAATATTGTTTTCTCTGCTTTTTTTTCAGGCCTGTCACATCTATAACTGAAAATATGGTGCTTGTGGAGAAGGAGAAAACTGTCCTTCCTCATCATCTTCTTCTTCACCATCATCATCATCAACAGCAGCATCAGCATCATCAGCAGCACACACAACAGCAACACTACACATCTATCCACCCGGGCATTAAGAGTCTGTCTGAGGAGACAAGGAAACACTCACAGCAACAACCGCCCCCCCACAAGATGAACACAGTCCTCCCCCCGGACTTAGCCAAATCCAAAATGAGCCCCAACCCATCTCAGGTCGAATCCCTGAAACAGAAACTTCAGCACCCCAACAACTCTCAATGCCATCCCTACCCCAACACAAACCCAAGTGACTTTCTAAAGGCTAAGCCTCACCCAGCCCTGCTGGACATCTCCAAACCGAAACCCAACACCTCCCCAGAGGTCTCTAAACATAAAATACAGAGGTACTCTGATACCTCCCCACCTCCGACAGGCCGTTTGTCCACTAAAGTAGAAATAGCAGAACCTCCGAGGTCTGGTTTCAAGCCGGTGCCAGCGCGGTCAGAGTCGGGAGGAGTCAGTACGAGCAGCAGCACCAAGAGCCCTCTGATCATCGATAAGAATGAGACCTTCACTGTTTACAGGGACCCAGCACTGGTCCGCTCAGACGCAGAGAACTCTGCCTCTGCCACCGTCTCCTCCAACCACGTGGCAGCTTATCTCCATCCCCACCTGCACACCCTCCACTCCCCCTCTCCTCACTCCCCCTGCCTCACTCCCGCTTCACATCCCCACAGCGCTTCCCACCTCCTCGCTCCTCCTCACACCTCTGCCCTACCCCACCCGCACCTTTTACCCCCCGGGGTGCTCTCTGCCATGCCTCCTCCTGCAGCATCTCTCCTCGGGGGACACCCTCGGCTCGACTCCCCTGGCGGTTTGGGCCACCTCGCCCTGCCTCACCCGGCAGCCGCACACCAGCAGCAGTTCCTACAGGTCAGATACAAACGCACCGTGTAAAGCCACACTAGCAAAGACTGTAATATGGGAAATGGGATAGAAAGATAGTAATGCCTCCTCTCCTGATTTATCTAATGCGAATATGACATTTGAAGCTGAAAAATATTTACACCATTCAAATAAGTGAAAAAAATAAACATGTCCTGTTTTCAGGGTCAGGGGCCCCCTCCACCTCCTCTACTAGCCCAGGCTCACAGTGGGGCGGCGGGGCTGGGCCTATACCCCATCCTCTGGCAGTACCCCAACGGAACACCAACCTCCTACACCCCAGGGCTCAACCTGCCCCCCACAGCTAAGTGGGTCCACCCAGAAAATCCTGTCACCGTGAATTCCGAGGCTTCTATCAGAAGGGTACGTGTATACAGACTTGTGTGTTTTGGAGGACTTCTGCATGCACACGTGATTGTGTCTTTTTGTTTGAATGTTTGTCTTTAAACAAGGAGAACAGTGAAGGCTGAATGGAGAAAGGAGATTTTGGCAGGCGAAGAAGCAGAGAAGGAAAAGAACCCTTGACACCAAATCAGATGTAGCTGTGCTTGTAATGGACTAGTCCGTCTTTAAATGAATTACTGTAATGTTCTTTCAATTCATTTTGAAGTAAAAGCTCTATGATGACTTTTCATAATAAAATAGTTTTTATCAGTGTTGTAGTTGACTTCTACAGGATGTAACAAAACATTCAGCTTAACCTAACAAACCTAGTATAGTGTACTGGATGGTACACTGCTGCACAGGAAATGACAGGCTGTATGGATTACCATTATCAAATTTGCAACAGATTCCACTCCCAGATTCTGACCTTTTGATATGGGAGCGTCTATTGTGCACAGTTACGTTATCACACAGAGCTTCTATGTGCATAGTCAGCATTTACCAGCACATACAAAAGCTTTTTGCTGGAGCTTAGTTGATGATGACATTACATGAGGGGGGATGCACAGTCTATTCCCCAGGCTCGGAGGCTGCTCGGCCTCTGATATTATCAGGTGCGCTCAGTCTCGATATGTTTATATGCACGTGGGAGATGTTCACACATCCTGCTTGGCGGGGTGTGATGGAGACACGGTAGCATTTTTTTTTTTTCTTTTTTTTTCTTTAATATTTTTATTAGAAGGGAAAGAGACATTACAGGCAATATCTGTACTCTTAACAAAGTATGCCGTGATACACACCTTCTTTATGGCATCGATAGAAACGAACAGGTTACAGAAATAGAGGAGGTGGAAAGTACCTAACTGACAAAAGGCATACAATTTACCTCCTATGAGTATTTTTCTTTTTTCATAAGTGAACAAGACACAAGAACAAACCTAGTGAAAAAAAAAAATAAATAAATAAAATAAATAAAGATAAATAAATAAATAAATAAAATAAAAAAATAAAAAATAAATAAATAAAAAAAAAAAAGGAAAAAGAAGAAGGGGTGGGATGGGGTGTAGCACTCAATCCGGGGGAAGAGACTGAAGAGAGTGAAAGAATGTCATGAAAGGGCGCCCATAAGTTATAAAATTTGGCTGAGTTGCCTTTCACTGAATATCTAATTCTCTCCAGTTTTAGAAAAGACATGGTGTCTTTTAGCCACTGATTGCTAGAGGGTGGTTTAGTTAATTTCCAGTGGAAAAGAAGACGGCGTCTTGCCAATAAGGAAGTGAATGCTAAGACGTCCAATTGATTGGAAGTGAACTGTTTATAGTTAACTGGAAGCCCAAATATGGCAACATGGGGAGATGGTTTAATATCCACTGAAAGTATCTTTGACATAGTAACAAAGTAAGTCTGCCAAAAACTATGAAGTGATGAACAGGAATAAAACATGTGAGTTAGATTACAGGTAGGCGCACGACATTTCTCACAAATGTCAGAGACGGAGAAAAATTGCGACAACCGATATTTAGAGAGATGAACCCTGAAGAGAACTTTAAACTGAATAAGAGAAAGTCGAGCACAGATTGAGCTTGAATGAATTTTTTAAAGAGCATTATTCCACCAATCCTCTCCCAAATTTAGACCAAGTTCGAGTTCCCAAGCAGCCTTAATCTTAGTAATGGGTGAAGAATTAAAAGACAGAATTTCATTATAAACTTTAGAGATGTATGACCTTTGAAGAGGGTCCCAACTCAGGAACAACTCCCAGTACGGGTTTGGTGGCCTAGAGGGAAAACCGGGAAACAGAGCCCTGGCGCAGTGTCTGATTTGAAAGTACCGGAATAAATGGGAAGGGGGGAGATTAAATTCTGATGCAAGGTCTGTAAAGCTGCGAAAAATACCTTCTTTGTAAAAATCCTTGAAACATGACAGCCCTTTATTATCCCATGACAAAAAGGCGGGATCTGTGAGTGCTGGTTGAAACAGGTGGTTCCTCATTAAAGGAGCAAGTAAAGATGCTGAGTTAAGTTTGAAATGCCTCCTAAACTGGCACCAAATTTTTAAGACAGAGCCGAACTACTGGATTGTTCGTAGAAGCCAGAGGGGTTGGATGCAATGGGAGAAGTGAGAAGGGCAATTAGTGAGGATTGAGAGCATGATTGTGCTTCCAACTTGCACCATGGAAAGTTCAGGGATCCAAACCAAAATGAAATTTTATGGATATGGGCAGCCCAATAATACAGCAGGAAGTTTGGAAGTGACAAACCACCGTTGAATTTGCATCTATGAAGAGTGGATTTGCGGATTCTGGGTGATTTACCACACCATAGGAAGCCAGATATAACTTGATCCAACATTTTAAAGAAATGTTTCGGCAGAAACAGTGGAAGATTATTGAACAAAAATAAGAATTTAGGTAAAACATTCATTTTAATTGCATTGATTCTACCTATAAGTGAAAGAGGTAAACTATTCCATCTTCGGAGGTCCAATTTAACTTTAGCAATTAAAGGCAAAAGTTAGCAGCAAAAGAGAGCTTAATGACCTGGTTATACTGGCCTCAGGTACTTAAAACCAGAGCAGCTCAACTTGAACGGAATGTCGGAGTGTAAAAGCTTTAATGCAGCCGCGTTGATAGGGTAGCATTCACTTTTAGCGATATTTACTCTGTAACCAGAAAAAGATCCAAACCTTTGAAAAATAGATAAAATTGACGAGATGGAAAGACTAGGGTTTGAGACGTACAGCAATAAATCGTCAGCATAAAGAGATAGTTTGAATTCTGTACCTAATCGGGAAATTCCGGTGAAAGTGTTAGAGGACCTTAAAAAGATTGAGAGAGGCTCTATAGCCAAAGCAAACAACAAAGGGGATAACGGGCATCCCTGTCTAGTGCCGCGGAAAAGTCTGAAAAAACTGGATTGAATACCATTGGAGGAGACACTAGCATGAGGGGAAACATAAAAGAGACGTATACAAGAAATGAATGTATCACCCAGTCCAAATCTCTTTAAAACTGCAAATAAGTAATCCCATTCAACTCTGTCGAACGCTTTCTCAGCGTCGACCGAGATCACAACTTCAGGTATTTCAGTGGAGGATTTAGAGTAAATAATGTTCAGGAGTGTACGGACATTAAAGAAGAGTTGCCTCCCCTTAACAAATCCAGTTTGCTCCTGTGAGACTATAGTTGGTACTATACTTTCCAGACGACAAGCCAAAGCCTTAGCAAGGATCTTAGCGTCTACATTTATTAAAGAGAGAGGTCTGTATGAGCTACAAATATTGGGATCTTTATCCTTTTTTAAGAGGAGACAAATAGAGGCTTGTGTTAAAGTATGAGGGAGACTGCCCTTTTGTAGTGACTCTTTGTATACCGCGTGGAGTATTGGGGATAGCTTGTGTTGGAACTTTTTAAAAAATTCAACAGGGAATCCATCCGGACCGGGAGCTTTGTTACTTTGCATGCTTTTCATAGCAGCAACAATCTCCTCTATGGTTAAAGGCAAGTCAAGTTCCTTAGCAACATTTGGGTTTATCACAGGGAAGTCAAGGCTGTCAAGGAATTGATTCATTTCAGTAGGATTAGCTGGGAATTCAGATTCAAATAACACCGAATAAAAAGACTGAAAAACTGAATTGATAGTAGTAGGATCCTGATGCAGAGTGCCTGACAAGTCCATAATCTGTGGGATCATGTGCGAAGCTGCCCGACGACGAAGCTGGTGAGCGAGAAGTCGGCCAGCCTTATCACCATGTTCAAAATAGGTAGAGCGTGACCGTAAGAGAAGTCGCTCTGCATCATTGGTGGTAAGAAGATCAAATTCAGTCTGTAAGTCAACCCGTTGTTTAAGTAAGCCTGGAGAGGGGGAAATAGCAATTTGTTGATCCAGATTAGTAATATCTGTACTAAGTTCTAGCAATTTAAACTACGCACCTTATTCAAGTGGGCGGAATATGAGATAATTTGACCTCGTAAAAACGCCTTTAATGATTCCCAAAGTAAAGAATATGAAATTGGATTACTCTCATTTTGATTTAGTGCAATGAAATCATCAATTTGAGCTGCAATAAATGTGTTGAACCTTTCATCTGAAAGAAGTAGAGGGTTGAATCTCCAAGGTGTGACATACCGATGTTGAAAAGCAAACTTGATATCTAATGAAAGAGGGGCATGATCAGAAATAACAATAGGGTGATAATCAACAGATAGAACATTCGGAATTAATTTAGAGTCGACGAAAAAATAATCAATACGAGAGAAAGATTGATGCAAGTGGGAAAAGAAAGAAAATTTCTTGGATTGGGGATTATAAAATCTCCAAGGATCAACGCATCCATTCTTTGACATGAAATCTGAGAGTGATCTAGACATTAATGTAGGGACCAAACTGCGTGGGGCAGACTTATCTAATTTGGGATCGATGACACAATTCATATCCCCGCCTACTATAAGGAGATTATTATCTAAAGAAGGAAGAGATTCAAAAAGCTTATTCATAAAGTTTGGGTCATCGAAGTTGGGGGCATATATATTCACTAATAGAATTGGGACATGGAATAATTTACCAATAACAATTAAGTATCTACCATTTTTATCCGAAATAATTTTAGAAGCTGAAAACTGAATTGATTTGCTAACTAAAATAGCAACCCCCCTGGCTTTAGAGTTGAAATTTGAATGAAATACATCAGAAGCCCAGGGACATTTTAGTCTGACCTGATCTCTGATGCGCATATGGGTTTCCTGTAAAAACACTAGGTCAGCTTTAAGATGTTTCAAATGGGCAAAAATCCTTGATCTCTTAAGTGGGCTCCCCATACCTTTGATGTTCCAGCTCAAAAATCTCACAGAAGACCCCGTTTGTGGGATGTTCACATTGTTATCTTTAGTAGACATGTTTCAAGACGATTGTAAATGTGGAGACAGGAAAATGGAGTTTGATGTACCGACCCCCACCACCACACAAAAAAAAAAAAAAAAAAAAAAAAAAGAAGAAAATGGAACCCTAACAAATAGAACAACAACAACTTCCCCCCCACACCACCCCCGCAGCACTTGCAACGACCCCGTCCCCAAACGATGGGGAACCCAGTGCAGACCCCAAAGGGAGTCAGATCCCTAGAATGGATGCTCACGGTTTTTAGCAACGTAGTAGCAGAAAAGTTGCAGTCCGAGCTCCCGCAAGCTCAACAAAATTCGACGTTATGGCACATCCAGTTGAAACCAAAATATAACAAATTACAAAGTGTTAATTACCAAAAGAGAACATAAGCTCTGTAAGGCAAAGAAAATAATAATAATAATAGCCAGAAAATGTGACACGTAGCTGCTTAATCAAAGCCGTGTACCTTTGCAAAGCTCTCTTATACTTTGAGGGACTTGATGAAGACGCTGGCCTCATCTGGTGAATTAAACTCCTTCTCCATACCATTGTGTGTGACCCGGAGTCGCGCTGGATAAAGCAGACCGAAACGGATCCCGGGGATCTCACGGAGCTGACGGCGTACATCATTAAAAGCAGCACGGGCTCGGGCGGTCCTCTGCGTGTGGTCGGGGAAAACAGAGATGCGCGTGCCTCCAACCGTGATCCGCTGCTGGGTCCTGGCTCGGCGCAAAATGTCCACACAGTCCGAATGATAGTGCATACGAACAACAATAGGGCGAGGTCGCTCTCCAGGTTTCGGCCTCGGCTGGAGAGTACGATGGGCACGGTCGACCAAGGGCTCTTTCTCCAGCTGAAAAGCCTCCTTAAGCAAAGTGGAAATGGCTGTAGATGTGGTGGAAAAATCCTCTGAGATGCCTATCAGTCGCAAATTGTTGCGACGAGATCTGGCCTCCAGGTCATCACATTTATTGTCCAATTTTTTCAAATCCGTGGACATCTGCTGCACCTTAGCCTGTAGAGTAGTGATATCGTCAGCGCACGTAGAGCATGATGTCTCCAACTGCATCACGGTGTCCTTCAGGGCGCACATCCAGCTGAACAGTTGTAATGTTGCTAGTCAATTCCGACTTCACTGCTAGGAGCTCAGCCTTTATACTCGCCAAATTTTCAGTGAGAGCTGCTTGGAGTTCAGTCTTGAAGATAAGTGCCATTTCAACCCGAAGAGCCGATAGCAGCTCAGACTTAAAGGCCGAGGAAGGAGAAATGTCAGCGAGCTCATCCGTGTAGGTGGGAGAGTCACCACGAGGCGAGGATGTAGCATGAGAAGCAGGCCTCTGTTGCTGTGCGGACGGTTTGACTTTTGGAGGCATTTTAATTAAGAGAAAAAAGCCAAGACTTGAGACGAGTGAGCAAAAAAACAAAACAAAAAACACACCGAGAAGGAGTTAAAAGCTACCAAAAATGTGCCTAAAATATCAATTATATCTAATAGTTGCGGGAGCTCAGCTACACGCGTCCTACCCCGCCATTCGCTCCACCGGAAGCCCAGACACGGTAGCATTGCCAGATTTCTGACTTTTTTACCTTTTTCATATTAGAAACATAGGCGTTGAGCAGCCAGACTAGTACAGGGTTAGATCCAAAGGTTTCTGTCTCTTATAGTCTGTTGGATGTCGGACTTCACAGGTTCGGGCAGCTCGGGGTTCCCCTGATTCTCCAGGGGGTTCTCCAGGCAGTGTCTGATAACAGTTGGGCCAAATTTTATTCCCAGGCCACCCTATTCTGTCTTAATTATTTTCTTTGTTCCAATTTCTTTCCTAAAGAATTAATTATGTTTTGAAATGTTATCCACTCTGCAAAAAATAAGTAATAGACTGTTAATCTAGGTTTAAATGGCAACCATGTACAGCATCTGTTTACAATACACATACAATACACATACATATTTAGCATATGTGTCGATATATATACATATGTGTATGTACAGCGTCCAAAATTAACACATGTGGTTAAATTTTAAGTTTGGTGGCAGAATAAATCTGGTCTCCGGCCAGGTGGCTGGGGAATAATGTTGAATTCATATAGCACAAGTAAGAAAAGTTATCGCATTGTACTTTTTATAAAGAGCAGATCTAAATCATAGATACTCTTTGTAAAACTCTTAACAGAGATCCAACAGTTCCCACCAAGAGCAAGCACTTGGCGACACAGGCAAAGAAAAAACTACACGAGAGTGAAGCAGTGGAGTTAGCAACATGCATTAATGGGATAGGGTTGCATAAAGATTGGATAAGGAGAGGAGGAGACAGGAGTTAAGAGCATCATAGGAATTCCTCTGGCAGTCCAAGCCTATAGCACCATAACTAGGAGAAGGTTCAGGGCTTGAGGGTGTAAATGACATGTCTGACTTAAGATGAACAATATCATCATACAGTTTGACGCAAATAGTTGCCCATTTTTTGCCATAACTAACTGGAAAAGCATAATGCTCACATATCTGTGATCTAAATGTCCAAGGAGCAGCTCTGGTTTCTCATATGTGTTTACCATTGGGATGGCTACAAGAGCGTGACTAACCTGGCTAACATAGCTGGACACATATAAACATGTGAATCAGAATATGTACCCTTTTCCACTAAAGTCACTGTGGCTGCCTCCACACTCATTAGGTCTGTCCTTTTATTATTATTGATTAGGATGTAGACTGACTTGTATATGCAATCTGTATGTGATGTATTAAGATGTAAGTGATAATACACAGCATGCTGGGTTTTAGGCCTCTGTGTTGTGTTATTTTACATATGTGTAAAAGTAGAAGTGGATTATGCCTATTAGACTTTTTCTGCTTGAGAGTACTCAAAGGGGAAATATTGTTACACTTTCCATATGAAGCTTCTCTCTTTGTGTGTAACATACTTTAGCTTGACCATGTGTGTGTTTGCATTTTTATTTCTGTTTTCTTTGTACTATGACATGTTTGACAAAAATTTTCTGTGTCTGTGGATTTTAACTTTTGGTTTAACACTTGATTGATGTTCTATCTCTTTCTGTGTGTGTTTTCTGTGCAGAACACACCAAGTCCATGGCTTCATCAGGCTGCTGGTAGTGCTGGTGATGGCCTGGGTTTGCTGAGCCACGTTCCTGTTCGGCCAGCCAGTGCGGACGCCCACCGCCCCCCTGTCAAGATCAACACACACACAAGCCCTCCGCTTTCAAAGGCCAGCACGGACGTTCGTAAGGAGTGAGTAGAAAGATCATTATCATGCAAAGGTCTCCAAGATGCTGGATTAGCTAGACTTGTTCAGAGAGCCCACACAGAGCAGCAAGAGAGCTATGTTATCCCTGCACCGGCAATGCAATGTCAGTTAAGCCTCGTTCACACTACACAATTTTAAACTCATTTTAAAATAGTCGTTGACTATTCAACAACGCATCAAAACGGCTCCCTGCGTCTTTCCCGTTTCACATTTTACGTGTTTGCTTAACAAAACATGGTTTGCAGACCAGCCATCGGGTCACACAACCACCGTCAGCTTGTGTAATGTGTGACCCCCTGTCTGCTATCAGTCACGTAGTGTGAACGCCACAACGACTTCAACGCTCCCATCACAAGGCTGCAAGTTGTGTAGTGTGAACAGCACGGCGATCAGCAGACGCTGAAAGTGGTGCAGTCTGCACGAGCCTTCCGATGAAGTGAAGTGTCACTAATCCAATATTTAAGCAGTTCAGACAGCTTACTGTTCACTCAGCAACTTATGCTCTCCTTATGTAACCAACAGCCATTATTTAGACACCATTAAGTACCATTACAGGCAAACACACAGCATCACAGAGGAAACATCACTCGTTTCTCTCATTAGCCTAGTTATGTCATGTTCATTCAAATCTGCTGAACAGACAGTAATACCATGATGCCCTGCAGATGGCCTAAACCTGTCTGTTACCTAAGTGAAGTTTGGCTTTCATACATCCACAATAATCACACTCATACTTAGCTGCACAACATACTTGTGTTTTTCAGTTATTTTGTTTGCTTGTTTGCTGAATAATGCATGTGTTTGCTCTAGATTATTGCAGTGGGCTAAATGAACAATTGTATTTCATTCTTCCTGACTACCAGAGGCGGTGCTTAACGCTGGATGTTATCCGTCTTGCATTTCATATTATCAAAGTTAAATGTGACCGGGGATGACGTAGCCTTGATTATGTAAGCCCGTTATGAACAATATCCGTTGTATTTTCCTGCAGGTAATCGGAGAATGCTGTTTGAAACTAAAAGCTTAAAAAAGAAGACAGCCTGTGACAAGTAACCTTGTAACCACATGGTTGGAGCTACGGTTTTGTACTTGCAAGGGCTGCAACTAGACAACCGCCACTCCACTCCTAGCTTTCAGCACAGTGTTTTTGATGGTACAGCACGTTCCATAGGACCACAGGGTTGGTGGTGAATTGTCTGTATGTAAATGTGTTAGCACAGTTTGCCACGAAACTTAAAATTGGGCAAATTCTTCTAAACTTAGCTGCTGGCTGAGTCAAACCAGCCCCTCGACCAATCAATGTACACGTAAGTCACTCATAGTGCTGGTGGAGTACCTGCTCTGAAGTTGGCAAGAAGATTCTGTAGTGACATCTTTCATGATATTGTGGCCTTATATAGGCCCAGGTCACATGTGACTTTAATATGAAATACTTTGTGCTCATGAAATGGGTAACTTCCAGTGTTAAGCACTGCCTCTGGCAATCATCCAGAATTAATTTAATCGTAGTTACACACACAACTCTTATTTAACTCTGAAAATGATTTTAGATGTTGGTCCTGGAATTATTCAGAATTAGGATTTTGCGGGAGTTTTTTTAAATTTTCAGTTTGTTTCATGCACTAACAGATGTATAATGTTTTTATACAGGGGGAAAAACAGCATGAACAAACAAATGTTTGACTTGTCTGTGTGCAGAGATGTAGATAAGAAAGGCTTTGTGGACCCGATCAGGACGCTGACGTTGGCTCAGCTGAAACAGGAGCAGACAGACAGGAGTCGAACCCCCACAGGAAAAGACGCACTCCTCCATCGCCACTACCTAGACTCCCACAGCAAGGCTCGCACGGCAAATACACAGGTACACTACTCCACTTCTATTATTATTAGCATCATGATTGTTGTTATTAGTAGTAGTAGTAGTTAACCCTAACCACCAACACCCCCATTCTTATAGATAATAGGTGAATTTGTAAAAAAAAGAAAGAAAATAAAGTGGATAAATATAACCACACCTACATGAACTAAATACTGTTAACAATGTATGTGTGAGCATACACATGGATCCACTTAACTGCTGTATTTTTGTTGTATGGTGTTATTGTATCTACATGGTGAGGTGTGGTTAAAAATGGCTCATATAGTACCAAACTTCTTTACTTTAAGAAATGTTAATCAGCCTTTTCAGTCATACCTTTCCTGGGTTAAGGTGATCCTTACTGTAGACTCACTTGTTGACATTCAATATTTTTTTCAGCCCCATAAATCGATCATTAAATTACCTAAAAATGTCTGTCTGTCTGAAATTAGAAAACCAGTCCTTAACAGTGTGTGCATTTTCTTTCCCAGGATGCAGTTCAGGCAGCAGAACGAGCCAGTAAATATAAAGAGGAGAATCGGCAAATCCTGAAAGAGAGCATAGAGGTCGCTCCATTCACTGCTAAGATCCAGCGCTCCAGTGACCCCAGCATGGACAGGGACAGAGAGAGGAGCAGAGATCCAGCCTTCCCTGTCCGGATACCAGCTCTTGCCTCCCCAAGCCCCAAGGCCAGTCACGCCCATCCCCATGTCATCCAATCAGAAAAAAGCAACTACTTCACCACACTGTCCAACAGTGTGGTGAATGAGCCTCCAAGACTTTACCCCTCCAAGGAGCTCAACTCTTACTATGAGAAGGTGCCCACCGGTGCTCCAGGGGTTGTGGCCAGTGTCGGGGCTGTTGTGTCAAGTCAGGGAGCTCTGTCCCTGGGCAGTTTCATCTCTAAAGCCTCCCTCTCTAAGCCTCCTCCCCTCATTAAACACCAACCAGAGGGAGGAGAGGGTTTAGCAGGGAAAATCACAGAGCAGCTCAACCAGCAGGTGACACTAGTCCAACAGCAACATCAGCACCACACAGGTATAGACAGGATAGAACGTCGCAGCCCTGCCATTACTTCTTCCTCCTCCTCTACATCCTCCTCTTTCTCCTCAGCCCCCAACCACCATCACCACCACCACCACCACCACCACCAACAGCAGCAACACCAGCTCAGGGTAATGCCATCTCTACACCGAGCACCTGTCTTCCATCCGCCCACACAACACGCACTGGAACGCAGAGAGGCTGCAGAGCGAGAGAGGGAGCGGGAGAAGGAAAGAGAACGAGAGAGGGAGAGAGCAGGTTATGGTGGACGCCTGTCTCCGCCAACCCTCACACCCATCCAGCCAGTTAGCTTAGCGGTAGCTGGTAACAAAACATCAGCGGAGCAGCAGAAGCCCCCCACTCTGCTGCCGGAACTCAGGGACGTCAAAGGTCATGTAAATGCTGCCGCTGTCAACTGTGTGGCCTCAGCCATCGGTGCGGAGATTATGACTTCACCCACAGATGTGTGGCGAGGTGGAGAGATGATGCAGGAAAGAGGAGGCTCATTCTCTGGAGAGAAAGGACTATCAAGGGGCAAGCCCCAAGCCGCAATGGCATCAGTCATTGTGCGTCCGTCGACATCTGTTAAGTATGACAGTTCTGTTGGTGCTAACAAATCTGGTGCTTTGATCCATAAGGAGCTCTCCCAGGGGAGGTTCTACACATCCAAGCTTCAGGGGGAATGTCCTAGACTAGGGGAGTGTGTTAGAGAACCTGGAGCAGGAAGGATTATCCAGCCCAACTCCAACCTGGACGACATTTGTGTCCAGTATAAAAAGACTTCTATGCGTGACATGCAGGGAACTATGGGAGCCAGTACCACAAACTCTGTGTGCAGGACTGCCGTTTCAGCTGCATCAGCTTTTGGCATACAGATTAAAAGTCCAACATACTTCCCAGAGCTGGGCTACTCAGCTCGGGGAGAGATTTCAGCCCATAACACTGGCATAGGTGGCTGGGCACTGAGCCACTCAGGTTCAGGAGAGCACCAGGAGGAGTTAGGCTCACGGACCACATCTCCAGCGGGGTCTCTGCCTCCCCCTAGTCCAGCAGGGACACCCCAGCCCAGTCAAAGCCTCACCCCAACACCTAGCTCAATTTCTGGTTCCAGTCAGCCTTACTCCTCCTCCTTTGTCCATCTTAAGAAGCACAAAGCTGCCTTGGCTGCAGCCCAATCCAGAAGCAACTTGTCCACTACCCCTACATCCACCACAACTGGAAACTCCTCTCTAACTGTGGATTCAGTGGATAAAATTCCCATTCACAACTCGCCCCCTCCACCCTCTTCCAGCCAAGCCTCATCATCCTCCGTCGACAGCAGTAGCAGCAGCTCGGCAAGCGGGAGCACAACATCCGGCAAGTCCAGTCCCCTGCCTAACGGCCATACCTCTGGATTAGCTTCAACAAGCAGCGGGCAGCCCAGTAACTACCACAAGCTAAAGAAAGCCTGGCTAACCCGACACTCAGAGGAGGACAGGAACACAACTGCTACTACAAGCTCCACCAATACTAAACCAGAGAAACAGCTCAGCACCACCACCAGTACAAGTAACACCACAGCCATGTCTGATATGATCAAACCCTGCACCGTCAATCTTAGCGCCTCCACCTCCAGTGAGGTGGAGATGAGCAAAGACAGTGGAAACAAAGTCGAGAGAGAGAGGCAGATGGAGGAGAAGGTGGGAGGAGCAGCAGGCGGAGGGGAGGAGAGGAAAGCAGCTCCTTTATCAAGGCGAGGTAACAAACGGTCATACGAGTCCGGTTCAGAGAGTGGGGGAGATGACTCTGACAACAGTGAAAGCAAAATGGAGGGCCGAGCCAAGCGTCAGCCTAAACCAACCTACAAGAAGAAGCAGAATGATATGGCCAAGAAGAAAGGAGACAATGAAAAGGATGAAGATGACGTGAAGCCCAATGGCATCTTCAGATCAGCCAGAGAGAAGACTAAACTCAAGCTGGCCAGCAGCAGTAAGTCTTATTGTAGACGTTTACTTTAGCACTGACAGTCTTTTCTAAATGGTTTAAAGGATAAGGCTGGCAATATTCTGTACTTGTACTGTACTTGTTATTCGTTGTTGAATCTCATTGATAGACTCCAGCAGTATCTGTTCCCTTCTCTGTCTGTTGCTATCCCCAAGTCGACTGGTTCCTACCATAAGACATGAATCTTTACAAAGCTCACAAATATTTGAAAATGCATTTGTTGGAGACTATTTTTAGAAGCAAATGAATCCACCTGTGGGGCTCTAGTGAGCATCTTGGGCACCAGGACGGTGAAGGTGGGAGTGAGTAAGAATAAACAACAGTGTGTGTGTTCATGGTGATGTCACATGTCACCCAGTGCAACACAACAGTGAGGCTCACTGATGTGTTTTAATAGTTTCTGGATAAAAAAAAATGTTGCTGTTGGCAACAAGCCTTACACTTTTACATCACCCCGATTCCCCAGTTTGAAACAATCCATTCATGTGTATTAGTTGTGAAGTAAAACAAAGAACCAGCTTATTTATTGAGACATCCTGTTTAAAGACCACCAAAGTGTGGCAGTTTAACTTCACCAGAGCATTGCCACAGAGCAGCAACAGCCCTGAGAGGGTGGAATGAAAGCCAAACTGTGTGACAGTGGTGAGAAGAGCAACCTTTCCAGAATGATCATGTCATGTGCAAAAAGTAATGTGAATGGAAACTGTTGGCTATTTGAAGCCAGCACTGTCCAAGGCATGTATGTTTTCACTGTCTATGTCAGAATTTTTTATTGTCTTTGACACCATTATGATCAACCTAACTTGTTAATCTCATAATGAAATGGAGGTACTGTTATGACTTAATGATGGGAACTCTTCTCAGATGGGATCCCCCGCTCCGTTCTGAAGGACTGGAGGAAGGTGAAGAAGTTGAAGCAGACAGGGGAGTCTTTCCTGCAGGATGACTCATGTTCAGAAATTGGACCCAACCTCCAGAAGTGTCGGGAGTGCAGGGTGGTCCGTAGCAAGAAGGGCGAGGAGCCAGCACATTCCCCTGTCTTCTGTCGGTTCTACTATTTCAGACGGTATAACTTTCACCAACTTTACATTTGTTTCCTTTTGCTTATGTTTTTCCGACATTTTCCTTAATTCTGATGCTTTTCTTTACTATAACTGTTGGACATGTCTATAGGCCTACTACCGATTGCACACATCAACCCAATACACATTATTTTTTTAAGATCATTTGAGTCCTGTGGAACCCTGAAGCCCTGTGTAATTGGACCTGTAATAAGCACCTAATTCCTCTTCAAACACATCAGTGGATGCTTTGCTCCGTTCCTGCCCTTCAAGGATCACTCCATCGATGCATTACTTTTACCACAGTTTTCTGTAAAGACAGCAAGCTTTGATTTAAGAGAGTGCATGTCAAAACGATGGAAGGAGGAAGGAAAGTCTGTTTTCATTAAAAAAAATCCTGCCATGGCTGCAACACAGAATATTAAAGTGGTCATATTATACTAATTTTCAGGTTCATCATTTTATTTAGGAGTTACCAGAACAGGTTTACATAGTTTCATTTTCAAAAAACACCATAGTTGAATGCTCCGTTTTAGCTATGTAGTGATGCATCTCACTGCTGCAAGATCTTTGTTGGAAGTTGCACATGCACACTATCTAGTTAAGGACTACTAGCCAATCAGAAGCAGAGTAGGGTGGGCCCTGAGAAACCAGTAAACATGGCTTCAGTTCAGCTGTACATGTTTCCCTTACCAGCCTAGCAACATGGACTGGAGCAAGAGTTTCAGAGTGGAGAGTTATTAATGTGTAACAAACGTAAGGAGAGGCAGCAGGTCGATGTCTTGTAGCTGAGGTTGTTTTTCCGCCAGTGTTTTTGAGGGCATGTCTGACTAGCTGCTAGGCGAGCATCACACACACACACACACACACACACACACACACACACACACACACACACACACACACAACACACTTGTGTTGGATAAGCAGCAGCTGCAGTCTGGGGTCTAACGGGGTAAATCTGCCAAAGAGGATATTCTGCTTTATAATCTTTTCCTCACTGCAGATCTGCTGCTGCTGCAAACTCTGTCTCCCCTTCCCCTTTTCTGCATCTCCGTTTCTAAATCTGGCTCCCTCACCCTGCCTCACCTCCTCCCTGTCTGACCCAGTCGACTGGGGTTCTATAAACTTGTACTTTCAGTGGCTGCAAGATTTTGCAATGAAAAGGGAAAGCTTTAAATATGTGTGCTGTTGTCTTGCCCCTCACATCTCCCTACCAAATCCTGGTCAAAAAATGTAGTCTACATCAGCAACTTCAGAGAAGTGAGTGGATAAACTAAGCAGCTGCATCCAGAATTACCAGCGTTTGACTGGAGACCGTTTCTGACAGAAGAATATCTTACTTTATGTTTGTGAAGCAAAAGTATCCATAGCTATACTTAATAAGGGATGTAGCACTAACAGCTTGTCTACACCGCAAGGGCTTCCCTTGTCCAACTGCAGTTTAAACAGCATGCAAACATGTTACGCAAGAGACTTTCAGTTGTCTCCAACATGCTGTATAATACATGGTGGTTGTGAATGATCATTTTTCATATTTATCTACTTTTGGTACCTTTACTGGACAAATTAACTAATTTACAACTAACTTGTGTCCTTCCATGCAGGCTTTCCTTCAGTAAAAATGGAGTCATCCGAATGGATGGCTTCTCCACTCCAGACCAGTTTGATGATGAAGCCCTGGCCCTGTGGGTCCCTGGGGTGATGGAGGAGAGCCACCTGGACCAAACCACAGCCAAGTACATCCTCAGCTTCATCGGGGACAAGTTCTGTCAGATGGTTGTGACTGAGAATACTGCAGCCACCTGGGTCAAGAAGGACGGTAAGGTGCCTTTAAGAATGCCTGCCAATTTGATTAAATAACTGTAACCATGTTAACAATTGAATCCGTTTTGTTTGTGTTTCAGCCAAGCTGGCGTGGAAACGAGCTGTGAGGGGGGTGAGGGAGATGTGTGACGCCTGCGAGGCAACACTCTTTAACATCCACTGGGTTTGTCAGAAATGTGGCTTTGTTGTCTGCTTGGACTGCTACAAGGCCAAGGAGAGAAGGAACTCCAAAGGTCAGTTTTGTGTATGTTTGGACAGTTAGGAGTGAAATGGGAGGCCAGACAAGCAGACTATATATAAATGTCAAGTTCACTTACTTCTTTAGAACATGCTTTTGTTCTGTACTTTTCTTTTTTTAACATGTTCTCGCTGCACCTTAAGTTCCAGGGGTTTTAGTCTTGGCAGACCCCCCCCAAAAAAAACTTTATGTATAAATTTGGAAACCTAACCATAATATCTGAACCTGAGCATCACCTGACAAATACTTCATTGACATTCAAAGCAAATGGAAACAGTTGATCCGTTTATCTTTTACTGACTTGCGGTATGCAAACACGTCTTTACAGTTACCAGATTATTATAGTATCTTACAGTACTGTAGTACAATTTACTGCATAACCTTTCTCTAAGTAACCTGGTGACTTGTGTGCATGTAAACGCACTGCATGTGTATAGCTTCCTCTGTTAGCTAAATCTGCATTTAATCATCATTTAGTGAAAGGTGTGCATGCGTGCACACTTGTGGGGATTATTACAGCAAGTGACTTGAGTCTGTCTTTTTGTGATCAGATAAAGAACTGTACGGCTGGCTGAAGTGTGTGAAAGGCCAGCCTCACGATCATAAACACCTGATGCCAACACAGATCATACCTGGCACAGGTACAGTATACACTCCTGTCTCTTTATCTTCCTGTTTATACCATGTCTGCATTCCACAGTCCTGTATTTCTTAGCTGCTTTGTCTAGCCATTTCCTGAACACACATACAGTTGACTAGTGCGTGGCTGATGTGGGTTGAAGATTGATAGTGATATTTTTGGCTTGAAGCAGTCAAGAGCAAATAAGATCATTACATTATTTTTATTTTGGGTAATAAACTCAACCAATGGGAGGCATCATGTGACTGCAGTAGTGCAATAACATTTAATAAAGTTTAAGGTTGTTTTCCCGTAAACCTTTTTCCTCAAATGTGTTAAATTTGAATTTTTGACATTTCAGTGCTGACAGAGTTGGTGACTTCAATGCACTCTTTGAGAGAAAAACACAACATCAAATCCTGCTGTCCCTGCACCAACAAACCGAACCTCCTCACCAAACTCCCAGCCACCAACGGAGTCTCACAGGTACTACGGACTATTCCAGTTTCTGGGCTGGGAGGCTATGTGCCACAATTATTGGTTTTATAGTTTTTTTTCCTAATATGTTGTTTGAAATTCACAATAAATGGAGCTATGGACACCTAATGTGTTCATTTCTAGAAGACAACAACACTTTTCATAAATAACTGCCTTGTTGAATGAAATACTGTATACTATGGACTCTGCAACCAAGTAATATCTGTTTGTGTGCTCTTAAAGTCATGATCATCATGATATAATTGTAAGAGTGGAAACCCAGTGTTGTACTCCTGGGCCCTGCCTGGCTTACAGATGCCTTACAGATGCTACTGAACCCTTAGAATGAAATTGCAAATGACCTGAGTCTACCTGCTGGCAGTAACAGTATTGATGCTCTAATGTGCCATTATTTATTCTGGAGCAGAGGGGTCAAATAAAACCGATAAACATCTTAAATACCAATCAGGTGCAAAGAAAGTCATGAATTTTATATTTTCCATTTTTATGTTTTAATGCAAAATATTGTTGTGAGTTGGGCTGATTATTGAATAAAGCAGGAAGTTGTTATGCGTGTTGTTGGGACGGGTTGATTTTGCTTTTACAGGATCTGGAAGAGGAGCGCTTAAACCTTTCCTGCTTTAAAAACATTTGAACATGGTCACTGTTTACACTGACTTTTCACCCTCTCTCCGAGTTTCTTTGTATAACAAGCTGAACTTGTCATTGTTCTGTTAACCTTTAACCCTCACCTTTCGCCAGGTTCTGCAGAACGTCCTGAACCACAGTAACAAACTGTCTCTGGTGAAAGCTGAGCCAGGCTCTGACCGAGGAGGCACCAAGGCAGAGACAAACGGAGGAGGTGTTGGAGGAAGCAGTCCAGGCAGCGATGCAGGAAGTGCTGCTGTCACCCCACCAGAGTCCCAGTCACCTCTGCACTTTCTAGCTGATCTAGCAGAGCAGAAGTCCAGGGAAGAAAAGAAAGGTGAGGGGAAGTTTTGCAAATGGGGTGAGATTTATTTGTTTTATACTGTTAGCTTTTCAGTCAGTACAGTCCTCTAGACCTCCAGAAAGTACTTTGGTGATTAGCAACCTCTTTTTCCCACTGCCTTCCTCCTAACAGAAAACAAGGAGTCGGTGCTGTTGGGTAAATCAGTGAAAGAAGACAAAAGGGGAGACAGCCTGGAGGTCCTGCAGCAGTGTAAAACCACCTCACTGGTGGCTAACAGTACGGAGCAGGGCTCCACACTCAGAGATCTGCTCACCACCACAGCAGGGAAGCTGAAGCTGGGCTCTACTGATGCTGGAATCGCCTTTGCACCAGTCTACTCTACTGCTTCACAGGTACACAGATCGACACACCTACCCCGAGTATGCTGCGATATATGTATTATAAATGTAATGTCATGTAATGTACATCTTGACTTGTCAATGAACACTGCAAAAGTAGGAGGGAAATCAGGTTTAAATAGTAAAATATTATTTTTCCTCTTTGTAAAGACTGGAAAAGGTGGGCGGACCATGCCCAATATCCTTGATGACATCATTGCTTCAGTAGTTGAGAATAAAATCCCCGCCAGCCGCCAGAACATCACCACCAAACTGTCAATCAAGCAGGAGCCTGTCACCCCAGGCAACAATAACAACAACAACCCTGCCTCTGCTGTTACTGAAGATGCCAAACCAGAGAGGAAGAAGTCAGCGCCTGTTACTGCAGCAGTGTCAGAGGAATCAACCAATCAGTATCCAGATATTTCCCATTGCTGGTTAAACAACAGACAGTTACTGTGGCTCAAAGATCACCGCAACCAGAACAACTGGAAGCTGTTCAGAGAATGCTGGAAACAAGGACAGGTACACATCAGTCATACTAACAGTAACTGCAGTAGTAGTCATAGCAACAGTACTGTACTAATAGTACTGTACTATTAATTAGTAAAGTCATAAGTGATTCCCGCAGCCAAATGAATGGTTTTGTGTTTGTCCAGCCTGTGTTGGTGTCAGGGATCCATAAGCGACTGAATGCCAGTCTGTGGAAAGCTGAGTCCTTCAACCAGGAGTTTGCAGACCATCAGGGAGACCTCCTCAACTGTAAAGACCAGGTGGTGTCCAACTCCGGGATCAAGGAGTTCTGGGATGGATTTGAGGACCTCACCAGTGAGTTTATCTTTGCTTGGTCTAACTGTTCTGGTTTCATTGATTCTAACAGCTGCTTACACACATTACTGATGTGAGATGATGTCACCAATGAACAGTGATAAATATATATTGTTCACTCTAACTAAAGTCGTCTTAACTGTTCAGAGCGACCCAAATCCAAGGATGGAGAACCTATGGTCTACAGACTGAAGGACTGGCCGTCTGGAGAGGAGTTCATGGCCCTAATGCCCTCAAGGTTTGCATACACACCACTCTTTTTCACTGCGTTACCCCCTGTGCAATAGATTCTTTAGCTTTACAACCCAAAACATAAATGTAAACTAATTTGCTAAAAATGCTAATGATGCATTTCCTCAGCACAGTTTTCAGAAATATGCTAAAGACATTGTGAGCCCTTCTAAAAGAGGTGTCTTTGCAGATATGATGACTTGATGAAGAACCTGCCTCTGCCAGAGTACTCAGATCCAGAGGGCAACCTCAACTTGGCCTCCCACCTGCCATCTTTCTTTGTCAGGCCAGATCTGGGGCCAAGACTATGCTGT
The DNA here is from genome assembly GCA_024633595.2 of Lepomis macrochirus. Classification (NCBI taxonomy): domain Eukaryota; kingdom Metazoa; phylum Chordata; class Actinopteri; order Centrarchiformes; family Centrarchidae; genus Lepomis; species Lepomis macrochirus. The sequence goes on from JALXJV020000023.1 coordinate 27,470,927, forward strand.
GCCTACGGTAGGAAGAAAATTAAAAGCAGCAGGGGTTGAACTTCTTCTTAATTCTTTGTACATGAATGCTCTGCTAATAAAATTAGCAAGGAGATCAGATCTAATAAGTTTGGTTATTGGCTAATCAGTAGTTTACCATGTTGGATTCCAATCAGTTCTCGTAGCACAAATCTGTCTAGACTGATACATCCACACCTGACACACATCTGGATACTGGGTTTCATCTATTGGTAGGTGGGTTTACCACATACCCAGTATATGTATGTAGTTAAGAATGATTGATAGTTTTCTGATCACCGTAGATTCTGTTTGATATCAAGTAGAGTAAACGCACCCTGCTGCAGTATGTACACCCTTGACGTTGCAGTCCATCATTTTATCATTCCAGGTGAAGTGTTTTATGCAGATGGGACCCCCTGTGCCCTTCTTCTTATGAATAAGTGTTTTGTCTCCCTTTAGGTGTAGCTGCATCTCAGGACCAGGACTTTGGGACTGCCAACCTCCATGTAGAAGTTTCAGACGTCGTCTCTGTTCTGGTCTATGTGGGAGTAGCTAAAGGCAATGGAGTCCTGTCTAAAACTGGTAAGGCTTACTACAGTCAGTTAAATCCTCAGCTTAAAGGACTGGGTGGACTAACATGAAGGTGTTCTCAGTAACTGTACAGGAGGGAAGGGAGAAAAACAAAACAAGGAAGGAATGAATTAGACGAGACTGGGTTAAGAGAAAGGTGTCAGACCTCGTCATCCTTTTAATCTAAACTGGAGTAGCCAGAGATCTGTCCAACACTGGGCTAAATACTGCTGTCACCATTCAGTGGGACAGCTGCACCTTGTGAAGTAAACACTTTTTCATCCCCCCTCACTCATCATAATTAACACCAGGATTCACAGACACACACTGACACTTGTAGTCCTTGGAAATATCCAATTATCTCTCTTGAAAGAGCTGACTTGACTTTAGTCACAGACTTGAAAATTTAGTTTTTAATTCTTTCAGTTTATTTCACAGCACACTTTACAGAATCCAGAAAAATGGAGCCTTAAGGAAACAGATGCTTTAAGAGCAAACACACTGGTCCTGAATGAAAGATAAATGAGAACTTGATACACAATTGAAACACAGTAACACAATCAAGTACTACCTAGCTTGCTGAAATGGCACCTGCATGTCAGTTGCCTTGTTAGACAGCATTATCTTCTGCATGAATAATGGATAAACAATGTTTTCAAATAACAGTTAATTCCCTTATTCAGCAAAAAGACTAAACATTGTTAGTTAAAAGGTAAAGATTTGCTTTCTTTATGTTTCATATCATTGTAAACCAAATAGCTTAGGATTTTTTTTTTTACAGTTTAGAGCAAAACTAGTGATGTATGTGTGATGGATGTATTTTTGTCAGACTAAAAGACAAATTATTGAGTGATTATTTGATATGTTTTTGAAAAAAATGAAATGATAATCAAATGCAGCTTTAGAAACATGTGTGTGTCTTTGTGTGTAGGAGTGCTGAAGCGTCTGGAGGAGGAGGATGTAGATGAGGGTGTTCGGAAAAGGCTGAAAGACTCCAGTGAGACACCAGGGGCGCTGTGGCACATCTACCTCAACAGAGACATGGACAAAGTCCGAGAGTTCCTGCACAAGGTCAGCACTCTGATAAAGATACTGAATAACTGCAGCAGCTTTAAATAAAACTGTCTTTAGTAGAAAAGTTGACCTAACCAACGCCTCCCTCTTCCCCCACTTACCAACCACCACCTCAGCTCTGTACGGAGCAGGGACTGGATGTGTCGCTGGACCAGGACCCAATCAGAGAACAGAGCTTGTACCTGAGCAGGAAGCAGCGTCAGCGGCTGCTGGATGAACACGGAGTTCAGGGCTGGACTGTAGTTCAATTCCTGGGAGATTCTGTACTTATTCCAGCCGGGGCCATGCACCAGGTAAATACACGACATACACATACACACACACACACACACACACACACACACAGATCATCACCACACAGGTAAACCTCCCCCCGCCCAACCCCTGTAGGTCAGAACTAAAGAAGTCTCTTGGATGTGAGGCAAAACATCTTCAAGTATCTTTAGCCAAGTTCAGTTGCTCTAGATTTTAACCCCCCTTGAATAACCAGGATTACTGAAAGTCTCTACAGACACATTTCAAATTTCTGGCATATTTTCACATAACATGTATTTTTATTTTCTTTGTAAAGTGATGTGATTCTGCAACACCCACAATGCTGCTGTTCATGTTTTCATATTTTTTCACATACAAGATGACGTGTTGTTCTTAAATAGTAACATCAGTCAGTTTCTGTCTTTTCATATGACCAGACCCTTTGATTGTATCCAGCTCTTGTCTGAGTTCAGGGATCAGTAAAGTGTCCTCACATCCTCCCTCTGCCCTCCGTCCTGTCTGTCAGGTCCAGAACCTCCACAGTTGTGTTCAGGTCATCAATGACTTTGTGTCTCCTGAACACGTGGCCAACTCCTTCCACCTGACCCAGGAGCTCCGACCCAATAAAGAGGAGGTCAACTACGAGGACAAACTACAGGTGATGGAACACAGCTCAGTTATATAACACAGCACTGTTCAAATCCTTTTCTAATGTAGGGTCAATACGCTTACTGTCAGAGGTTTTTGTTTTACTGATTCAGAGTCAGCTTCTCTCCTTCCTCCTGTCTCACTCCCTGTAGCAGCCTGCCTTTCACTTTTAGAGAGCGTGTGTGTGTGTGTGTCATTACAAAAGGTGGACAGACAGAATGACAGAATGAGTCATCATGAGTGACGTTCTCAGGACATCGAGTCCCTCTGCAAGATTGTACATGAGTGTCTGTCTGTCTGTCTGTCTGTCTGTCTGTCTGTCTGTCTGTCTGTCTGTCTGTCTGTCTGTCTGTCTGTATGCAGGATAGTAAAAAAACCCTCTAGATCAGCTCTGTTTGGTGCTGCTCTGTGAGACAGTGGGCAGCTGATAAGTGGAGAATATGTTGAACAACCATAGTAGAAATAGGACATAATGTTCAAATAAATGATGCCTACACTGTTTTTAACTCCAACTAGATGCCCACAAATGAGAAGTCCTGTTTCAACATTACTATAAATTGTATGTTTGCGTGAAATAATTCTACAGTGATTACACTTTGATTGATCACTGTTGTGTTTTCGGAAGCTGTGGGCACCAGCTCCACCCCACCGTGTTGTAAATGACCTACAGTACAAGTATTGACAGATGTGTAAGTGTTGAAGAGAGAGCAGTTGAACCAAACTTTGTTTTCCTGAAACAATAAAAGGGATGAAATAATAGTTTATTATAAATTTAGAAGTGGCTCCATTTTTGAATTGTATTTTTTTATATATGTTCTGTATTGTGTGTCTAGACACACCACTCTGTCAGAAAGGTGTGTTTCTTCTAGAGTCTTAGTCACCTCCTTGTCTAGGATTCTTCTGCTTGAGTGGTCCTGATGGTTCCACACTTCTTCCATATTACAGTGCTGAAGCCAACTGTCTCCTCAGACGTCCCAAAGCTTTATCATTTATTTAAAAGTAGATTTTCCCAAGTCTGTACTTACAGATAACTGCAGAGACTTCCCTGAAATTCATGTCTTGTTTTTTTTCCCAATGCAGTCTTAATGTGGGAGTGTTTGAAGACATGTGTGTGAGTGGGAGTGTTTGAAAATGACAGTACTGTGTCTTTCTAAATAATGTCCACTGATCACTTGTTTGGCGTAGTCACACTCACATCACGTCCTAACCGTCCAAAACCAGACTGGATCTGAGCTCGCTTTACAGGTTTACACTAAGGGATCTGAATCCACAGTTAGACCAGGTATTTACTGTGTCCCCGTTTTAATGGATTTTTTTTTGCTAATGTTATATAAGGTTACTGTTTGTAGATAACTGCAAAATATAAATCTGTTTGAAATCCATAACACAAAATGTCGACCTTGCTGAGCTGCTGAAATTTGAAACACAACCAAGATGTATTGATCTGCTCTGCTGCACATGTGCAGCCCCTCTTCTGGTTGGTGGTGTAGGTTCACAACGGTCAGGTGCCCATAGAAACAGGCTGTGCTAGCTATAATTGCTCCTCCTGTTCTGACAGTGGTAGTGATGGGGGCAGAATACCTCTGGGTGTTACTATCCCACCACTGCAGCTCAGCAAACACACTTTGGAAAGTATTCAATCAAGCTGCCAAAGCACCATTTCCATCATTTCCATTGGCAGTGCATCAGAGAGGAATAGGGCTGGGTATCGTTCAAAGATTTTCGATATCGATACCGATATCGATACCTCAACTTCGATACCGGTACCTGAACGATACTTTTTTCGATACCAATTTTATTGCTATAAAATTTGTATATTTTCTCAACATACAGAGAACCATTGTTGTTTGTATAAAGTAACTTAATTATCACATTATCATTAATAGTGTATTTTAATTGTTCCTTTAAAATACTACAGCTCGTCAAAACCATGATATATTTTCAATGTAACATCGGCCTATATTGTGTTTTTGTTGTTTTATTCCTCTTTCTTTAGTTTTTTATAATGTCATTTCATTGTCTATTAATTATATATTTTTTATTGTTTATATGTGAATTTGTGCACCATTGCAACCTAAACATTCATGGCAACAGGCCTGAGAGAGAGAGAGAAATCTTTCATCTGATGTAAACAAGTTTCTGCCTCTACATATCAAAGTTTCCTCCTCACTGTGGTGTCCAGGCGACAACAATGACAATAGAAAGGAAACTCAGCCGCAGCGTCTTTAATCCACTGCAGCAAAGTCGCAGACATCAGCCCAAGGATACGCATGTCACGTCGACTGCACATACATGTTACGTGTAGCGTCGATGGCGTCACTTAACTGATCCGCCGAAACACTTGGAAAAATGTAGCGTGTGTGGAAGCTGCCGCTGCTCTGTCAATAAAAGAGCTTTGATTTGATTCAGAAAACAGCGACGCTGCCACCAAGCTACTGAGAAATGTAGTTAAACTAGTAACGGTGCTGCTTGTAGCGGCGCTGCTGCCCAACGCTGCTCGTGACGGTGGACGTGTTGAAGCAGCTTCGGTGGCAGCAGGGCTGAGACGATGATGCACCGGCTCTGTCTTGTTGCAGCAAACACGGAGCGACTTTCGGCTCTTAAGTTTATTCCACGCACAGTCAAAGGCTTCACCAGGTTTGTCGTGTCACCGCTCTTAGCAGCAATTATCTTAGCGTCGCAAATATTGCATCGCGCGCTGTTGCATCAAGCCACACTTTTGATTTTCTCCACGTCTTTTACATCCACGAGCCACGTCTCTGTGCGTAACCGCCGCGAGCTAGTGTTTACATCACTACAGCCAATTACAATCACTTTTAGATGTGGGCACATCAAGAATGATGCATGCTTATTGGCTCATTGGCGTTAACAAGAACCTTTAGGTATCGAACTTTGGTACCGAAAGACAAGGCATTTTTTGATACTCTGTGGTATTGAAGCAATTCGGTCGGTGCCTAAAAAGTATTGAACTCGATACCCAGCCCTAGAGAGGAATCTCCTGATGGCCAGCAGTTAAACCAGTTTCTGTTCATATGGGGACCTGGTTGTTGCTTTTAAGATGAACATGAAAATATCAACCTGTCCTTTAAACGGTTGTACTGTGTGTTCAGTTCTGATATACAGCACTTGATTGGCTCATAGCCACTTCAAACACTACACTTAGTTTTTGGTTCAGGACTGAAGTACGAGCTTCTGTCCCAGTCTGACATTGGGAATGAAACTCTTGTGGAATACGTGCAGCTGTGAAAACTCTTATCTCCTCTTCCTCAGGTGAAGAACATCCTGTACCACTGTGTAAAGGAGGCGGTGAGCTCCCTGAAGAGGGACAGCGCTGAGGAAGACGACGAGGAAGAGAACTCATGACACCCCATCGGCCTCGTCCACGCCTTCAAGAGAAGGGCCATGAGTCCCATGAGCACCTCGCTCTGCCTACTTTCACCTCCTCACGTGGAGGACTGTATCACGTGACTGCAAGAGGTGGTGATGTGACCCATGGGAAGTGCACCTGCATCACGCATCCAGGTAACCAGTGAGAGCCACGCCCATCTCCATCATCACCCAAACCTTCAGTGCCAAGAGGAGACAAACACAAGACATGAGGGGCCACTGGATAGGCAGGGATTAAACCTCAACTACCACACCTCTTTGTGTTTCATAAACTCAGAACACAGGGAGGAGAGAGGATGAAGAGGGGGCAGCATGTTGGTTGTGAGCCTTATAAAAGCCACTGCGCTGGAGTGAAACAGCACTACAAGCCTCCAAAGAAACAAAACGGAACTCTAGTGTGAATGATGGTGCGTTTAGCTAAGATCCAGTTTCCATGGAGACTGTTCACAGGTTTGATGGCAGCAGCAGTGATGATGAAGACACTGCTGCTCTCTCCTTGTAATCTGCTGTGGATTATAAAGGCCAGGAGGTTTAATCCCTGTCTTTAGCAGCAGCCCACACAACGTCTTGGACAGAAGATTTAGCTGATCACGTCAGCATCACCAGCAGCAAGCAGCATCAGGATCAAAAAAAAAAAAAAAAGCAAGAAAAAAGGTTTGAGGGGGCAAAAAATGCAAAACAGAAATCTCAGATGTTTCAGTCAGGAGCTCTGCTGCTCCCTCCTTTGTTGTTCCTTCTGTGATTTGTCTGTTCATGTCCTTTTTTCTAGTTCTATTGTTTTATTTCCTCTGTGAAGATGTATTTATTTTATAGCTCTATAGTATGCGATGTTATTGAGAGAAAAAAGCATTGATGTAAATGTGACTTGTACAGTTTTTTTTTCTTTGCTATGTGATTTTCAGTTGTAATACGGCTCTACTGTGATGGAGGACACACACACACACGCACACACACACACACACACCAGCTAATGCCTGTAACTTTGGGAAATGTTGATGCTCTACAGTCCTCATGCCATAAATACATTTTTTGAAAATGAACTGCCAAACTATTGTAAAGACTGTGTAAAGTTGTATTATGTAAAGAAAGAAAAAAAATGGCTTCTACACTTCAGCATTTTATGAAAAAAAAGTATTTGCTGTAACATTGAGACATTTACAAAAAAAGATGTAATTTATTTAAAAAAGAATGGGTTGTCTTGTTTTTGTTTTAAGATTTAAAATGGTGAACTTTTGAAGTTAAAAGATAAAATAATGAAAACTATAATGTGTAAATATATACATATAAACATTCACTGAGGTATTTTTTTAAAACATGGCTTGCTTCAAGTTCACATTTTAAAGTGCAAGTGTTACATGCTTTGTACATTGAAGTTCAAAAGGGTTTTACATTTTCCATTAAAATGGATTTATCAAACGTTTTGTGTTGTGTTTTCAATGTACGATGTGCACGATGTGGAGAAAAAGTCATATGATTATTGTGGCCAATATTGTGATTTACCATTCCGTTATAATGGAACTCAAACAAGCAACAATATTTGTAACAATAACTAGTAAAACATGTATAACAGAACCAAGGCAGCGTGTTGCTCTATGAGGAGGTGGCTAGAAGGAGCAAATATTGGCATGCTGGCACTGGCTAAATCTACATCTGTCCACTGCAGAGGCTACATGCACTATTTCTGTTTTTTCTGGTTATTTATTTATATATTATTTATATTTATTTATTATATTTTATTTTAAGGACAGCACATATTAATTACATTACTGTAAATGTACCAGTGTTAGCCTACTGGCTAATTTTCAGCTACAGTCCTTCAGCAGCAACCTTAAAAATGATACCTGGAGGGGGAGCTACTTTACATGAGTGTATTAGTATAATGTAACATTAAATGAAGAGTATCATGTTCAGTTACAAGTGTAACAGCCTATATTACAATAGTTATTATAATTTCATATAATAGTGTACTTTTTACCACTAGTTGAATACAGTTACTGGCCCTGTGATGGACTGGAGACCTGTCCAGGGTGTACCCCGCCTTTCGCCCAATGTCAGCTGGGATAGGCTCCAGCTATCCAGCTCCAAACTTTTTTTAATGTCCCGCCCCATCCAGACTGTGATTGGTAAGTTGACGAAAAGTGACTGACAAGCACATCGGCTCTGTGAAAAGTTGAGCACTGATACACAAGGGGCGTCATTTTGTGCTGAAAAGTATTGGGGACATTTAAGTGGCTCCGATTAGCGGTGCAGTGATACACTTGCTCAAGAAACATAACAATAAGATATTAGAATAAATATTCTCTACTGTGACATGATCTGGTGTCTTCCTCCAGAAGATTTTGAGCATTAAACACTTAATTTCTTGCATTTTGGAGACGTTTTCCAGACCAATTTATGGTTGAAAATATCTTCTATATATATAAAGGGAAACACAACATTCAGGTGTAAGGTGACAATAAAAAAGAATGTGCTATACACCTATCAGCAACTTGTTTTTTTAGCTTAAGTTACTTTCTTGGACAAATTTGTTTCTTAGATATTTACATTGCATTGCATGTTTCTTATTGTGCAAATAAATCTTTCTCAAAGCATTCTCCATTGGTATTTTACATTACTGGTTGCAAGCAATTTATCAGAACCATTTTAACAAATACTTTGACAAAGTGATGGGGACAAAATCAGGCATTTCAGAAAGTGGTGGGGACATGTCCCCAGTGTCCCCAGTGTAAATGACACCTATGCCGATACAGTTAACTTTAAATGGCCAGCGAGCCAAACCCAGACGTTCCCTATATTGTCCCTGTTTTCCTCTGTCTTACTGCTTCAGCTGCTGCCGACGTCTCTCTGTCTCTGTCACAAAGCAGTCGGAGCACCGCAGGTGGTGAGTTTGACTATGTTTTGACCAATTTTGACAGGAAGGGGGGTAGGTTGTTGTCTTAAAAGATACTCACACACACACTTTGTTTTACAAGGAAAGAAATCCATTGGGTTTTTAAAATCTCTTTTACAAGGATGTCCTGGCCAAGATGTGAAAGGTGCAAACAAGGCATTACATGAATCATTTTTTCTGTTTGTAGATCCCATTGAGATTAGATGAATTAATCGTGCAGCCCTATTTCAATGCTGGGGTTCAGGCAGGATATTCAGGGGAAGACTAGAAATGAATTAGGCCTACCAAATGAGTTTACATTTCTTTCTTGTTCCATACAGGATATTGGATGATGAAAGTAGATTGAAAATTTACTAAGGAAGAACCTTTTTGCAGTCATGAAAGAATTTTCAAATCACACCCAGTAATATACAGTGTTTCCTGTTAAACCATGGATGACAAAGTCACATTTTCAGAAAGGGATGAATGTACATAATAAACTGGTGAAACAAAGAGTTTGCCTTTGATTTTGTGTCAGGGTAACCGAGTTACTGATGATCGGCTCAGCACGACAAAAATCCGTTCAGCTGACAATTTAGTAAGAAGAAAATAGAAATATCTACAGGTGATGCTCAATCTCAAAAGGACGTTGATAGTAAGTGGTTGAAAGTTGGAAAAAGGTGTTGGACACGTCACTGACCATGGACATGAGACTTGCGCTGTGTGATCTTCACCACTAGGTGGTGCTGTTATTCCATGTGTTTATGTTGAGAAAACAAAATCAAATCAAAAATGTGTTCCTGTTTGTAGGCCTGTGCCATGTTTGGTGATGCATCTCCAGGATCTTGCAGTGATTTATGGGCAGGACAACAAACCAAAGCAGCCTTTTTTTGCCTGAATTTTGAGGCCATCACCCATCTTTTACCACCTGGTGTGTGTTCCTGAATTGTTCAGTTTTGTGCAATGACTGAAATGCATACTACAAACTGGGTGCATCACACGGCTGCAGTCGGATTCTTAGTCTTATGTCCTTTCCTATCCACTTTTCCTTTACCCAATGTGAAGAATTCATAAGGAGGACTGCACTTGGACGCAGATATTTATTTAGGCCACGTGCGTCTGCCCTGGTGAAACTACAATATTCCAAGGATGGACCACAAAAAAACGCATCTTAGATACTTTGCCCAGTGCGTTCTTACCCTGTTGTTTTATGCAGGCCACCTAATGATGGACAACACGGTGAAAAATTACTTCACTACCAAGGCTGGAAAATAGCCCCTGCTGCCACTAGTCACCAAAGAAACAAATAGAACGAAGTTTTGCTGTTTAAAGGTTAAACATTTAAAGACAGTCTTTTATTTGATTAAATAAAACACCCAATAAAGAAATGGCATGGTTGCAGAGAGTGTAGAGGCGGAGAGAAATGTCTTTACATCCGAGAAAAGAATTAGTTGGGTGGATGATTTATGCATATAGCCTAAACATGTGAAATTTCACAAAGCCTAATGTCAGAGCTGATCTGCTCATCACAATTCAATTCAAACGCTGTAATCGTGACCTGAGGAGTGTAAACAGCTGCTGACGCCAGCCAGCTTTCCGATTAGTGACGCAACCCGCTCCTCCTCTTGAGCCACAGGGGCACAAGACAGCAGCCTGCGAAGAAGCCTTTTACTGACCAACACGCCTTCTTATTGGATAGTCTATCAGTTATTGATGATACTTCCTGAGCATCGGCGTTGATATTAGAGTAAGGCTACACCATTTCAGTTCCCCCTGAAAGATTTAGCCTGATAATTCAGTTATGAAATCACAACTAGAATATCAATAAATACAGATGCAGATAATAATACAGTATAAACGTGAGTAAGTGATAAGTGATGCTGTGCTGAGCAGGACGCAGTATAAATACAGACTGCAGGTTGTTCTTCATGTGCAGGTGTTTGTTAAACAGGTAACAGCTACAGAGAGAAAACATGCTGCTCTGCACTGATAACTGTGAGCCTTTATTTTTGTGGAACACATCACTATATTCAAACTGCATCACAGATTTTTTAGTAAAAGGCCTTTTAAGAGATAAAAAGCCGCTGCAGCCCTGATGCCAGTGTGTTCATGTCGGGATCCATCACACAGCAGCCATGTTCACGCCTCCTTTACTGATGTTATCTTACAGGATGTCTGGACATTACAGTTATTGTTAAGTCATCCTTCTCTTTCACTCCTCCTGTCAGCTCTGGTAGAATCCACTTCATTCATCATTTGCATTTAAACTCTGGCCAGTTTGTTACAGGCTGTTCCTGGGTATTATGCAGCACTACAGTGCCCTGCTAGGGCAGCTGTGGTGATGATGTGACATCATCTTCCTAACACAATTAAACAGAAATAAAGACAACACAACAGAGTGTGTTCCTTGATTATCAAGGAAAATGCACAAAAAATGACATTTTGAAATGTGTATTTTTCATCTTGAACAAACTCAAACAAGTGACACTGAACACATAATCACATTTGTATCCGAGGGAGCTGCTGAGGTTTTAACTGCTCTTACATGCAGTACTCAGACTTCACAGGAAGAGAGAGCTGCAGAGCAATCCATATTACTGTTTATAGTTCACTGTGAGACCAACTATCAGAGCTGAGTTCATGTGTTGCATTACAGTTTTTCTCCATTGCTTAAACACTATAAGCAGATTTTTGAACTAAAATTTCTAAATCATAACTCCATTTTTCGAAAAGCCTATATAAGATATAACTCCCATTTCTCTAAACTCTACAACTTCTATTCTTCCATTTTACAGCCAGTGCAGAGAAGCTAATACAGGAGAATTATGATCTCTTTTCCTGGTTCTTATCAGGACACGTGACCATGATCATTTTGATGTTCAATCCATCCACGGAAATCTTCTGCAGATGTGTCCACACATTCAGCATTCCTTGTGTCACAGAGGCGCATCTGATCATGAGGCTGCTGGTCATAAACTTTCCACCTCCACGAGGAAACGATTCCCTCTGTGGTGCTGATGGATGGACAGTAAGGTGGAAGGAAACGTGACGCCATCCTGGGACGGGCTGTAAACACTCGCCACATCAACCTGTACAAAATGTCCTGGATCCTGCCTCACCTGCCCACTGTCCTCACTGGTCTTTGACAGAGGTCATCAAGGAATGAAACCAGGGGCCGTATTACAAAAGTGGCCTTTTATTGTGGCCAGCTTAAGGTACATCTGTGCAATCCCCATGCTGTCTGATCAGTATCTGATATGCCACACCTGTGAGCTGGATGGATTATCTCGGCAAAGGAGAAGTGCTCACTAACACAGATTTTGACAGATTTGTGAACAATATCTGAGAGAAACAGGCCTTTTGTGTACATAGAGAAAGACTCAGATCTTTAAGTTCAGCTCATGATGAATGGGGCAAAAACAAAAGTGTTGTGTTTTTCAGTGTATTATGTTCTATGTTTGTGTGTAGCATGAAGGGGCTACAGCTCAGTCTGACAAATACATTACCCTGATTAATAAATAACAAATGTTATTCATTTCAGTGAGGTAGCACAATCCAATGAATAAAGAAGAGCCCTTCTTTTTGCTGTAATGGAATCTTAGCTTATGCTGAATAAGTAAATTCATTAATAAAGATACTGACCCTGACCCTCTTATTGTTCAGAGATCATTGTTAGTGTTACTGTTGCCAGTGTTCTGATACCAGAGTTGATCCTCAGATGTGTCAGGTGATTTTGTTCGTGCATTTTGGATGTGAGATGAACCGAAGCTGAGCTGCACGTCGGTAAAGAGAACTGTGTGAGTTTTCCAAATGTACGGAAGCACTGAGTGGTAAGTGAAAAATTAATTATCACTAACTAGAACAGGGGGAAAAAATACTCGTTTTTTTTATCTGCGAAAAATGTTTAGGCAGGATTTTCATGATAGGTTCTGATTTTTCCGTCTTCGATTACATATTCTTCTTTGACTTTCTTTGAGTTACAGTTTTTCTCAATTGCTTGAACACTATATTGAATACTACTATTGAATAAAAAACTCATTTTTTCAAAAAGCACACCCATTTTTCTAAACTCTACACACAAACCCCCCATCTCTCATAGCCCACACCATGTGGTCATTGAGAAAGCACTGACATTCAGTATTGTTCACTCAATCTGCACAGGTTGAGCCCAAATAGCAAACAGCTACCCAGGTGGAAACACAAACAGTTAGAATTGATAAAACACTAATCAGAAGCTTCAACAGACAGATAAAAGGGAAGGTCCAGAGAAATCTGAAGGGAGAGGTAGAGGACACCAGAGAGCAGAAGGAGGAGTAAGAGTAGAGGAGGAGAAAGGACAGAAGAAAGATGATGAAGAGGAGGAGGACGAGAATCTGTCCCAGGACCTGGAGCACAATAATTTGTTTTTTGGTGTGTTGTACTGTATAGCACTCTAAGTAGTGTGTGTGTGTATGTGTGTGATGTCTGAAGGCAAAGTTTGTTTTTTCAGCAAGATTGAATGGTTTTGAGTGGAGAGCCTAATAATTTCAAGAAATGTGTTTGAGCAATGGAGAAAAACTGTAAAATGACAGCTGGCAGTGATGGACACTGCCTGTTTTTCTGCCTCATTTCAGGTTTTCTCTGCGGCGCTTTGAATAACTTTGAAGTGCATGCATGCTTGTGCATTTTGTGTGTGTGTGTGTGAGAGAGAGAGAGAGAGAGAGAGAGAGAGAGAGAGAGAGAGAGAGAGAGAGACAGGAGTCAGTGCTGACATGACTAATGCTGGGATCAGCTCCCATTCATACTTCCAAAGCTGAACTGGAAACACACATATTATCCTCCTGCTCTCCATTATATAAGCTGAAACTGTGCCTCCTGGCACTGTGTGTGTGTGACAGGTTAACTGGAGTACACTGAGGCAGAAGTTCACCAGTGAGTTCAGACAGAGGTCATTCCCTCTCCTCTCTTTCTCTTATTCCTTCTCTCCATTTGTCTCTCTCTGTTGCTCCCTCTTTTCTTGCCCTATTTTTATTTTTTAGTTTATCTGTTTTACTATTGGTTTATTTTCTTTCTTTCTTTCTTTCTTTCTTTCTTTCTTTCTTTCTTTCTTTCTTTCTTTCTTTCTTTCTTTCTTTCTTTCTTTCTTCCTCTTTCAGTTTGATGCGAGGGTTTGATTAGCATGAAAGTTTCTAAAACAGTGTTGCCAAAACATCAAATCATAATTAATTTGTCCCAATATGTGGACAGCACAGTATCTCACTCTTGACGTTTCTGTGTCACTCCGTCTTAATGGCTTTTTAACAGGATTCATTATTTGCTGACTGTTTTCAAACCACAACAACTCTGGTGTGTGTGTGTGTGTGTGTGTGTGTGTGTGTGTGTGTGTGTGCCCTCTGCCAAAGCACAGTTAGAGGAAGTGTCTTCAGGGTTCAGCCACAGGTCACTTGTAATGTAACTCCACCCACACACACACACACACACACACACACACACACACACACACGTAACACTACTGCTTTCAAAGGTTGGTCCATATCATACATTTATTATAGTATAGAAATATATTTCATGATACATCATATTTGCAGTTGAGTGGTAGATTTTTCATTAGCATGTAGTTTTGTTGTGGACAGAAGGTAGAGACAGATATTTGGTGCTGATTGTCTGTATTTTAAACCATTTTCGTGATAGTCCTGTGTGTGTGTCACCGGTGGCACAACGATTTACGTGCAACATAGATGCATTTCTTCTGCTGTCCCTTTCACTGCCTCTCTCTGTGAATGTGTGTGTGTGACTGGTCAGTGTGGACAAACAGAAGCTGTTCTTCAAAGTGTGACGAGGTGTCATAAATCGCTTGTGTTGACAGAAGGCAGCTTCCTGCTGCTCCTCCCTGTCTGAGGCTGAAGCAGAGCCACAAACAAGTGACATCCAGGACAATGCACCAGAGAGTCCCACATGTAGCTGCAAACGTGCTCAGACCATGCGGACTGCTTCAATTGGGCATAATTGTGACTAGGACAAACACCACTGAGGTGCCTCTGAGCAAGCTTAACCCCCATCAGCTGCAGTGGGCATCTTCAGATGTTAATGTCTCAGAGAAACTGCCCTGGAAAACTAAAGATGAAAGAGAAAATGCTGGGGAGTAGTCTATAATATTACAGGAATGTAATGGGGGTCATTTAATAATGCATATAATCATGAATTAGTCAGAATGTGTTTAGATGGCCTTTTGAAATGGAAAGAAAATGTACAGGCTGTTGAGTAAATAATCATATATCTGGAATATCTGCAGTGGAGCCGGGTCAGGTGACTCCTCCTGACTCCTGAGGCTTAGTGGTCTTTTCTGGTAGAAGTGACAGAGTGACTGCTGGCATATACATGTGAGCATAATAAAATAACAGCAGCGTGATTCATTTGGGTTTTAAAAAACGCCTCTAACATTAAACACGTCTGCTGACAGACTATATATATATATATATATATATATATATATATATATATATATATATATATATATATATATATATATGATATACATGAAGTAGCTGGATATGTACATTATATGCATGTGTGCATTTCTATGTACAGTATATACAGCATGCTTGGATTTATATATAACAGTCTTGATGATGTATCTGCCCTGCGATGGACTGGCGACCTGTCCAGGATGTAGCTGGGATTGGCTCCAGTCAGCTGACGATGGATGGATGATGATGGATGAGATTTACATTTGAATAAACACATGTTACATTCAAGCCAAACGAGTTCACACAATGCTGATTCAGCCTCTCACTGCCAGGTAAATCTTTGTGTTCGCAGTATGACAGAGATTTTAAATCTGATGTCTGTGGCGACGTTTCCGTGCTGGCGTACAGTTAATGATGCGTTGGGAGTACCTAAGGAGTGTCCAAGAAAAGTTTCTGATGCTCAAGCTAAAAAAGAAGCTCTGCATTCAGAGGAAGGATTATAGTCAAAAAGAAGGAAGCAGTGGAAGAGAATTATGGAAGAGAGAAGAGAAGGACTGAAGGCAGTCAGGATATTTGACATTTGTCTGTATTTTATTATTTCTGAACATTGTAAGCATGCACCACCACTGTTTGTGTAACTATTCTCACTGCCAGAAGGGGGAAACAAACATTCCACACTGCGGGTTTAATGGTTAAAACTTCCCCCTGCTGCCAGGCTCTGTGAGGCTCAGAGTAGAGTTCAACATCAGACAGATGCACAGCCCTCTGTCTCTGATTCCACCATCAGATCACTGTGTGGAGGTCACAGGCTCCTGCTGTGTCTTCACCAACACGAACTCGCTCAGGGCTCACTGACAACAGCTGGCTGTGTGTGTGTGTTGTGTGTGTGTGTGTGTGTGTGTGTGTGTGTGTGTGTGTGTGTGTTGTGTGTGTGTGTGTGTGTATGCCTCCATTTGGCTGACTGAGGTTTGCTCCCAGTAAAAGTGAACCACAGGTGCTTGTCTCTCACACTCCCAACAGGCAAACTAGCTCTCGAAGACTGATTTCTGACCTCAGCCTCACACTCCTGCTGCCTGTCAGTTTATTCCACATGTTTTAACATTTCAACACACAATGTGCAGGAAATTGCATACCTGGATTAGACAGGCTGAAAAATTTTAACTGTTTTATTGTGTTTCAATGGGCAAGACATGACATGACTTTAAAATGACCATGGTTCTCATACCTGAAACCTGAAAGCAGGAAGGACAGCTGTATTACTGGGCATTCATCACACTGTGTTGAAACAACACAGGCGTGCTGTTTCAGGCATCAGTGAAGATGATGCAGGAACGCCGGCTTGAGTAACAGATATAAGAGTGTGAAGGCTTATCAGTGTCAAAACAGCGCAAAGGTTTATAATACAGAGACAGGATTTAATTTTATCACTGTGACAATCATGATATCTCTGTCCCAACAATCAGCAGGTAAACAGTAGAATTACTCTAATCAATCATCTACCACAATGTGTGCTTATGAAGTGTGACTGGCCAACCCCGTCCTTGCTGGATGAGCCCATGTTTTTTGTGGAACCTCAGAGTCAGCACCCCAACTTTGATAAAGCATTGGCCTGATTAAAATAAATGAAGGTTGTGTTTTGTCAAATGTCATTCTGAAAGTGGCCTTCTTGCCACATTATGGTTGCATACATTTCTGACCCAGCTGAAAGGTCTCCACTTGGGATTTTTCTCCTTTTCCTCCTGGTCTTTATGGATGAGTCAGTAAGGGACACTGAGCCTTTGATTGCAACAAAATGTCTCACAGATAACCTGGATGATTGTATTCAACTTAGTCAGTCTGCAGAGAAGACAGTTCATCAAATCTGTAGCGGGATGAACTGTGAGAAATCTGGTGTGTGTGTGTGTGTGTGTGTGTGTGTGTGTGTGTGTGTGTGTGTGTTGGGGGGGCAGGAGAAGTAACAGGGTAATGGGGCAGTGGGCGTTGGATGTTGGGTGGGGGTTAAGGCTACGTGGAGGGAGCTGGGGTAAGATTGGGGTGAAGGTTTAAGTTGAGGGCAGAGGGGAAAGAGAGGAGAGGAGGCGTGTGTGTGTGTGTGTGTGTGTGTGTGAGGGTTTAAGTGAAGGGCAGACGAGAGACTGCCTGTGTGTTTCTGTCCTCTGAACGACCCCCTTTACTTCTACACATGAACGAGAGGCTCCCATCTTAGCATGTGCACGTGTGTGTGTGTGTGTGTGTGTGTGTGTGTGTGTGTGTGTGTGTGTGTGTGTGTGTAGAGAGAGAGAGAGAAGAGAAGGCAGATACAGACAGATATGCCCAGAGAGAAGCGTGTATGTGGTCACTGCTGAACAGGGGAGGCAGACACAGAGATGTAGTCCACTGTAAGAAGTTCTCCTCAGTGACAGATTTCCACTATTTGGAAATAGCCAAGAAAATATCAAATCCAGATTTTAACCCCAGAAGAGTTTCCCGAGGTGAAGAGACAGAGATGAGGTTCCCAAAAGATAGGTATTGTATTGTCATTGTATTAACACCTTTAATATAAAAGGTACAAGGTAGATTTATTTATCATTTTAAAACACAGGGTTGTATAACAAGATAAGGTCGTGGTTCCCTTAATGCAACTCACAAAAAGCAAATATTCTATACAAAACTGACATACAGCAGATGGGTGCATAAATAAAAAGTCTCAGAACTAGACCATTTTTCATGGTGCAGAGCTGAGTCTCACAGCCTGAGTGAAGAAGCTGCTCTGCAGTCTGGTGGAATGACAGCAGATCCTACTGTGTCTCTTGCTAGACGGGGAATTTTCTGTGAACTGCTTTAGCAAAACCATGTTTTTGTGAGCAGTACAGGTGTGACTGAACCAACTAACAGAGCTGTGTCACACTGCAATGTATACAGCGTTTCATACAAGATACTGTAGAGCTGGACTCATTGCAGATTGTAGATATGATCACATGACTGGATAGTTAAATTATTGGCAAAAAGCACAGAGAGAAAAACATGATGAATGAAAGCAGCAATGTTTGCAGTGGTGGAAGAAGTAGAAATGTTGATTCAATTAAAATGACTCCAGCCCCTTCAGACCCAGCATCCAGTGTTATGGACATTAAGTGTTTGTTGGTCTCAGCCAATCACAATACATAGATTTTATGTTTGAATTTGCTAACTAAGTATTACTAAACAATAAATGTGATATGATCAAAACCTGGAGAACAGCTGATAAATGGAACTGGTGGCAAGATTGTTTTTGACAACAGCTGTTTCCAAAGTCAAAATTGAGCTCTAAATCTATAAGTCCTTAAAGTTCTCCAAAAAAAAGGAAATCTGATCATATACAATCCCATGAAGACTAGGGAAAGCTCCTCTGTTGAGGAAGCTTGTGTGATTTGATTGAAAGCTTTAGAACAGCTACTGAACAGAGTTGTGTGACTGAAGTAAAGAATACCAAAACTGTTGGGAGCAAATCTTCAACAGTTTATTACTGTATCTCTAACCATGAGTTTATTAAACACGTGGTTAAAAAATCTATTAATGTTTATAACATTTTACACTGTTGCTATCACAAATACAATTGCAGGAGATGTGAGAAATATATAACATTCAGGGAGAACTTTGATTTAGCTCTACATGGGAGACATGTAAGAAAACAAGTGGAAAAGTTGAGATCTCAGAGCTGGTTTGGCATCAAGGAGGTGGTCTAACTATAGCATAATCTGATTAAAACATATTTTGCTTGCTTAGGAAAATTTGTTTTTTAAAATAATCTAGGTGAACTGATCCTTCAAAGGTTAAAAGTTTTTAATTTTCAATTTGTGAAAGGTGACAGACGCCTGCACCATTCACACAGGAAGATCTCTGCAGCATCAGCCTGATCTTCACTGTTATTTTAGGAATTCAGAATCTGCCAGTGTGTGTGTGTGTGTGTGTGTGTGTGTGTGTGTGTGTGTGTGTGTGTGTGTGCAGTGTTGGCTACTGCGTGTTGACCGTGAAGATGTCAGATGTTTTCAGACTCCAAGGTACTGCTTCAGCTGGTCTGGCTGGGATTCAGAGTTGGCCAATGTGTTTTGGTCATAAGTGAGAGTATTAAGATATTTAATGGGAAGAGTTTGACATTTCTAATTTGTCTCTGTTTCTCCAAAGCCACTAACTAAATCTGCAAGCCACCTTACAAGACACTGTCAAGTTTGAAAAGTATTTTTTTCTGCCTACTAAAGTGATCTCAGCCTTTGGTGATAATGGTATGTCATCACTGCCACAGACACAATAGAGTGCACACTTCATTAGTGTCTAAATGTCTGTAGATTTACTCAGAATATCACATAAAATCTAAAATTCTAAAAAAAATAAAAATTAACAATTGAAGGGAGCCTCAATTTATAGAAAAAGCCTGCTTCAGTTTTGATATTGAAAGCCAATTACTGAACTTGAAAATTGCAGCTCACAAAAAAATTAAACTTAATCCTTAATGCCAGAGAAAATGTTTATGCCTACCACACACACACATCTTCCACAGTCCCACTAACACCTGCAGTGCTGGGCTGGCAGCCATGGAGCAGACTGCCGGTTTCACGCTCCATAACTTTTTACCAGAACATTCTGTAGGAATCTGACTCCAGCTGGCAGCAGGGCCAGGAAGGACAGGTGTGGCAGGGGTGAGTGGGTGGCTATGTGTGTGTGTGTGTGCTATGTGTGTGTGTGTGTGTGTGTGTGTGTGGGACAGGGACAGAAAGGCAGAGGATTTGTAAAGGAGAACATGCACATGTATTATAAGGATGGGTAATAATTTGTTATGAATGTGTTTGACAGACAGAGAATGGGGCAGAATGTAGCTGTAGATCTGATCTCAGTTGTAGGTGGAGATTTTGATCTGAGTGTACACAGTTACGTCAAAGGTAAAATGAAAGATCAGTATGCTTTTCAGATCATTATCTCCTTCTTGGTCCAGTTGTATGCAGAACATATCAGATTTACTAGAGCTCCTGCTTGGAGTACATTGTCAGGGAAAACACTGGGTATCATAACACAATATTACATAATTCATAAAGGTGAAATTTGAATACTGAGTTTCATAATTGTAAGTTTTGTTTTCACATTTAGAGATGCAAAGACCAAACCAATTGTATGTGTCCTAGAGGTCCTTCCTCATAAGACATTTCCAAAGCCGTAGTAATAGTATTTCTCTTTGTTGTCACATTGATACGTTTCAAAAGCAAGAGATTTGGGTATGTTTTTGTTTTTTAAATTTTATTTTTTTACTTTTACTTGTCGTACATCTGTGAGAAGTGACCTACAGAGAGCCCTGTAAAATAGAAATGATTTGTTTTGAGGAGCTACAGAGGTAACTCATAAACACACTAAAGTTATCAATAGTATAACAAGTACTGTAGCTACTGTTCCCTTGTGTTTTCCTGAATGCAGCTTCCTATGTGCAGCTTCTGTGAGGACTGTACTGTGTCTGTGTTTCAGAGTAACCTGAATATTTTCACTTAAGAAGTTTTTACTTGTCAGACATTGACAGGCTCAGCAGAGCCCTTAGTTATGCTGCTATAGGCGTAGACTGCAAGGAGACTACCCATGATGCACTGAGCTCCTCTCCCTCTCCATCTACATGTATTCTTATCCCATTAATGGATGTTACTAACTTGACATCTTCCTTCTCCCGTAGTTTTGTCCTTTCTCATCCCTCTCTTCTCTTCTTCTGTCACTTTCTGCAGGTGGTCCTGGCTCTGTTGTGTGGGGTCTGGATCTGTGGTTGCGGGCTTCCTGCTTCCCCCATCTTCATGACACCAACAGCAATTATTATTATTATTATTATTATTATTATTATTATTATTATTATTATTATTATTATTATTATTATTAACAATACTATTGATATCATTATTAGTACTATTATTTTCATTAAGTTCTGTGCCACTACCACCTCATGGTGGAGAGGAAGTCAAGTGACTCATGAAGAAGCTTCATCTTTAGGGTCTGCTTTGTAACATGAAACTATACCAGAATAGAAATAAATCTGAAGGATTACTGGATGATTGTTAGTAAACTGAGTGGGAAGGGACAAGCAGCAGGGGGTATTGGTACAGTAAAAAAGAGGGGGTGGGGACTGACAGTGATGTTCTGTCTCTGTGGCCTAGGCAGCGATGCGAGGTGAACTCTGATTGACCATAGAGGAGGTGACTCAAGTTCAAATGTTACATAAACTCAAAGGACTCCTGTTGACATACAGCTATGCACATGCATGCACTCACACACGCACGCACACACATTACAAAAGCATTACACCCTAAAACATAAGGTAGCTCTTTTTCAGCGAACACTCTAAATGCTTTAACAAGTCAAGATGATTGTTCCATGTCTTTATACACAAATTTTACTTTTACCTTTACTATTTTGTACTCATACAGCTCTCTTCACATTACCCCCCCTCCACCACAACGTCCTACCTACAATTGCAGTTGTGGTGCAGTTGAAAAATGCAGCACCTCCTTGGCAGGAAAAAAACTTTACCAGTCAAAGTAGTTTCCCATTAAAAGCTAATTTAAATCTATGTACTCGGTGTACTGTCTAGGGAGATAACAGAATCTCCTGCACTCTGTGTTACCCTGGATGAACTGCTGCTGAACTCTGCATGACTGTGGTCATGAAAAACTCACAAACACACACAGGCATGCGTGTGCATGTTCTGGGGTTCCCTCACTGGGATGTCTGCCTTTTCCATGACCACAGTCATTCTGTGTGTGTGTGTGTGTGTGTGTGTGTGTGTAGGGGGGGGGGTTGTTATGTATATGTGAAGTGAGTTTTTAGGTCTACAGCAAATGGTAGTTCCTGCAATGCACTGTTGATCCAGAAGCATTGACCCTACGGCACACACATCATTCATCATAGTGTTTTACATCTATGGTAAAAAACAACTACAGTGAATCTATACAGGCTATATACATAAATAACTATATAGGCTATATACATAAATAACTTCATGAATACTTGAAACAGTAGGGTATTTAGACTGGAAATTTGTAAGCATTAACTGAAGCATAAAAAAACTGATATGAAAGTGTTACAACTAACAACATACTCATTTAGATATATTCCTAGAACAGGTAAGTCTGGCATCGGGCAAATTTTTTTTCAAATTATTGGATGGAGCCAGAACATTGTTTTTTGACCGTTTATATTCAGTATTTACTGTGTGTGTGATTAGCTCTGTCAGTAGTGCAAAGGACACCCAATTGGAAGGTTGTGTGTTCATTCCTCACTTGCTGCTAGTATTTCTTCCTTTTTAAACAAACTGATTGTGAAGAAATAGTATTACATATCACAATTAAGCATGTGCAGGAGTGTGTACATTCCAGCGAGTGGTCCACATCAACCTATGGACGCTTATTTTCGTGTCCCCAGTATCTCCCAAGAGAGGAAATTTCTGCTTTTCTCATTCAGGAGAATGAAATCTCATGTTTTATGCCGGCTTTTTCAGAGGTGTGTCAAGCAAGCCAGAGACACTTTCCTTCAGAACTTTTCAAAGTAAAAGCTCTCAATTAAACACGACATAAAGTAGTGTTGCAAAAATATTCCCGCACTTTTGTTTTGTAGGCACAATCACTTAAGAGGAGATAATTATGTGAGTAACTGTTGCTGTCATGAATGAGATCTGTTTCAGCACCAGCTGCTATGATTATTATGTTTTTGCTGCTATCAAAGTAATTATTGCAAAATATTATTGCTGGCGGGCCAGCTTTAGCCAGCGGGCAGCCTATTGCCGACCACTGCCCTAGAACATGTTGCACCAAAGAACAGCTTGGAGACTGTTTGAAATAGAAAGGGTTAATCCTCTGGGAGCATCAGTATGCTCAGTAAATGTCATGGCAATGTGTCCTTTACTTTTATAATTTTCTCAGTATAAAGTTGGTGAGATGGTGAGAGTGACCAACATGCGGTACTGACTGGCGGCCCTCAGACCCTGCCATTATTTTCTTATTGAGGGATTTTAAAACTAGTTTTGTGGTTGAGGTTCTGGCTCTTGGTCCATGATTGGATGCGGCCAGATTAGTTGACTGCTGGCTGTGGCCTTACTCTTAAATAAGAGTGGTATCAGTCTTCTTATCTAACAAATAATTTGTTACATTTACATGCATCTGTATCTCTACTTTACAAATAGTCAGATGGTCAGTGGTGCAAAACAAATTGTTTCGACTTCTTGAGCATACTGTGTATCGAGGCGTCAGATATGACGCGTTGAGATGAGAATGTGTTGGTGTAGTTTCTGTTTTTGATGAGCAGCTGGCACCTTGCATGGCAGCCTCTGCCATCAGTGTATGAATGTGTGTGAATGGGTGAATGTGGCATGTCTTTTAAAGCACTTTGAGGTCAGAAGACTCAGGTGCAATACAAGTACAGTCTATTTTTACCAATCACTGTGTAACATGTGTGCTAATGTTGTTGGAAAGGTGTGAGAGTTCTGAAGCTGTTTGACCATCAGACAAGCCTTTCTGAAGAAACGACTTGTCTGATGGTCCTTCTGATGGAAGGAAGCTCAGCTACCCCTAAACCAGCAAAATGACTATTCTAAATTTCAGTTTGACCAATTAGGGAGCTTTGAAGCTGATTGTAGTTGTACTTTTGATCTTTGGACAGACGGAAAGGCTAGCTGTTTTTCTGCTAAGCTAGGCTACCAACATCCTAACTTTAGTGCTGCTCTTGGTGGGAATTGTTGGGTTTCTGTAGATATCATCACAGAGCACGGTGTAGACCTGCTCTTTGATGCAAAGCGCTGTGAAATAACTGTTGTTGTAATTTGACGCTATATAAATAAAATTGAATTAAATTGAATTGAAACTCCATCTCTGTATGTGATTGCTATCAATCATCTCGTCTTACTATCTGAAAGGAAGCCAGTAAAGGTTTCCCAAAATGTTGAACTATACCTGTAAGACTAGAGTGATTTTATTTTCATGTTTGTGAGAACTCTAATGGTTAACAGGTATATTGTCCAGCCATTACACACGTTTGTGTCACTGTGTTGTGTCTTCTACTACATTCAGTGCAGCTCTGTGAGTGTCTGGAGTATCACTTAATAACCCATAACATGTAAATGTAACCATGTATAATTGGGGGCCATCTCACACACATACACACACACAACAGATTGGAATGTGGACTGAGGCTGATGATCATCCAGGGGTCACACAGGGGTTTAAGTCTAGAGGTGGTGCCCTGCTGTCTCAACACACAAACACTCACACATACAGTACATTCGCATACAGTACATTTACATATGCATAGTAGGACTAGGCACACACAGTTGAATACACATGTGCACACACATACACATCCATTCACAAGACACAGAAACATACCCAGAGAGAGAGACAGAACACACCTAGTTCATTTTAAGCCTTGTTAATCTGTCTGAACATACACACACAAACACACGCACACACACACACACACACACAATGATTTTGAGGTATGCTGCATGCCAAACATACATAGCCTTGGACAACACAGGGACAGAGGTAAAGTAGAGGTTAGAGAATGGACAGAGAGAAACAGACAGATGGATAGATGCATGGATGGAGAACAGAGACACACCTTCTCCACATGGGATCTATAATATTGCTAGCTTCATCTCTCTGTATAGCCACAATACTCAGTGATATGACAACTGGTCCACAGACACCTAGAGCTACAATTATTATTATAGTCTTATGATGATAATTATTATTATTATTATTATTATTTTGTATTGATATTTGTATTATGATTTTTGTATTACATTTACATTTACATTTACTCATTTGGCAGACGCTTTATCCAAAGCGACTTACATTTGAGGAACAACTTACAAGTATCAACAGAGCATCAAATACAGATCTAACAACTGACAATACATACTAGTAAGAGCAGCAATAAATCCTAGTATTATTAGTACCATTATTTTACATCTCTATGTGGAACATTATGCTACCGTGTTTCTCATCCCAAGCCTGGTTGTTGTTGTCGTGAAACAATGTGTCATTTCAGAGTGGTTGCCAATGTTGCTGACCTCGGGACTTTTCAGACCCGGTGTTGGTAGCTGTGTGAATTGCCAGTTGCACTAGCCATGCTGTTGTGGTGGCTTGAAAACTGAGCACCCAATGTAGCAGTGGACAGTCGTGGGCCAAATTTACTTTGATTTGATAGCAAACTCTTTATAAAGCAGGAACAAAGCTGCTGTGAGGGGTTGTTTCTCTCTCAGGCCCCTGCCCTCAACCCTGAACACCAATCACAGAGTGTCCCTCCTGCTAATCCAACCGATCATCCCACCTGGTTGATCTAAACTCTGCCTGACCCAGCCTAGGCTGCAAAAACCGAGAATGTGTCCGCCACATTAACTGCCACTGTAGAGCAAGCCAGGCTCCAATCTAGCTGGTTTTGACCTGAGACACTTTACCTCAACAAAATGGACAAATTTATACTCAGAAAAACTAAACATCAAGCAATGGCATGACTCCCACACAGCTGCAAAGATGGACTGATTAAGCTATCAAGCTTATCAAGCTAGCTGGAAAATAAAATTCCCAGGAATGAAGCCACTGAAACAAAGTATTTTATGAAGTTTGCACTACAGCTAAGAACATGAGTGCCCCGCTTCTGTCAACAACATACGAATCTTTGAAAGCTTTTGTACAAAATGGCTTTTCCAGCTCTGGTAAGCACTAGAAAAAATCCGATTCCACAAAAAGTCAAATCTACATCAAGCTGCGGCTTGTTGTCGCTGCTGATACAAGTGTTATTGTAGCCGCTTAGATGGCTAATTCTCAAATAGCAGAAAAACTAAAGTCACACCTTCATTTCAACCAGACTGGACTAGTTGTATCTATTCATAGATGCATTTCAGTAAAATGGTAAAAAAAAAAAAGTGAGCTAATCCACAGGATCTAGATCATTTTTTGATTAATGGGTTGCATCCAGATGTTGCTCCACTATACAGTATAGTATAGGGTAAAGTAAAGTATAGGGGCACCAAATCACACACATACACAAAAAAATTATAATGCTGCTTTTAAATAGATATTGGATCGCAAAATGTTGTCAGGACAGCCGTAGGTGAAAGTCTGATACTGATCATACCTGCAGCTCAGTATAGACATAACAGATGTTTTTTTAATGTGTAGGCATCAAAGACACAGTATATGCTGAATATGAGGATAAGACGTGTTTATGTAAAGGTACTAAATTACAGATCATGTTGATGACATGACACAGAAGCTGAGAGAGGTATAATAATAATAATAATAATAATAATAATAATAATAATAATGTTGAAATAATAAAATATTATAAAAGTCTTGTAATTGTTATAGGATATTATAATGTAAAGATCCCTCCCCTCATGGGTACCCAGACATCTCGCCTAGGGCATCAAAATGTCCAGAAACTGCCCTGGTTTATTTTGTTATTCTGTTAACATAATATATTCAAACAGCATATGTATGTATTGAATGTTTATGTGCATCTGTAGGTACACACATATACACTGCAATGCTGTAGATGTGCAAAACCAAAATTGATGGAATTATAATGGATTAATCCAGAGGCGGCTGTGGCTCAGGAGGTAGAGCGGGTTGGCCGTTAATCGGAAGGTCGGCGGTACAATCCCCTGCTCTCCCAGGCTGCGTATCGAAGTGTCCTTGGGCAAGACCCCAAATTGCCCCTGGTGGCTGTTCCGCCAGTATATGAATGTGTGTGAGTGTTTGAGCACTTAGGCTCAGTGAGTGAATGTATGTGTCAATGCAAATGTAGTGTAAAAGTGCTTTGAGTGGTCGAAAAGACTAGAAAGGCGACATACAAGTACGTAGCATTTACATTAATAACACCCTACTCATTTATCTCTCAGTTTATTGACCCCATTTTAATGTTTTGAATTATAATTCAATTTTCATCTAACCTTTTAATCAACACTTAAGTAAAGATAATAAAGGGAGAAAAGAAGTTATGATTAAAGATGTTGAGAGGAATGGAATAAAAGTGGGTTGTGGTGCTGGAGAAGGAAGGGTGGAATAGAAAAGAAGGAATGGGAGAACAGGGGAAGAGAGGGGAAGAAAGAATAAAGTTGTCTTCATTAAAGAGCTGGAAGCTTGGAGATCTGAGGTCTGTGGTGTTTATCACTACACCTCTAGCCTCCTGTCCTCTCCCTCTGCCCTCTCAAAGCTCCTCACATGTGTGAAGGGCGTAAAATCACTTCCTGGGTTGGATCACTTTTGACCCCATCGTCTCGGTGGGAGGTGGGACTGAAGGCCGAGACAGGGCTAAAAGGTGACCGCTGTCTCACTGAGACAGACATGGACAGATGAGAGGAGGAGGAGGAGAAGGAGAAGGCTGTTGATGGTTCCAGCTGGAAAACCAGTCAGTGGAAGCCTGAGAGTTGGGGAGACAGAAGGAAATGTAAATGTAAATGCTCCATATTTGTACAGCACCTTTCTAGTCTTTGAGACCACTCAAAGCGCTTTTACACTACATCACATTCACACACTGAGCCTAAATGATCAAACAGAAACTAACTTTCACACACATTCACACTGGTGGAACAGCCACCAGGGACCATCCGGGGTTCAGTATCTTGCCCAAGGACACTTCCACATGCAGCCTGGAGGAGCCGGGGATTGAACTGCGGATCTTTTTCCTGCCATCCCAGGAAGACAAGAAATAATTTCAAAATTGGGGAAATTTATATATGGGGAAATTAAAAAAAATATGGCTTAAATATTGAGGAAAGGAAATGTTGAAGCAGCAAAATATAAGGTCCATGTTAAAGGCACCTTAGTTGGATGCATCTATGATTTACTTGTGTTATCTGGGGAGCCTGACTCTAGGATGTTTTCTGTTGCTTTTTAAGTTGAGCATTCTAATTTCTTCTCCGTAAGTCTTATTTGTGAACCCTCTAAATCCACCCCAACAACAGCAAGTCCGACACACTCTCACACGCACCTCCACCCTGTGACCTGCAGTCAACCTCTGTCCTGCTAACCTGTATTTATTGGCCATTAAAGGCCAATAGTTCACTCGAACCCTGACAACTCTGATTTATAGGCAGATTCATCACACCATGTTACTGCAGCACACACTTACTGCCCAGAGAAGGCATACAAGACATGGATGGATGTGTGGATAGATGGATAGATATGTGGTGGAATAACAGAAAAACAGCCACCTTCACTGAGATGCTGTGATACAGTACATCAATATATCATACACGTGTGGATCACATCAAAGGTCTATAGAACCATTTGATGCTTGCTTTTCTTTTAACTTGTTACTTTGTGTGTGTGTGTGTGTGTGTGTGTGTGTGTGTGTGTGTGTGTGTGTCACCTCTAAGTGGTAAGCCATTAGCCAGGAGTCAGGTTGTCTGGTTACTCTTGTTCTCTACTTCCTGATGGCCCTCCAGGAGGTGTGTGTGATGTCGTAGCTCATTCTTTTAATGTACATCGGAGGCAGGAATTGTTTCATCTACCAGTTACAGACACTCCAAATCCAGATCGACACATTTATGACTGATGGCATTTTTTCAGTGTTGTTCACTTCTTTTTGCCTCGGCCTCACTACCTATGTTGGCAGAAAAGGCCTTCTTAAACATTCAGGCCATGAGAAGCCCCAGGATACAGCTGTTCCATTACAGTTTCCAGAAATTACATTTATATACAACTAATTTGCACCAGTAAAATACATTTTGAAAGAAACATAATGTCACCCAGACTACTTACCCACACAGCCTTTTGTCAAAATGTTAATATCTGGCGAGTCGCAAAATGTTGATACTGAACATATCAGTAAAATGTTAATTGACAAAGTATTTCATTAATTTTCTGTTAAATAAATATCCAATCTTGCAATACAATATCCACTTGCAATTGTTACAGCCTTATTATTCCATTTATGGTTATGTTTGGCACCCACCGTCTTTGGGTAAGGTTAAGGAAAGGTCCCGGTCGGGTTTAAAGCAGAAATAGTTTGCAATGACTGGAAGTATGAAACACAACATGATTATCATCATTAAACTAAAGCCACAATCTTTCCCTAAGAAAACCTAAGTGCTTTGTAGCGGCCTATGGAATCCTTTTTTCCCGAAATTCTGTGTTTTCTATTCTATTTCTAAACATCAACACAGAGAGCAGCGTGCCCATAAATGACACCAAACATAGCAGTGTGGTTTTTTTTATATATATACAGTATATATATATTTTTATTCATTTAAGCTGATGCTTTCTCTCTGTTCTCCTCCTGTGTTGTCTCCCTGTTCAAGCTATCAGGCTCCTCTCCTGTGGAACCAGGTTCCAGTTTGGGTTCAGGAGGCAGACACCATCTCTACATTTAAGGGCTCCCCTCTCCTCTTCTCTCTCTCCCTCTGTGTGCAAGCTCATTAATGCATGTTACTAACTCGACTTCTTCTCTTTCCCGTAGTCGTGTGCTTTCTCGTCCCTCTCCTCTCTCCTCCTGTCACTTCCTGCAGGTGTTTCTGGTCTCTGGAGCTGTGGAGTCTGGATCTGTGGTTGTAAGTCACCTGCTGCCCCCGTGTTCCTACTCGACACCCTCTGATCCAATTATTGTTACTAGTCCTATTGCTATTATTAATATTACAATTATATTATTATTATATTATCTATATCTGTACCATTTTTCATTCAGGATATAGCAGCATTACCTTTACCTCTGTGTAGGCTGCCCCCCCCCCCTCGCTCTCTCTCTCCCCCTCACCCCAACCGGTCGAGGCAGATGGCCGCCCACCCTGAGCCATGGTTCTGCTCGAGGTTTCTGCCCCTTAAAGGAAGTTTTTCCTTGCCTGTGTCGCCTAGTGCTGCTCTTGGTGGGAATTGTTGGGCTTCTGTAAATAACTTCAGAGTACGGTCTAGACCTGCTCTTTATGAAAAGTGCTGTGACATAACTGTTAAATAAATAAAAGTGAATTGTATTGAATTGAATTGAATTGAATTATGCCTAAAATATTGTTGTCACTGATATCAAGTGACACTATTATGCTAACTTATTAATTAGGTTTTTCATATTGTAGTCGTATACTTGCAATAACAAGAAAATTAGCAATAATATTCATAAAATCAGCAACATACATGATGACACTACATGAATTGCTGGGCTGACATTGATTTCCAAGTCTTGAGAATAGCTCAGTGTGATAAGTGGCTGAGCCTGACAAAGTAATCTATTGACACAGACACTCGTGAGTTCTCTATTTATCTTTGTTTAAACTCTCAGGGATTCATTCATTACAGTAGTTTAATGAGTATTATGCTCTCTTTTTATATATGTTTGTAATGAAGACTAGAGAACATCCATCTTCCTCATACGCCTAGAAATGGATACACGTACACATGAAGGGAATAGTAAAAGTCCTGTCTTTTACATGTTCTGTTTTGCCTTTTACCCTTGAGTTGTATTAAATTAAGGAATTGTGAACAGATGGGTAATATGTGAAATCACCTGCTGTTTGTAGATGGTGTAGCCTACACTAATTAGCACTGAATCCACTCTGCCTATGTTCCGATTTTTAATATTTCGGTCGCTCTCTGCTCTTTACAGCCTCCCGTCATTTGGATCATTTGTCTTTTCTCACCCATGCCCAATTTGTGTCTGATCTGTTTGTATGTGATAGGCAGACACACAGCCAGGCATGCTTTGGGGTTAGGAGGTGAGCAGGGTTCATGTGCAGGCCAGATGAGGGAGGGAGGGGGAGGACTGTCACATCGTCTGCCTTTTACTTGTGTCAGCAAAAGGTCCTTGGCACAAATGCTGATTTCAGTTCACAGCCTGCATGGGGTATTTTGTTAATTAATGCTTTGTTCAACTTGTCACACATGTGGAAATGACGCACTATAATAACAGTCTTGTTCTTCAGCTACCCTGCCACTCCCTTGTGTTGTAGACTGTTTCAACTGGATCACCTTCTCCTGGACAATTATATATTTAAATATGATATTTTTTTTACTTTACTTTTAGTTTAATTTGAAAAATGTTGTTAATGAACGTTAAAGAAAAATTCATAACAAATACCAAATCTGGTGTTTATCAAAATCAGCCAATATCGACATTCTTGGGTTGGATGTAAACAAGCCCTTTTTGTGGACTGTATTACACCTGCTGATAGCAAACTCTGACAATGATACTTGAAAATTAATTAATTAATTAATTAATTTCTCTCATGTAACTGTCCCTGTTAGGGAGGCAACAGTTGGACTGATAAGGGAGAGACAGTAGCGTCAGGCTATCAGATATCAGTGTTCTCTGGGAATCTGGCAAGGTTGAGTCTTACAAGAATGTTTATAAGAAGTTACTGGCTCCACAGATTAGAGTACAACACATGGATAGTGATAGATTTCAATATGATGTAGCATTGGAAACAGAAACATAAAAGGGACCAAAAGATGTTATCCTTCGGATTTGATATTGGCATTCGATATGTTCACATGTTGTGTGCTGGCAATGTGTCTCCTCAGCCGGGCTCAATAAATAATGCAAAGTCATCAACTGTCTCTGAAACTTAGTCACACCTGAACCTGTCTCACAATAATTCTTCAACATTAAATGTGCAAATGGTTGATGATTAATCAATCACCAACTCCCCACAAGCTACACACAGACACTGTAGGATGATTCAACAGTATCCATATAAGGAAATAAAATCTAGACAAAAAGAGAATATTTCTGCTTATAAATGAAGCAAAGTGTGATCCTTTCTCCTCTCACCACCCTCCTTCACTTCTCCTTCACTACTTGAAAGACAGACATCATTGCTTGGTTACACTCCATTTATAAAACTATACATTTAAAAAAAAAAAACTATACTCTGCAAGACTAAAGAAAAATACAAGCACCAGTGACTGAAAAAGCTCCTCTCTTAAAAAATCTAGAAAAGGAGACACAAAAAACATAAAAACTGTCATTCATACCAACGCATTCATACACACCTACATCACTCTACAAAGAAGACAAGATAGTCCTTTGAAGGTGACAATGAAAGATGGCCAATGGCAGAGCAAACACTGGGACTATGATTGATCATGGGAATACACAGAGCCAACAGAAAGTGAAACTGGATGATAAATGTGTTCACACAAATGTGCATTTGTGGGTGTGGGTGGGTGGTTTACATATATGTGTGACTGTGTGTGTGTGTGTGTGTGTGTGTGTGTGAGTGTGTGTGTGTGTGTGTGTTTATGTATGCAGGGCATGGCAACCTGCCAACAAGAGCCCTGCTCAAACCCATTATCCTGTATCCAGGTGTATCCAGATTGTGTGTAAATCCAGCTGAGATAGTTCACACCTTACATCAGAATGTGTCCCTAGTGACCGCTGGTTTCACTTGCTTGGCTACTTTTGATATGATATGTGGAGTAGCTCCTAATGCTGTAAGGCCATACTCACACTTTGAGTGAAAAAAACAGCCCTGCAACAACACAACCACATCCAGCAACAAATATGTTTCACTTAAAGCAACACACCTTCACCAAATGTAAATGCTCTGTATTGTTGTGGCCTTTCGACCACTCAAAGCGCTTTTACACTACATCTGTATTCACCATTCACACACAGCATCTTGCCCAAGGACACTTCAACATGCAGCCTGGAGGAGCCAGGGATTGAACCGCCATCCTTCTGATTAACAGGCAACCCGTTCTACCTCCTTTTGAAATATCATTTTGACTTTGGCAAAATGATATTTTAAAAAAAAACAGCTGAAAGAAAATGAAAATGACCTGCATTAAACTCTGTTAAATAAGCAGGATGAGGTTTGAATATTGATTATTTCACAATGTCATAGCTTTATTATACATTTCTCCAGATATGTTCATATGATTATTGATTTTATAATGTCATATTTATTTAATTTTGAGTGTTTTGGTTTACCATAAAATAACAACAAGAATAAAAACTGTTTGATTGCTATGGATGACTTCATAAAACCCAACACATAACCTTAAGTTGGCATTACATTACTTTTTCCAAGAACAAGAATAAACTTTCATGAGTAAGAATGACTTAGCCTTTATTTGACCAGAAAAGTATCATTAAGTGGTTTCAAAAGACTCTTCCAAGATCAGCAGCAACAAATTTAATTAATAATATATATTTCTTGTGTTAATCAGTATAGTATATTATCACTAATTGCTATATTAAATAATAAATAATATTAAATAATAATATAATAATATATATAGTAATAATATACTATACTGATTAACACAAGCTTAGCTTAGGAAGGGCTAAGCTTGTGTTAATCAGTATAGTATATTATCACTAATTGCTATATTAAATAATAAATAATATTAAAAAATAATTCAATGATTAATAAACTTTGTAAATTCTAGTCCTGATTCTAATTTCTTCCTCCTTACGTTTACCTGTTTATTCATTCAGCTGGTGGACCTTGGTTGAACTGTAAGCTTACACCAGACTTGTTTTCCATCTTAATGCTCTCTGTCTGTCACCAGCCTGCCCTTAACACCTTCAGTACATGTAGCTAAGTGCTGGTCTTTGAGGAAAGAGCTTGGATGCTAACCTCTAAATGCATTCCAGACCCAGGCATTCTTTCACGCCTACTCTGTCTTTCCCTCCCTGCCTTCCTTTCAACCTTTGTTTCATTGCGTGATGATCATTTGATGTTCACCATTGCATCCGCCCTTCCCCCCCCCAAATAAAAGAGACTACTTTGTTGTGATCAAACTTTCTCCTTGTCATCTTCATTCTCTGTGACGGTACCGGCAAGGTCCACTGGATTCCACTGGGAGAGGATGTCATTACATTTCTTAATCAAGGTCAAAATTACTCCAGTTACTGCTTGTAACAATTTTCAATCATTTTCTGAATTGACTGTGATGAGTGTTGGTAACTTCCATAACCATACTAACAGTATAAAGTATGAAAACGATAATGGGAAGGTGTCACACAAGGGAGAAGGTAGTCTGACTTTTTAGGAAGAGCAAAGGAGGCTGATTATTTTTAATCATGTCTCCTGTGTCTACTGTTCCTCTGACTTCTCATCTAGTGACATCATCAGGTCTAAAGTTGTCTAATACTTTTGTTTATTGATTGCTGCTGTGATGAAAAGAGAATTTTAATAAATGTAACAAAATGCCTCTGAAATAAATTGCCTACCACAGCTTTAATAATGTGTTTGTTTTAAACTTTGGGTCTGGGACTCTCTGGCTCTGCAGGTCGATGATATTGAGAAACCTACTAGCAGTAATCCCGGAGGCCAAGCCATCAGCACCTTTTGAACAAGCATTGCACTAGTATTAACAAAATGTGAAAAATTGTGGTAAATTATAAAAACATCAAAGGAAATATTAATTTTTTGAGTAAGTGTTTGAATTTCCATCCTTTAATAGTTTCTGATGTTGCATTAAAAGGCTCACAGTATAAAGATACAGGGCACTTGTGTCTGACTGTTACTGTACGTGTGTATGGGATTTATGTCCTTCCTGACAGGTTGATGATCTTCTATTGGTACAGACAATTGCCTTTTTTCTTAGTTTTGTCCTCAACAAAGGGGTGACTGTGTCTGAAATGTAACATATAGCTGTTAGATCCTTTGGCCTCCCCATGGCCTCCTACTACACCATCAGATAATCTGAGGTGTGTGTAATTGTGTCAGTGTGTGCACATCTCTTAACGCTGTGTTGTGGAGTACACTTCAGTAAATGGATTGTACTTAGTAAATGGTATGTGTTGTAAGGATATACTGTATGATTTGGTTATCATGTGTGCATATCTGAGTGTGTGTGTGTGTGTGTGTGTGTGTGTGTGTGTGTGTGTTGTCAATAGAGAGTCGAAGTTGGTCTGTCAGTGTTTATGAGGCAGGGTGTGGCATTTGGATGTAAATGACGGTGAGGAGACATTAACGGCACTAGAGAACCAGTGTTGTTTGTGACTTTTATTTCCTTTTTATTATCCTTTAGATGTTTAATTGCTCCTGGGCTCATGAAAGTGGGCAATCCTTGTGTAAGTTCAGTGATATGACCCCTGTGACCTTCTCACAGGCTGTATGCTACCATCCAATCCCTGCTCAGCCTTATTTAAAGTTTAAAATAGAGAACAAGAATGGACCCAGAAAACCCTTTTACAGTTTGAGTAAGGAAACTACCGGGGTAAACAAATCTTTATTTCTTTAAAATAATCTAAAATTATCTAAAATCCGATTACTAACTGCAACATGCTGTCAGCAATTAATTTAAACTACATGGCCAAAATTATATGGATACTGGCACACAAAAGTATATGGACACCTGGACATTTTAGCTGGATGTAATTATTGAACACGTCATTCCAAAACTATTTAAAATTAATCTACTGTTATAACTTTCAACCACACTTTGGAACCTGGCTGCAGGGATTTGCTCCTGGTATCTGGTCACAGTAAAAGAAGGATTGTTTTAAATAATGTAAACACACAGTTTGATGGCAGGCCTTACAAGAGTCTCCAAGTGAATTACTGAGGACTCAATATAAATAAAAAAAGTAAAATATATTAAATCTAAGTGCTAAAGTGCTGTGACAAATGAAGAATGCAGCTCCATTATAACTTCATACTGAGTTTTTATTTAGTTGAAATAATTGGCTACCACTGCTCCCTGTTGTGTGTGTTATCGCTGCCTCTTGGATGATAGTCATTAGTGTCACCCTCACCTTGGCCTTAAGTTGTAACGCCCCTGGTATCTCAAGTATTCCCTGAGCCTTACTGGGAATAGCAGTTACTGGAAACACAGACTAAGTCAGACTAAAGGATACACTGCATGCCTCCCGCCTGTCAAAGTTCAGAGCTGTGCTGAACTTTTGAACTTGGGCAAGTATGTTTGAGGGCATAGTCAGCCAGGAAAATCTGCTTACTGTAATCCTTGTGGACTTTGACAACAGTGAAACAGAGAGGATTTCCCCATGTGAAACCAAGAGAACTGCTTTTGTTCCACTGAGTTTTCAGAACAATGTGGTGTAAATGTGTAAGCCTACTTTGCACAAACAATGTCAGCACCATTAGATCAAGATTCTGCTCTCGTGCAAAGGTTTTCCTTTTTTCCCAAGACAGCAAGATAGTTTAGTTCTCAGATAGACAATAACTAATAACTAGTATTCAACATATCTTAATAGCACTTAACTATATTACATTTATATTACATTACATTTATTAATTTAGCTGATGCTTTTTTTCCAAAGACTTACAACACTGTGCCATCACCATCGCCACCAAAACCCAAATTCTGTCTCACATCATCGAAATCATAGAAATTTCCATTTTCAGAGAAAACAAAATAGCTATCAACACTGCTTTAAGAAACCATCCTGGTAAATACCACATCACCAGTTACTTTTTGTACAAATTAAACATGTACAAATTAAAGTATAAGTAGCAGTACAATTTTAAACAAGACCATGAGTTTACAGCCATGCTAGCGGTTCAGTGAGACTGTTCTTAGTCACAGCGTCCTTATGTCAGTATAGTAAACACATCCACAATGCTAACATGCTCACAGCACGCTGATGCTAAGCAGGTATAATCTTTACCATGATGATCATCATCTTAGTTTACAATCTTAGCATACTAAAACTAGCTAATTAGCAAAACACAAAATAATGCTGAGGCTGATTAGTACTAACTCATTAGTTGCAGGTATTTGGTCATATAGTAAAACTTTGAAAGATGTATGTTATGTGACTATGTTATGTGAAGATGATGCCAGATGAAGGGATAGACGTTGTATAACTCATCCTGAATGAGATAAATGTGTGTACTACTAAATTAAACTTATCTCCAGGTCCACTTTTTTGCTGTGTACAATAACTAGTACACTCAAGTACCTGCTGATGTTGTGGTAGGGTGAGGTCACTGCATCCAGTGCATGCCTTCCCTTTCTAACTTGACGTAAGTTAACAAGCTGATGCTTCTGCTGACAGGACCCTATGCTTTCCTGTTGTTACAGTATCGGTGAACGGAATCATGTTTTCAGCCTGTGTGCCATTATTGTGAAATAAATACCTGGTGTCACTGCCTCAAGCCCCCTGGAGGGAAAATCCATCATCTTAAATACACTGAGATCAGCAGCGTAACCTATTAGGACATCTGGCATTTCTATACGGTGAGATTTAGATAAATGCACTACAAAGATACAGTTCAAAGAGCCAGTGCACCGCTGGTCAACTGACAGTACCAGGAAAACAAGCCCTTGCTATCTAGGTAATCTCATATCTGTGGTGAAACCTGAGCTGTGGGTTTCTTAGAAAGGGTACAAACTTTGGCTGGCTGTTGTTGCTGACACCAACCAGCTGTCAGTCTTATAGTCTAATAAAGTATTATATTATATAAGTAAAATATTTTAACTCATTTCTTCAAGTTATATATTATGTACATTACTGCTGATTAATAATTTTTAAAATTCATTCATGGGAATTGTGACATGCAAAGATGCATGAAATACACTGGTTGTCCACCAATTTAACACGTGAAGATCAGTTTGCTTATTACGGGGAGTACAACACATCCCATAAGACCCTTTGTCATTGGGATGATGTCATCAGAGTGAGCCTCTCTTAAGCATGGAGACTAAAATGTTTAACAAAAAGCCTACATTACAAAGGTGTGGAAATCAAAACACATGTGTGTTTATCAGGCAGAGAAAGTAATGAAAGTTGGTGGCATTGTGGGAAATGTGTGATCCTGTGTTTTTGAAGCTTGACCCATGTGAGGAATTTAAAGCCAGTATATTTTGGCTTTGCTTCACTTGACCATTTTTGTCTTACCACTTGACATTCACCAGCATTATGGAACTACAACACCAGTCACTCCTGCAAGCTAGATAACATTATAATCTCTAACAAGGTGGACTTACCTTAAATAACTATTTTGTCTTGACAAGTTTAGTTATGACTCATCTGTATTAAACCCAATGTTTTAAGTGAATAAAATAGACTTGCCAGTCTGCTTACTGGAGTTCCACAACTAATGAAGTGAAACTTTTTTATATCAGTTGTGTTATCTCCTACCAGACTTGCGTGTGTAGGTGATGTAAGTGGAAAGCAGGCAGTGGAACAAACCACTGTAAGGCAAGGTAGAGGGGACTTAAAACTTTTTTATATTTTGCCCAATTTGCCCTAAACCCCCCCGACCCCAATTTCCGTCTATGAACAAATGAATAAACCGCTAACTGTGGCAAAGAAACATCTAATCTTTCTTTCTTTTTTGTCAAGTTGAAACTGAACTTTCTGTATTTCATGTTGGGTATGTTGAGCGTGAAAATGGGAAAGTTTGGAGTTCATATGTTTATGTTTTTTTTTTTTTTTCTTTTACTAGTCCTATTGCTATTATTACTGTTATAATTAATATCACTAAACATTACTATAAATATCTGTACCATTTTTCATTCAGTCTATAGCACCATTACCTTTATTGTCTGTACCTCTATATGTATACTGTGTAGGTTGCCTCCCTCTGCTCTCTCTCTGCTCTCTCTCTCTCTTGCTCTCTCCCTCTCTCCCCTCACCCCCCAACCGGTCGAGGCAGATGGCCACCACCCTGAGCCATGGTTCTGCTCGAGGTTTCTGCCTCTTAAAGGAAGTTTTTCCTTGCCTCTGTCAGCCTAGTGCTTGCTCTTGGTGGGAATTGTTGGGCTTCTGTAAATAACTTCAGAGTACGGTCTAGACCTGCTCTTTATGAAAAGCGCTGTGAGATAACTGTTGTTGTGATTTGGCGCTATATAAATAAAATTGAATTGAATTGAATTGAATGTTTGAGTTTCAAAGTTCTTGTATTTCTTGCGCTTTCTTCTTCTTGTGAATAGAATATCAGATGATATTTCTGTTGACATAATATCTGGATGATTTCAGGGTTGCGTATTTGTGATGTAACAGAGTTACTGACTGGGAAGTACGCTATTTTGTAATATTCTGGCAGGTTGTTTAACTTGTTAGAAGGAAAAAAACAATTCTGCAACCAGTGTTTTTACATGAGTGTGAGTAACACTAATAATATCATTTTCTTACAGAGAGGGTATTTATATAACAAAACATTTGTTTGTTTGTATTTGATTCATTTAGCCAGTGCTTTGAACTTTTCTATGACTGAAATTATGTAAAACAATCCGGTTTTATTTGGAAAATGGAGTGAAGGTGAAAGAAAGTCGATAATATTTTCATCCATCAGGATTTGCTTTGTTGTCTGTAGAGTGAAAGAGAGAAAATAGATAAGACAAGAAGAAAAAGAGAGAGACACACAATGAGATGTAAATGCACACTAACCTAAGAACATTTACACAAACTATTGTACTAAAACAACAACCAGAATTTCTTTCCATATTTTAGTGTACAGTATTCGAGCAGTTTCCCTGAAATACAGACTTTGTACTATGTTAGAGCCACTGTAATGAATGTAAGAGAAAATAAATAAATAAATAAAATCTCTTTGTACTTGGGGTATATATATGCATATTTTCTCAAAGGTTAGACATCTGTAGTAGAATTTGTAATTAAAGAATATAGATAGAGGAAGAGATGAAAAGTTTTTATCCATCAGTCCACCACAAAACTCAAACCATACATGGGGGAGATCTGATTTGCTCCCTTAAAATCACTTTAGTTTACAAAACCCTATGCACTGAAAATATGAAACCAAACAGAGAAAAAACCTTGGAAAGCAGATCAGATTTTGCTCTCGTGTTCTGTCTCCTTTTATTTCTGTAGTTGGCTCTGTGTCCTGCACTCTCTGCCCCTCACCTCACTCATGTACTGTTCATAGCAAGAGCGGTTTGGTGTATAAAAGTGCTCCCCTTAATAACACTACACCAGCTATAACATTGATTTACTCTGAACCATGTTCAGGCCTGAGGATCTAATTGAAAGCAAGCTAGTTTCAAACTTCTTTCAACCCCGTGTTGTAAATTCACCACAATGGTGACAAATTTAGAGAAAATGGCCTTGGCCATGCAAAGTTTCGTCTCCACTGGGTGATGGTGAACAATGGAGGGAAGGAGACGCTCTTTAGAGTTAGGAAAGGAGGCAAAGTTCAGAAAAGTTCATTCACATCGTTCAAGGGCTGCACCAGCGGGGATAGGATGGCCGGACATAAAGGTGTCACCTACAATTTACTATTACAATTTGGCCATTAAGCTAAAATTCTTATCAACAGAGACTCACAATAAGTATAAGAGTTCAGCATTTATGGATCCAATTATTTCAAGTAGCACAGTAATAAACAAGAGCCAGGGACAACAGTACAATGCTTACACGTCAACGTGGAGTGGAGGGAGGCTGGGTGTAAATCAGAAGGGCAACAGAAAAGAAACAACTTGTGAAAGAGGCTAAAGCACAGTGCCAGTAAAGCTGCCTTAGCCAGTGGAAGCACTGGCATTCATTTACCAACACAAGTGAAGACTTTAACAAAGTGTTATCAATACACAGAATCAAA
Organism: Lepomis macrochirus; assembly: GCA_024633595.2. Taxonomy (NCBI): domain Eukaryota; kingdom Metazoa; phylum Chordata; class Actinopteri; order Centrarchiformes; family Centrarchidae; genus Lepomis; species Lepomis macrochirus. The sequence goes on from JALXJV020000023.1 coordinate 27,511,620, forward strand.
ATGTTTCATGTGATTCGGTGGGCCTGTGTGAGTCAAAAAGTCCAGGGCATTTTTAATTTCCATCCCTGCACGCATTGTAGCAACGTGGTCACTGTCAATCTGCGTATACAGATCTGTAACCAGATCTCTCCCCTAGCACTGACCTTATTTTGGAAACCATGGCTAACTGATTTTAACTGTATTAGTTGGTTTTTCTTATTTCTTTTTTGGGGCTGTGTGTATCTGCGTTGGAGCAGACAGACAGTGACGACTGGGACCCGGTTACTAAAGTTTTTGTATCCACATTAAATGTTTTTCAGCGGATTATTCCAATAACATGGCAATCTACCTGATGGGAAAGGTAAAGAAAACATGCTGCACATGGATTTCTATGAAAATGTCAGCTCTACTGACTAAAATGAGATGGGATGTCAACCAGGTCATTGTAGCCTAGCTTAGCATAAAGACTAGAAGCAGGGGGAAACAGCTAGCTTAACTCCGTCCAAAGTAAACGGCAACACCTACCGCACAACATGAACACAATGTAAAAACGACTATTTGTGGTTTTAGCTGCATGCATCAACATTCATTTTTGGTGAACATCGGCTGGATGCAGTGATTGTGTACAGTTTCCTGAAGATTTGTCACAGTGGGGTTAATGGGTGCCATCGTGCCTGTACAGAGACATGTGGGCAGGACTGTACACAGTAACCTGAACATTTCACTCTCTCACAAAGTGGTGGGAATCTAAATCAGAGCTTCAGTAACTGTCAGTTCAATAAACTTCCATTAACCGTCAGTCCTATCCCATAAGGAACTCTGTGACCACAGAACTTTAATGGTAAATCATCATTTGGACAGTAGCGCTCCACTTCACTGCTGAGATATACAACCTTCTGGCTAGTAAAGTTCACTGTCATGGTTTTGGGTTTCCTATCCTCTTTTATGTTGGAGGAGTCCTTCCTTAGGTGTTTTGTGTAGCTTTACTTTCGGCCTTACCAACCAGTTTTGATTGACTGCCCTGGGGCCTGTACCACGAAGCGAGTTCAACATACCCAGCATATGTTTTTGTTATCTGGCTTCACTAACCCTAACAATCGCGGTCGGGATAAGCGGTACCACGAAGTTGGTTATCAACTCGGTAAGTCAACCCAGGGTTTCCCAGGGTGTTAGATGACCAATCACAGAGATGAACAAGTGCACGGTCAGCAGAGCGTCATATTTTATGAATGAGGATTAAACTGTAGGCTAACACTACAGAGATACGACAGTAGCACAGCTGCATCTTTAAATTAACTTTATAAAGCAATGAAACAAAAACTCCATTCATGCCATAAAATGTGCTCAAATAGTGGTTGAAAGACTGAATCTCAACATTTAGGCTACTGAAAATTCACCTTTTGCACCCACATCGCAAAAGGTGGGACGGAACATGACTACAGTCTAGTAGGCCTAAGAAAGCTATACTAACCTAAATAACCAGCCTACGTTCATATTAAAATTTTTAATATCCCTACCAAACTGCTCATAATATTCAGCCTCACATAAGAAAAATCAAACCTTATTTTAACGGCTGCGTCAGGCTGTGTGAAACGAACTGGGAGCAAATAAAAAATCTTAAAGACACTTAAAGGCAGTAAGTAGGCTGATCCTGCTGTACTGTAAAAACCTGTAGGCAACATTAGCCTGAGGCTTTTAATCAGTCTCTGTAGGATCGTTATAGTCAAGAGTTTCTCCACATCACTGCTGCAAACAAAAAGCAGCCTATTGGCTAAAACAGTCTATGGGATTTCCTACAGATGGTGATGTCATTTTCCAAGAGAGCTGATTGGTCAGTAGGCGGCGTTTTCACAGAGTTCATCTCTGATCTGGAACAGAACCTGCTCTGGAGCAGGTTAGCTGCTCAGCATAAGTTACCATGAAGATCTTTCCCGGTAACAACTGAACCACCTTCGTGGTACTGAAAACCCAGTGTTCACCCCAAATCTACCTGGATAAGCTCAAATCCTGCTTCGTGGTACAGGCCTCTGCTCCTTTCACCAGAATCTGGTTATCCTCCCCTTACTAGTGTATTTAGTCTATATTTTCCTTTGTCTCAGTGATGTTTGTCTTTGTACAGTGTGTCAAGCGTTTATGTCATTGTCCCAGTGTTTGTTTTCTCAGTGGACTTTCTTTGTTTCCCTTGAACCTTTAGGTACTTTGTCATTTTGATTCTTGCCTACTCTTTGTCAGATCAGTTTGCCTGTTCTGCCTGGCAGAATATGACTGACAGTTGAGAGGACCAGAAGAGCAGCAGAGCCACACCACACAGAATCCTACCACATGAAAACATGTCCATTTACAGTTAAGACCAAATTCAGAAAAACTGAGAAGCACAAGCCAAAAATAAGAAACACAAAGCAAAAGACAGGTAAAGGAGTCACAATTAAGCAGTGATTTTTGTATGGAAGTCACATTTCTTTGCACTTCACATTGTAGCTCTTGTCATATTTTGAATGAAGATCACTTTGGGGTGCAGCTATTGTGGTCCCATATTTCTTTATGTTTTTATTCAAATTCAAATTAGCTTTATAGGCATGAAAGTATAATAATATTGCCAAAGCTACATATAAAGTACATAAGGACAATTCATTTCATACATTTCATTATATAAGGAAACAGCAAAAGTTGTGTTTGTGTGTGTTAATACAAAATATAATACAAAAATAATAACAATAAAAATATATATAAAATATAAAAATTCTGTAAAAATAAATATTTTTAAAAAAGCAAATAAATAGGACAATAAACGTGTGTGTTAGAAAATGAATATCATATGTTAAATTAAAATAAATCAATAAAACAGTAAGCGTGTGTGTGTGTGTGTGTTAAAAAAAAATAAAATAAAAAATAAAATAAATAAAAATAAAAATATATTAAAAATTAAAATAAACTGAGTAAATGTGTGTGTGTGTGTGTGTGTGTGTGTTATTATAAGAATATGACAAAAAATTAAAATAAAATAAATAGATAAAACTGTAACGTGTGTGTATATTAATAGACAAAAAATATCCCATCTCCTACACATTCATTCTTCAAAAAAAGTGGATGATTTAAACACTCAGATTCACACTTACACCTGTAAGATTCTTATGTCTGATGCTACTGGCCTACTTCCGCTGTTCCACAGGAGGTATATAGTAATCCATGCCCTGAAACTGAACTGATCAGTATGACCTCTGTTTCACCCTCTTTCTGCTCATCTGCCATGGTCATCAGTGCTCTGCTTTGCTTTCCCTCCTTCTATGGATTCCAGATTTCTATCCTATTTTCCTTTTCTCCCCAGATTCTGTAAGAATAATGGATGACCCCCTTTGTGTACAGTGTATAGATTCATTATCTGTCATCAACTAACTTTACCTGCTGTTTTAAAATAAACCATAAACAGCTGATCTTTATCTCATCATTTCTAAACAGTGAAACAGAGCATTTCACTTCATTTATGTTTTCATAATATTCTATATTTGTTAATTAATGTGTTCACTGTGATAATTATAAATGCGCTTATTTAGCATTGCTCACCATTGCTCATGGTAGGAATTGTTGGGTCTACGCAAATATTATTAAGTGTACAGTCCAGACCTGTTCTATGTGAATGAGATCACTACTGTTATGAATTTGTGTTCAATAAATAAAATTGAAAGACATTGTTGGGCTGCACGATGAAGCTGAACCAGAGATATTGTCCTTGTCATTTCACACATTCTTCTTCCTTGTCAGAAACCTGGCAGCCTCAATCAGAGATGAGGAGTGGGCTACAGAGGTCTGGTAAGCTTACTTCTTTTGCACATATCACACATGTCAATCAGTGAGCTTTAGCAGTGTATAAGGCAGGGCTGGAATGGAGCAAAAAACGTGTGTACTCACTCATTCTTGACTGACTCCCTGGTGATCAGAGGTGGCTGCGGGGCACATAATAGCAATGTCAAATAAAAAGTATTCAAATTATTCACAAAAGTCTAAGTATAAAAGTAACAGATGAAACACAACCAGCCTTTTCGCACATCTTTATGTAAGATAAATTATTAATAATTATTTAATCATATTATGATATGTTATGGACCAGGAGCCTTCGAAGCAGTTCTGTTCTTTTTATGTGAGGCTAAACGTTATGATATTCAAGTTAAGTTGGGTAGAAACCTCCTGTTGCTATTTGGCCGCAGGTAATGAGGTGAGCTTTCAGTAACTGTTGATCTGAAGCCGTGCTTGAGATTCAGCCTTTCACCACTATTTGAGCACTTTTAGGGTATGAATGGATTTTGGGTTTCACTGCATTTGAAGTCAGATGTATGGTGCTCTAATAATAGCCAGTGATATTATCAGCCTGTTAACGTTCACATTCACACAGAAATATTCTGTCTTCACAGCTGTGTTTCTTGTAGCCTGGATTATGTCTTTAGTTTGTTGTCTAATATTATAGTTTTTTGCTCTTGTTTTTTTAAAAACATGCTGCTCTGCTGCCAGTAGACTTGTTCATGTTTGTGATTGGCCATCTGCTGAAAACACTGGCCCATTTATGTGAACATGCTCATGGCTGGATTGGGAAACCCTGTGTTGACTTACCAAGTTGATAACCAGCTTCGTGTGACTACCCTGATGGCGGCTGTTAGGGATTGTTGAAGTTGTAGTGAAGGCAGATAATGTAATGTTGAACTAGCTTTGTAGTACAGGCCTGAGGTTGCTCACTGCTTAGCCAACGCTAATGTTAGTTAACTCTAGAAAAGTCAGACGAAGTTGCGACGGCATTAGAAATTATACGCTAGGCAAAAAAACATATCTAAAAAATATGTCAAGAGTATGTTTTGGCTGTATAAAAGAAGTGGACGTATCCACCGTGACGCCACCAACTGGTTTGTAGACCACTGTTTTGAAGCCTTGAGTTTGGTATTTTGACCTTTGCCATCTCGTTTTTTTTTGGAACCAGAAGTGATCATATTCGGATGAGGGGGTGGAGTTAGATAACTTGTTTAGTAAGGCGCATCTGTAATGTAATTTACTATTAATTGGGGTGATAATTTTGCAGCAACTCCTTAGAGTGTCTTTCGTTAAAAATGAAAGCTGAGCAAAACATTTTTAGGCGACCAAAATGGAACAACTAACTTTCATGAACTAAAACACACTGTGAAACGGTGAAAGCTCTAAGACGAAATCGCAGACAGCACACAAAAACAGGTTTGTGTGCTGTCTTCATCATTTTTTTTGGCCCGCAACTCGTCTTTTCTGTTTGCTTATTCATCTTGACAACTGACAAAGACACCCTCCTTCCTCAGCAGATTTTTGGCACTGAGTCAAGGCATCTGGCACAAGAAACCAGAGGACAGAGGGGGGATAGGCGGGGCCAGCCCAGTAGGAGAGGTTAGTGTCATTATAGAAAAATAACCAATAGGCTGCTTCCCCTACTTTATAGGCCGGTTGCTAGCAATTAAAAAAAAAAAAAAAAAAAAGGAGCATCGGCCCACCAGGAAAATGCCCAGTGTATGAGTCCAGTGCTCTGTAGGTGTGTTGTTGAACATGTTGGACAATAGATTAATCTCTGATTGCTGCAAACTGCCAAATAGCTGCTAAACAGATTTTCATTGTTTTGTGCACAATCTTTTCCCCTTACTCTCTCAAAAAAGGCAAATTAGTGTATTTTCTCAAAAGGGTGACATATTCTAACAAGTTAGTTTAATCCTTTAATTTAAAGGAAAGGACAAAAAACAAGATTCTCTGCGAACATTTTATTAAATAAAAAGGCTCATACAATAGAATACAAGTCATTTAAATAAGTTGGGGTGAGATACAAAAGTTATATAAACAGACTCTACATTACATATGTACATTATGATATAGATACACCTCTGAGCTGATTAAACACGTTTCTGTGTATAGTGCCACTCGTTTAGTTTGTTCATATTTTAGAAAAAATACATTTACAGTATATACAAATCCAACGTGTTAACATATCACATGTAAAATACATTAATTCATCTACAATATGTATAATTTAAGTCATGCCAAAAAACCCACATTGACAAGCCCAAAAGTTTAGAATTACACACATATTTTCTGTTCATGTGTAAATCCGGCCTTTGATCTGTTTCTTAAGTGTTTCCAAAAAACTCCCTAAGTACCTTGATTATACTGCAGTTTCCCAAAGGATTTGGAGGTAAATAAATGATCTAAGAGTTTTGAGGAAACCTCCCATTTCACTCTACACTGCTTTGAGGAAACATGACCCCTCATCATTGCAATTCAATTTTGTACATAGCTGGTAAACTTGGTTGGCAGATTGTCCACAGGATATACAGTAGGCCCTGTTTTTAAGGTGGGTAGCCCATTTAAAAGAGTCCAGTTACACTTTGTGACCACTTCCACCAGGAAGATCTTCAACAGGACCTTAGCAAACTCTTTACCCACACACATTCTGGAGCCCCCTCCAAACGGGATGTACTGGAACCTGGAGGAGTCGGCAGAGGGTTTGGTCATAAAGCGCTCCGGCTGGAAGTCTTCCTTGTTGGGGAACATCTCTGCAACATCATGGGTGTCACAGATGCTGTAGATGACGTTCCAGCCTTTGGGAATTTGGTAACCCTGATATGGGGACAGTAAATGATCAGTAACCAGACAGTTTGATACAGGTTCTCAGTTTGTCTCTACAACCCCCCATTTGCAGATTTATTTAGTTCATAAAGGTCTTTATTAACTTACATTGAGTTCAAAGGTCTTGAGGGCCACTCTGAAGCCTCCGGGGACAGGAGGGTTGATTCTCAGAGTCTCTTTAATGACACAGCTGGTGTATTTCAACTGCTCCAAGGACTCGATGTTCAGACTCTGGAGGTCCATTCCCTGCTCTTCCTGAAGACAGACAAACAGGCATGTGAGGAGAAGCGGAACACGATGTGACCAAAGTGTAATGACAGTTGGTGTGGAGCGGGATAGTGCTGGTTGTTTATTTCATGCAGACTTATTTCAAAATGCTTTGTTCTACAATAATAATTCCTGTAGTTGAGCAGTGGGGGGTGTTACAAACTGAAAACAATCTAAACATACATCACTTGTTTACTGTAGGTTAGCTTGTTAGGTCTGCTGGGCTTGCAGGTTCAGACAAGACTAGTTATCCAGTAACTCGAAGCACACACTAAAGCAACAAACTAGGTAAAAAAAATAAATGTTTTTAATTGGTCTAAGCAAACCAGGGCTGTTCATCTGAACTGGATTTATAATCTGGCTCCTGATCAGGGTTCACACACATCTTATACTAAATATATTTACTGAGAAAGCCTCAATGTGGATTACTATCTCTTTGACAAGTACAGGCTATACTTACTCTACTGTGTACTTTAATATAGTAACTATATTAGAGTAGATATTGGCAGGAACTTTTCCCCAAATCCTTAACATGCTTAATGATACTCATAGTGACACTTCCTAGCTTTACCCCCATGCTTTTCCACTGCATCTCATAGTCTTCCTCAGCAGATGGAGTTTGATCAGTTGTCACGGAGATAGCTCAGATGTCATCACTTGGGTAAAGTATGATCATTTTCTCCACGACAAAAAGAGCAAACTAAGTATGAGATGTGGTGGAAAGCTCAGGAAAAAAGGCATGAGTAAACTGAGGTCAACTACTGTTTGCAAGATACAGAGCGGTGTGTCCTGCTCATGCATAATGATTAAATATGATTGTGTATTGCATGAATCTTTTATAAAATGGTCACATGAATGAAATTAATTCAAAGTTCACCAGATTGTGTGTTATGTTGCATGTTCCGCGTAAAAACTACATTGCAGCAGCCACTAAAGGTGTCGCAACAACAACTTAAGAGAACAACAAGAACTAAAGCTGTGCAGTGGTAATGACCTTGTCCATCAGTTCGTGCCTCAGTTTATGCACAACTTCAGGGTTCAAGCCCAGGAACATGATCAGAGAGGTGGTTGTGCTGGCAGTGGTTTCATGGCCCCCAAACAGCAGCTCTGTGGCAGACTCCTTAATGGCCTGGAAACACAAAGGTAGACACAGAATTAGTTTGGGTTCTAACCAAAGTAATGGTTTATAGATGTATAAGGATGGAGATGTTTGTTTTTTTCCATATGAAATTTGACCACGTCTCTACCTGCATGCTGATCGGTTCCCCGTTCTTCTTGCTGCTGTCTATGAGCTGCTGCAGAGCATCTCTGTGTTTGGACTCCTTGTCAGACTCCTGCACCTTCTTCCTTATGTTCTCCTCGATCTTGGAGTGGATGAAATTCCTTGCCTTCAGACCCTGGAGGACAGAAAGATGGCAGGAGGAGCAGTGATGGACAGAGGAGAGAAGGAATGAAGGGCAGAAACACAACAAAATCAGATGACATTTCCCCTCACTGGGTATATAAATGTACATGCAGACATAACTTCAACCATTTCACTTGGCCTCACGTAATATGCTTGTACTTAGTTAAAGGACCAGAGTTTTTGAACATTTTAGCTCATTTAATACAATCAACATTACAGGCACCCACTGGCTTTCATTCATTTAATTACAGTATAAATTCTAGATTAAAACCTGTTTGAGTTACGCAATTCACCACAGTGAATAACATGCCTTTTTAAAAATATTTTGTCAGCATGCTTTGAAATATGGTATACCATACCTAATAGTCATATATCTAAGATGTCTCCTCATGGTTTGAAATTTGATGCACATGTTTAAAAAAAAGGGGAGCATGGCTACGTGATGACTATGCGTTTCTCTCTTACCCTGTACAGTCCGCTGAACGGCACGTCAATGGGCAAAGAGAACAGATTCTTGATCATTTCCTCAAAAGCTTCCACGAGCTCCTGCTCGTCGGTTTTGATCTGCTCCGGCTCAAAGCCCAGCAAGATCCTCATGGCTATGCGGAACATCAGCCGCTTCATCTCCGGGTAGACTAGAACACAGGAGTCCTTAGCTAGCCACTCCTTCACTGCAGCCCGCATCTCCTCCTGGATGACGGGAATGTACAGCTCCAGAGCCTCCCTCGAGAAGGCCCGCATGATGGCCTGTATAGGAAGGAGGGAAGGGGAGTTAGATTGTAGTACCTCTAAAGAAAATCCTAAAAGTTTATTTCTGTTGGAGATGGTTTGACATACTGTAACTGCAGTACCTTGTGTTTTCACTTGTTGTAAGAAAAGTGGGATTTTAGGATCCAGTGATCAAAAATTACTATGGCTTCTTATTTGTTCAGTAATTAATTGTCAGACATAGTAGTGATGAAACTAATATTGAATGAATGAACCCCTGTGTCAGTTATTGTGCTTCCTTATTCAGACTAAGCAAGATCAAGCAAGCAAGAGGAAAGATTTACTCTTTGTTTTTCTGATAAATACGCCATCAAATCTAAATTTACTTTAAGCAGACTACAGTGCCAGTGACAGGCTGGCATGCATCTAATGTGTCAATAACAGATAAAGGTTACTAATGATTTTTTTTTTTAAAATGTACTGACCAAATTACTCAAAAGTACCTTCTTTCCCATCCTACTGAGAGGGTTTCAAGATAAATCTGAACTTACCTTTTTCTTGGTCTTGTGTTGGGTTCCGTGCACGTTAGACAGTGTGTCTGAGCCCAGGATGGTGCGTACAGAAGCGGGCCACTGCACGGACACGAGCCTGTGTTCCCCCAGCAGAATCTGCTTGACATTATCCGCTCCAGTGACGCGCACCGTGGGGTTCCCGAAGAGGTGTGTGCGGTAGATGTAACCGTACTTCTGACGCTTCATCCGCAGGAACTTTCTCCTCTACAAACACAGACACGCAAAGCATTAAATAAACAAACACTTATGCAGCCCTGCATAACACACAGTCCACTACAATCCAAATCAATATGTAGATAGGCTAATATGTTTGACATTAACCAGTGGGTCTACTACTACACACTATTACAATGGCAGACTTAAAACTGCACAGCCTATTTACTCCAATTAAATACCATCTTTAACCCTGTAGGTGCCATAAGAAAGCGCACAAAGCTGAAATCAGTGGTATTTGTTTACCAAGATGAAAACAGGTAAAAAGCCATAAGGTTTAAATCACACTTTCTAGTTTCTTGGAGCATCCTTATCCACGTGTGGACATTAGGCATCATAAAGTGTTTCCGCAGCTGTGTCATGTTTTTTACCTGGAGGATGAGCTGCAGCGTCTCTCCAATGAAAGGTAAGCCCATGGATCCGGGGGGCAGCGGGCTGGGGCAGCTCCGGTCTCTGCTTCGGATCATGTAAACCTCCCACAGCTTCAGCGCGACCAGAAACAACAGAATGGGAAGCACGATGGTGCACAGAAAGGTGGCCAGCAGTGTGCTCAGAGCCATGTTGCAGCGGCTGCTGTGACAAACAGCGTCTGGTTGGAGAAGTGATGCAGTTCAGGTGAAGCTCTGTCAGCTACGGAGTCTCCGGGCGGCTCATCCTGCGCTTTTATAGGCTGCCAGGACTGCGGGCAGCCTGTTACCTTCTCCTCCCTCAGATAAATTAGTTCACTCAAAGTTCATCTTTAATTGTGGGTGTCGTTCGGCCCCGCCTCCGGCCTGTACTGGATGACTTGCCTCACCATTTGTTCCAGGGGCCGCATCTTTAATCCCTACCTCCTGTTGCACGCAGACAATCCGCGCGGATTTCACTGAGAAAAGGTGATGATTCCCTCAGAGACAATGGAAGCGCGTCCCAAGACGCCTTTGTTGCCAATAAGGCAGCTAGTTTACACACTCATTACCTTGGTTTAAGCCCCGCTTGTAGGATCTGTAATCATGCCTGCAGGGCGGTCTGCATTCAAGAGCAAAAAGCTTTTAAGCAGCACATTTCAACTGCTTCAGAAAATGAAAAAGAATAGAAGAATTTTCTAATCCCCTTCCCCGTGGGTCTTACTGATGCCATTCAAAGTTAAACCTACTTTTTATTTAATTGTAGTTCATTGTATGCTGTCTGCACCCAATTTCACTTTTTATAGGCCTAATTTGATTTGGATGCGCCTTACTGTTTGCACATTTTCTAATCGACAGATTTCCCCATGTGGCTGTAATTATCCTAACCATTAGCCCAATCCTTCCCTCTTGCCTTCATGATCTGATCAGTATAACAATGCGGTAAGGAGCTGACTATGAGAGATGAAATAATGACTAACACCCATCTGGAAAGAAGCTGTCCTCTGCTTGACTCTCAGTTTCTATCAGCCTGCTTACAGAGAGAGCCGCTTCCTAATCTAGAAGAAGACTTTAACCTGCTCTCTCCGCCCCGTGTGTGTGCGTGCGTGCGTGCGTGTGTGTGTGTTATAAAAATGATATCTCTCTCAGCGGGTTCACACTTGGGTCAGCAGAGACAAGCGGAGGGACGGGCGCACATGCACATCCGCGTGCACACGCAAGGTTGTCCCCGGGCTACGCAACACGAAAAATAAACACAGAGCAGGCGCTGAGAAGCCGAAGCACCGCATCCTCACTGCGTCTGCGTGAGAGTGGAACATCAATATTAATGCGCACCGGTGAGCCTAACTCAAACACCTACCTGCCTGCCTAACCTGTACCTACTCCACCTAACCTAGTTTACTTATTTCGGTGTAGAAGCAGGGGCGGTGTGGGGTGAAGATACAATGGTCAGGTGCGCTGCCACACCTGACATTTAATCCCTTGATGCATATTGGAAAAGAGGCTACACGATGAGCCCTGAAAACCAGACGTCTCCTTCATAAAAACAAAGATTTAAAAATATATCAGCAGACTGATGTGTGTAGAGCTCTGAATGGTTATATTGTCAGGGGCGTTGCACAAAAATCTGGACCCTGTACATAAGCATTCTCTATTGGCCCCTCCACACAGCCATTGCTATTCGTTCTAGTATCTCTGTGGGCCCTCCTCACATGAGTCCCCCATTCAGTCCCACCCCATACTGTAGCAGCCTGGTGTATTTTCAGGGGATGAGATGATGGTAACACTGAATGGCACTGTGGCGCTGCACTTCTCAGAGGCTGCGGATTTATTAACATATCAGTCCTGCTGCCTTCAGGTGCTTCAGGGATTTCGTGAACTGCAGGAGAAGCTTTTCATACTAGAGCAGCTGTGGACCACAGATACTGTAAGAACCATGCACACACATTCATTCTTAGATCAATGCAGACTGATTTACTGACTTTCCTGCTGTAACCACATTTTCAGTGCTGAGATTTGGTTGGAGACTAACTGAAATAAATGATTTAGATTTTAAACATGGATCTGTTGTTGCGGCACGTCTGCAGCGTGAGAATAAACTACTACCATCCTTTTTCTGCTCACAAGGAGCCGGACTCCAGTCTGGAGCATGAAATGGTGATCTATGGTAGGCTCTACTGGGTGAAAACAGAACTACAACACATGAACTAGCTAGTTAACAAAAAATCATTATAGTTTAGCTGTAGGCCTACTATACTCCTCTATTACACAATAAAAGCAACATGTGCAATAAAGACACAGGCTGCAGAACAAGCGGTCAGTCTCGCTGTCTTTCTCTCTCTGGATAGCCATGGCCAAGGAGAGTCATCATGGGGTAAGGTGGAAGTGTTTGGTGTCGCGTCAGGTGTGGCGACTGACATCAACTTCACTCAACCCTGCACTGATCGGCTACACCAGACACAACAGGTATGTGTAACTAGAAATGTCCTGTTTGTTAGGTGTAGTGGCAGGTTAGTGCAGCCACCTGACAGCTATGCTCTCTTAACACTACACCCCCACACACACACACACCTCAGGGTTCTAGCAACCTGGGGGAGTTTACATTCTACAATTAAAAACATGGTGGTGACTGATTTAAGACTGATCCCAATCTTTTTAGGCTCAGAAGACTATTTGATATGTTTAAGCCAACAATAACAAAATAAAGAAAATAATTATTTATTATTTCTCCACCAGAATTTTATTGTTAGCAGCACTGGGAATTAGGAAAAGGGTTCCAGGGTTAAACATTTGCTTCAAGGCACCAAATGACCACCACTTCCTGCCACTGTCTGTGCAATGTATGCAGTTTCTCTTTGATAGAATCCATCATGTCAGATCATATTGTGCTTTATTGCTAGCCTAATGACCTCAACATTTTGAAACCCCCCTGAACACAACATCAGTCACAGCATTACTGCACAAATCCTTGTTTACTCTCTGGGTTCGGACAGATGACAGGTGATGCGTCTTCGGGGTGAATGGGTTTCCAGCTGGTCATGCTGTAGCTGGTGAGTTTTTCTCATCACAATGTGAATGTGTGAAACAGGATTCTGCTGTTCAGGTGTGATACAGCAGGCAGAAGGAGGGGGCGTGTGGGTGAAGGGAAGTTCAAGTGTAGAGAATGATTCCAAAGTCTACACCTCACCATGCTGCTCCACAAACTCACTGTAAACCTGCTGATCACCTGCTGGACTCCACCGCAAGACTGACCAGAACTCTCCACCTTCACCGCTGTGGAGTACAGTGCATAGTTCGGAAGAGAAAAGTTGGTTTAAGTTATCCAAGGAAGATTAAATTAAGTGGCAACTGGACTTGGTTCCAGATACTCGAAGAACTTTTTTACATTATGTTTTTACCCTGGTCCATCTGTCCATCCAACACTTTGGTCCAAATATGGGTATCCTGCCGCATAATCAGGTCAAACAGAGCTTTTCTGGTCTACCAACCACTCAAAGTGCTTCACTACACTTGTCACATTCATACACTGATGAATATCAGTTCTATGGTCATTTCCACCAACTGCTCTCAGGAGTGATTCACTGCTTCCTATCCAAAGCGCTCAGTGCCCCCAAACCAATTTCTTTTGTTAACTTATTCAAGGTAGAGTAGAAAAAACCCTCTATGGGCAACAAAAGAGTAACAAAGAGCATTTAGGGGAAAGGAGACATAGATTATACTGTAAGTGCTTTTGTAAATACCAGGTTACAATACTGTGATTTGTTTTAATGTTTTAATTCTTTAACTGTGTTTTATTGATATATTCAATTATATTTTTGACTTGTCTGATAATCTATTATTGCCTTTGTTGGCTTTGGGGCTCCATAAACGAGGTTAAGCTGTCTGCCTGCCCAGGGACTGCTAAATCTGGTCCATCTCTTCTCCTTGTCTGAGATTAATGTTTTTGTACATGGCTCCTGACTTATAAATATAATAAAAGAAACCAATGGAGAAAAATGGACTAATCCTTTACTCAAATAAAAGTTAAAATATCAGAATGGAAAAACTCGAATTACATGAACTCTTCCATATGAAAGTAAAATGATTCATTGTGAAGGCAGGTTAATGGTGTCACGTTTCCATGTTTACACATAGCATCATATAATGTTGCTGTTGGCTCTGGTGGACGTCTGAAGAATTACTGGGGAGGCTACAGTTTACAGCAATGCATCATGTTAATGAGCATTTCACATCTTTTGTAGGTTAAACATTAGAATGTAAAACAATGTGTTTTACCAAGCCTACATTGTAAAAAAAATAGTGTTCCTCTGAAATGTATGTTACCTATCAGTTACATACAACTGTACCTGAGTAAATGTTTACAGTGATGAAGTCTCTGTTCAACAACATTACAGCTGATTCATTGAGTCAGTGTGTTTACTGTTATCACCACTCATACTTATGTGCACGAGTTCAATAAACACACACACACACACATCCAGGTTTACAGACACACGGGCAGAGAGAGAGCCATAGTCAGCACATATGCTGCGTGTTTGTGCCTCCCCCAGCTCGCGCACTGGATGACCTGCTTGTGACCCTGACATCTCAGTGAACTTTCATGCAAAACCAAGTTCACTGGCTGTAAAACATAGAGAGAGAGAAACAGAAAAAGAAAACAGAAACAGAGAGAGAGATAGAGACAGAGGCAGAGGCAGAGAGACAAGAGATAAACACTGAGAGAGAAAAGAGAAACAGAAAAAAAAAGAGAGAGAGCATTGCTTAAGCTGATCTGTCTGTTCAAACATCCAAATAGTTGAATAATTGAATGAAGCTGTTGAAGCACAGCAGGCAGTAACAGCTAACAGACAGTAACATACTGAGTTTACACACTGCAGTCACTTTAGCGTGTGTCATAATTTAAAAACACGATTTTCCCCGTGAGACTGGGCAACGCATTCTAACGCAGCGCTAAACACAACTCCAAATGAATTGTAATGTTGCATCAGGGTTCTTTCTTCACGCTTGGGAAAAGCTCCACCAGAGCCACAGAAGATCTGTTACAAGGACTACAACTTAGTCAGTGGCTCTGCAGGAGCTTTCCCAGGTATGAAAAAATAACCCAAAGTAAAACTAAAATTTATGTGTAATTATATTTTCAATATACAACATGAAACAGTACTGCAACAAGACAACTTACAACACAGAACGTACTGACAGTAGCTTATTTTATTAGCTTTCATTTGCTTTAAGCAGGTCAAATGTGAATGACACACTGTAAACTATATGACTGGTAAAGTGCGTGGAGGTCAGACCATGTGAATGTGTTCCTGGGTCAGAGGAGGTAAGTGTCCCCTCCTCCTACCCTGTCTGCATGCTGTATTGTTGAAGCGAATGTAAAACCTGTTTACTGCCTTGTAAAAGCGTTTGATCCCCGCACTAAAATACTTGTCACTCCCGTTCACATGCAGGAAGGAAACACTGCCCCCCCGCCCCTGCACTGACACAGGAACGCTAAATCTGCTGGTTTCACCCAGACATAGTGTAATGTTGGCTTTTTGTTAGTGATATCCAGGATTGTTTAAGTCAAGTAACTCAGAATGTCACTAATAAATTGAACCAGGGACTAAAACCAGTCCTACCTCAGAGCAGGCCTGGACAAGTGATTTGGCCGGCTGGAGACTTTCCTGGTGGGCCAACACAACTGTCTTTTTTTTTTTTAGTCTGACCGACTCATAAAAACAGGTAGGTTTGAAAAATTTTTTTTTCTTAATTGACATTGGGGCCAATCACATCTTTAAACCCTGTGCTGGGCACAGTGAAGAGGATGAAGGTGATAGTGGAAGGAGAATAGAACTCACAATAAGCAGAAGTTAACAATGTGCTTGGCTGCCTGCCTCAACAATATGTAATATGGTCATTATGTAGGAACAGGCAAAAGGAGGAGAAGTGGCTGGCCATGGCCAGTGGAGAGGAGCAGGTGTGTGACAGGAAAGCTGTGGAACAGATTTGGGAGCAAATAAAAAATAAATATAAAAACATAATTCAAAGAGGCTTACTGTCACATCTTAAAGTACAAGGCTTTAACGCTTCAGTCAGTAGTGATGTGCGATACCACTTAATTCCTATCCGATCCAATACCAAGTAATACCCAGGCTGGTATTGCCGATACCGATACCAATACTTTTTACATATTTTATTTCTAGTTTAATGTGACCTCCCTCCCCACGTTTCTGTATTTGTGAGAGAAATAAGGAGCAGGCTGTGGCCTTACCAATTCAAAATAATAGCTGCATAATGAAAAGACATCAAACTACTGTCATATTCTTTAAATATAATGAAAATATCCTCCTCAGAACTGCAGCTTCATAACATCCTATTATTTTGACTTAATCTCAGATTTTTAGTTCAGTTTGCAGTGTTGCTAAAGTATTTCACTGTCTTTGCACACACATCACACAGCGTCATTATTACCTTCACAGCTAAAATACAGCCAGACGTGACTGTTTTTACAGTCAGCCATAGTCAATATTCAATTGTGGGAAATGTAAAGTGCTGCAGCGACTCACTTCAGAGAAGCTCCGTCACAGAGCCGTAGCGCAAGCATGACTTTGACAGGCGGAAGGAAAAGTAGTTCCTATCAATGAAGTGGCCTATAATTACACCATCCTGGTGACAGTAAGATACTTATGATAAAACACACAATCCCTCCACTTTAGTGAGTTAAGATAATGATCCTTTTATATGAGTATCAATCCTAGAACAGGAAACGTTGGTATCAGAAATATCGATACTTTGATCCGCACATCACTATCAGTCTCTGTTGGATGTTATTGGTGTAAAATCACACACATAAAGCAGCCTAACAGTCTGAGGGATCTTCTACGAACAGTGAAGTCATTTTTAAAGTTATTTTTAAAATATTAGATAATTGGATTTGTGTAATATTTCCTACTACTGCACATGCAGAGATGGTGTTGAAAACCCTCTGTGGGCTCTGAGAGAAACGTATTCCAGTGGTCCACCATCTTTCTGGCTTGCAGTAGGGAAAAGTATTCCCTTAAGTAAAAGTAGCAGTTTTTTAAAGTAAAAATAAAACATTACAAGTAAATTATATTACCTTCTGAAATTATGGAGTGAAAATATAAAATAGCATTTATAGTAATCACCAAGTAAAGTTGTTACGTGTCTCATGGCCCCTACAATTTATCCTGTGACCCCTAGTGGGCACCACTGTTGTCATCCACTGTCCAATTCTCCTTTTAACTGCATTGCCTGTTATCTTATGGGCCTTACAGATGGAGAAATGTAATTTTTTCAATGTTAGCCAACCATATACGAGTTTCTCAAAAATACATTCACCACCTGTCACTTTAAACAAATGTATAAACACAGATTTTGCATGAATGCAACTAGATTTTCCAAAGCCTCAGGCGGGTGGTGGTGGAAAGGAACGATATCTGCACATTCTCTGTAGGACTGATTGAAAAATGGTCGGCTGTGACAGATTCAAACAGTTACTGTGGCAAAGATGCATTTTTCCTGTTGCTCTGAGGTCATGAGGACCTTGAGTGTGTGCTCTCTTTTACATCCTGCAAAAAGTTCTTCACTTTGTAAATGTAGACTGGGAGAGTAAGTGTTGGTAGAAGAAAGGTCACGATGTTAAAGAAGAATAGTGGAAGACTGGAACAAATGTGTTGAGAGTGCACAGTAAGCCTCTGATAAAAACAAACACATTTCTGTGTGTTGGCAGGGTGGCTGCTGTGATAATAGAGCTCTCCAAATGTCTCTCGCCTCATTACATCTGCGGCGACAGGGATCCTCGCATTCACACGATGACCCAGGCCAAAGTTCACTTGCTGTTTCCCTGTTAGCGTGTGTGTGGTGGGATAAAGCGAGGCTCTGAGTGAGATACAAGATGACAGAAAACCTTCACGGAACAAGTGATGCTTCTGTCTTTGTGTGTGAGACACAAGGGGGGCACTCATATCTAGGCTGTGACCGGTGATGCAGTAAAAGAAGAGGCACAGTCCTTTCTGCACCCTAGTTTCACTCAGTGGCTGCAAAGGGTCAGTTCACCACCCCAACCCCCCAACAAAAAAACAACTACCTGTACACGCCTGTTTGTACAGATCATATATGTGGAAATAACAAATAATATTTATGATAATTAGAAACCAGAGCTGGAGGACCCTCTAGTGTCCAGTGCTGGACAGACAGACTGATCAGACCAAACAGAATTCTTAACAACAAGCAGACGCTTCTATTGAATTATCTTTTATTACAGCACACAAAATAAAAACAACAAATTTAAGAAAACAACATCTCAGTCGGGGTGTCTTACTGAGAACAATGACAAAGATAAAGCAAGGATTCCTTTGGATATTCAAAATGTACCCTCTCTCCACTTCTGTGGAAGGCAAAAAAACTTGCCGTTTTTTAAAATTACAATTGAAATAATTGTTGGTATAGAACCAATGTTATATAAAAAGCTTGATATTTCAAATCTTGACTGAAATGATGCCAAATCAAAAGACCCCAGACTGATTCCCTTTGTACTTTGAGTTGTTGGGTATCTGAATCAAAACAATTCACAAGGGTTTTCTTTTGTATATTATATTACATGAACATACTATATCAAATATTTACCTGTAACTGCATTTGTAATTACCATGTTTTCTAGGTATATTTGAACATTGTTTTGAAAGGACACAGAAATGACTTTTACAGCTAATTAGCAACAGCAGATCGTTTTGAAGGTTTGGTGCCTGGATTTGTATTTTCTCTCTGGTCAGTCCTGCACTGGAAACAAATCAGTAGTATAAACTGTCAAAAACACAATTTCTTGGAGACACTTCCTCCATGTTTACTTGTTGTCTGGATAAGAAAACTCCCCATTCTGCTGCTAGGAGTTTCTTTTTTTTGTCACAGACTTACTGCTTCCATTGTTTTAACTGCTGTTAAATTACTCTCAATGAAACCTTTTGTTTCTGGCAGGGTTTAAACATGAAACTCTGCAGTCTTTAATTTGCACTGACAGTGGCTTAGCGCTAAAACTGCCTGACAAAGTAGAAAGAATTGGACATAATTAGTGAATGAAAACAGTATTTGTGGTAAAATAAGAAAGTGACAGCAGCAGAGTAGTGAGTATGACATGACTGTACTGATGGAGTTATTCTCAGTTTCTTCATCAGCCTGTTAGGGCTAGCCCTGTTATTTAAATGCTGAATTTGAATTTGAGAATTTATGGCAAAATGGGAATGAATGCATGGGAGGAGAGGGAGAGCTGACTGACCAGGCACCATACACACCTCTGAACCAGGAGAACCAGTTTCCACTCATGAGATGAATCCCAGAAAGGAGGTGTGTCCACAGAAAGCCTTGGACTGAAACTCAATTTGGAACTGTACTTTATTTTGGATAATATCTATTAAGAGTTAGTTGAAATCTTGACAAACGTCATATTGGAATGTTACTCAGGGTCATGCTAGAACATAATATAGCATTTGGATATCTAAACCATGCAAGTGAGTGGAGAGAAGGTACCAACGTAAATCACTGAGCTCCTCACAGCTCAACTCAGTGTTCACCAAGTAAGCAACAAACGCAAATTCAAACTCTTATTAATTACATATTTACTTTAGGTATTGATGGAGGCTCATATCACAGTGTCAACCTCCAATTCTGTTTGTAGCAGACAAACTGCTGTGATACTTTCTTTACAAAATATGCAGTATATACAGTGGCATTTACACACAACTTTAAAAAAAGGCAAGAAATAAATCTAAAAGAAAACTTTAATCCGTTTCAGTGCAAAAATGCCTGTTGAAAGTGGAGCACAGACCCAAAACATAAATAGAATAGAAACAGTCTCATTATAAAATGTCATCAGGAGTCATGAGCAGGTTTTAGGTGAGCATCAACCTGCCTGTGAGGCTGTAAAGGAACCAATTCATTATTGCTGTGCTTTGTGGATAAACATGGGTCATGAGATTCTAAAGCTTCATTTCACCCTGAGGACATAAAGAAATAATTTAGGATGCAAGTTACTGAACTGTTAGATATATAATAATATATGATCACTAATAACAAATCCCCATGTGAGCCTGGTTTAGTTTGAGTGGGTTGGGGAGAAAACTGCAGTTAATGTCATATAAATAATGTCCTAAAACTGGCAGGATTTACAGAGGGAGGAATAGGGCATGCACTGATGTCACCTTTACATGATACCCCGACCACCCTCGCCACCACTGAAGGGCCAGACACTGCTGCGGAAGCCATGAAATAGTACAGTTGTGATCCAGGAAGAAAAACAAACTAATCTGTATAAGTCTTGTACATATAACAGTAATCAGATTAACTAATGTTGTTTACAATGTGCCAGACGGGCAGTAGATAATGAAATGTCTCCACCTGGTATTAACATGTGATCAACGAGAGCAGGCTGCTAGAAGAGCAGGCAGCTACTTTTTCACTGCAAAACACTTTTTACTCCCCTCCAAGACGATCCCTGCTACCAGCGTGTGCTAATCCATCCTTTCACTCAGATTTTCTGTCTTTATAATTTCTATCTTTAGAATAACAAACAGCTGTTTGGTGTGCAGGTTCGCGTCCTTTCCTGTTTCACATTTCACGTGTGTTTTCTTGACAAAATGTGGTTTGGAGACCAGCGTCAGGTGACAGAGTCTCTGTCAGTTTGTGTAGTGTGTGACCCCCCGTCACCAATCAGTCACGTAGTGTGAACGCCACAACGACTTCAAGACTCCTGTCACAAGACGGCAAGTTGTGCAGTGTGAACGGCACGGCAATCGGCCGCTGAAAATCATGTAGCCTGCATGAGCCTTTAGGGTCACATCACAGATGGAGACAGCCTAAAGCATCTGTAGGCCACCTGATGAGTGCCGTAATAAAGTGCAAATTATACGTACATCAGAACAGCTGCAAGCGATGTAAATATCATCATCTTTCTATGTCCATGAGTAGCCCACAATGCATGGTGGTGTAGACAGTACCATCCATTCTGCACGTTTGAAAATGCCTATTCAGACACTGAATGTAGCATAAAAGCAACCAAGTGTGCATTACTGTCTGTGTCCCTGGCTGTTCTGTATATTATATCTGATTGTTAACTAGTTACTTAAAGGGCCGATATACTCCAAAACAGACACAGACAGGAAACAGCTTTACAAAATATGCCGTATAAACAGTGGCATTTACACACAACTTCAAAAGAATTAGAATTAGTTAGGTTAATTTACGAATGAATCTAAAGAAAACTTTAATCCGTTTCAGTGCAAAAATGTCTGTTGAAAGCGGAGCACAGACCCAAAACTGAAGTCATGTGCAGGTTTTAGATGAGCATCAACCTGCCTGCTTATACCACACTGGGTGTCTACATAGGAAGGTGTGCTTTCCTATAGTCCTACATTTTTAACTGACCGCTTGTGGACATGGCTAATTAATGAAACTGATGTCACAAGGACAATAAAATATTCTTTAAGGTAATCAGAGCAAGAGGAGAAGCTTGCTGTCACTAGTGCTAGCTTGGCTAACCCCACCAGTCGAGTAATACACGTCTTGCACTCGTCCTGAAGTCTACTTCTCTTTCCTTTACAGGAAGCCTTTCCTGTAGCTTTTTGGCCTTCAACTTGTTGAATGGATTTGTTTCCCTCTTGTAGAGATGTGATTTATACCTGCTTGAGACCTGACCACAACACACCTCCAGAGGTGGTCTGGCTGATTCAATCACATTCCGATTGCTATATGTTCTGTTTGCACTTACACAAACACGCCCAGATAACGACTGCATGTTAATACCAGGTGTCAGTTTCATGTGATCGAGGCAAATTTCTCATATGGTGACATCACATGCAAACCCTCTAATAGGACTGCTTCATGCAGTGGTCACTTTGACACACAGCCCAAATCCTCATCAGACTCTTGAAGACTTTGCAGAACAAACCTGTAGAACCTAATACAATCCACAGTAATGTCCTTAGTCTGAAATCCTATCTTATCTCAGTTTACGATGACATTTAGGACTTTTGGTATTACAAAAACATGTTTCCTTACTGCATTTGGGGGAAAAATCATATCTCATCTCAGGATAGGAATTTTGCTATTACAGAACCGTCCTAACTGAAGAATTTCATAAGTTAGGACGGAAGTAAGGATGGCACAGACTCTGTCCTAAATTCAAAATAAATAAAAAGCTAGCTAGTCAATGACGAGTAAAGTGAGACAGCTGTTTTCGTGGAAACATGCAGTCAGGTACATTCTAAACACACATGTAGGCGTGATAGGACAGGTTTCGATTGAAGAATCATGTTTACAGCTCTAATTAGGATTTCCTAGGTTAGGATAAAATACATGGTTTGAGATAGGACAGGACACATGAGTTTAGGAACTGCTTCTGTAATAGGAAGATATGATTTTAAGAACAGTTGATAAATGTTTGTGTTTGAGTGTTTTAACAGATTGCATAATTTGGAAAAGTTATGCTGTCCAGGCTGTGTCTGCACACAAGATGGACCAAATAATGTAAAAAGCCACTTTTCAGATTTACAGCCCCATTTTTGACATTCTCATGTGCAAAGCACGTGAAGATTCCAACTACAATCTGGGTGTTAAAGACTCACCCCCATAACAGCTATCTGCAAGCAAGTTCCATCACATTTGGCTGTGACAGCCATGTGTCGTGTGCAAGCACACTCCTCCATGTTCAGTCACTAAGGTTCTGTCTCAGGACGTTGGTTCAAATGTACAATGTGAGGCAGAAAAGAAGACAAACAGCGAGCAAAGACACCAATGAGTTTAACAAAACTTCCCTTTTTTTCATGAACATCAGTCTTCAAAGACGTCATCATCCATTCATATATTCTTCTTTCCTTACTTGACCTCGTCACTGTGTTTCTGCACACACACACATACACAGTAACAGCAGCTGAAGTGTTGGGACAATGAGTTTAACTTGTCTCTTTTCATTTCCATACCCAGGGCTCTGCTGAAGCAGACAGATGGTGAAAACCAAATGGGAACAGTCACACATTTTCATGCCAGGGTAACCATCTGAATATGATTCAGCACATTTTTTATGTCATAGCTATTTTACAGAAACTGCTATGATAGTTACCTAGAAAACCAGGTTACCAGCCACACCAGAAATTGGCACAAACCAAAGTTATTTATGCTTAATGATTTGGTGATGCTGGAAGCTTAATGACATTGTGATTTTTATACTGGAATTACAAATTCTCTGAAGATACGTGTAAATGTCCCAGTAGGTTTAAATAGAGAAGGATGTTATGAGTTACCCCAGGTCCAGAGGGTCCAACAAGACTCAACATCAACCAAGACAATTAATTGATCTTGTAAGGTAAATCAAAATTATAAACAGATACTCACAATCTGTACAACTATAAAAGAATTATTCATGTATGTGAATGTTCTATGGACATAGAATAAATAAGACAATACAAGAAACATGTTTATAGCTCCAACTCGTTTCTCATTACTGAGTGTTTATGCACTGACAGAGCGGCTTATACAGACAGGACACTACGTCAGCTCTGCCGATCGTTTGCAATAAATCTGTGGTGCAAATTGATGCGTCAAAGTGGAACTGGACAAATTTCTGTACATATTTACTTGGCCCAGCAACTGAGTGCTTTGATGGCAGCGATGCCATAGAAATGCATTGATAACAGTCTGAAATAACAGTATTTGAATATAAATCAACAGGGATATTAATTAGAGCCCCACATCCAAAGGGGTAGAGGATACGAGAAGCCTCATATCTTCTTCCAGGACGATTTCTCCTGAAGAAAATGTTTATATTGTTTTTCAAAAATAAAATCGAACTGATTTTGGAGAGACCATGTTGCTACTTTGTTTTCTGAATAACTGCGTAACATCTGTCTAACTCAGTTACTTGGTTTCTTTTGTATATTTTTGCATTTCTTTTTTTTAGCTTTTAACACGAGACCCATGTTAAATGGATCCACAACTGGTTCAAGTCAAAATGTTGGCCGGATTGGTCATTGCAGAGTTATGGCGTCCTATTTTGCCTTTAAATGATGACCGTTCTAATAAATGACCTTGATCAGACACACTGAGAAAGTTGTTTTTTGACCGACTAGCTTTACCACTAGATGACCAACAGCCAGATCTCTCTGTAGATTTATGATTAAAATCAGACTGAAATGCAAGAAAATGCATTCCACCTTCATCCATGAAGACAAAAGTGCTCTTATCTAGTCACAAGGAGTGTTATCATGATAAAAGTAGAATATAGGTTTGTGATAGGACAACAGGAAATGGTTTATCCCATTTACCTAGGGTGCAGTAAGTGTTGACCTTTAACCTCATTGTCCCAGTACTTGAGTGTCACTTCCTCTGCTGAACCAGCTCCCCTCTGCAGCTACAATCATGACACTCTCACAATGTACAAAACATAGTTTGTCTTGTCATAGCCATTAAAAATACTTTACAAACATTTTTCTGTTCTGTCTTGTGAATAGTCTAGTCAGCTGTTATAATATGCGTGTGTTATTTACATTGAGTATTCAGTCAGGTATAATAGTAAGGAGAGGATATGACTTAATGTGTTGTCTGTTCCCTGCATGCCTTGTACAGTGTGTGTATTGCTGTGCCTTTATATAATGTAATCTGTCTGTCTGTCCGTCAGTCCCTATGGTGTGTCTGTATGTGTGTGTAAATTCCCTGTGTGGTTCTTCATCTGCATGTCACTTCATTACCTTTGTATAAATCTCCTTCCTTTGTGAGTGTTTTGGCAGTTCAGTGTGTGCATGTGACTGCATGCATGTTTCATTCTTTATATCTCTTTGTGACACACACGTCCCTCTGGTGTGTGTGTGTGTGTGTGTGTTTAGGAGGACATGCCATTGACCAGACTCCTCAGTTGTTTGACCACAGTCTCTATCAGCTTCTGTTTGTCTCTGTCGTTCTTCCTGAACTGAGAGAAGATGTTGTTCTTCTTACTGGTGTCCTTCATCCTGGACACAGAGAAACAGAGAGTGTCAAAGAGAGAAATCACAAAAATTGATTCTCTGAGCAGTGTGCTCATATTTTGGATTGGTAGGACAAACTAACAATTTCTCAATTAGTGGGGATGGAAGACTTTTGTTGCAGAGGGGCAGTTAGTCCTGTACATTTAAGATGTTGTCACACCTAACCTGTGAGGTTTGGTTCAAATAAACTCTGGTTGTTTGTTGTTTAGTTCTTACTTTGTGTAGTCCATGTGACTATACACATGGACTGAGACTGAGAGGAGGACCTTGGTCCGTTAAATTATAGACATAGTTAAAGAATAGAAATAGTTCAATTATACAATATCATTTAAATGTGGCCTACCATATTCAGTGTAGGACAAAGCGAAACCATCTGTATACTGGATTATAGATTTTGAGCATAATTCAACTGAACAGGCAACATTTTCATCAGACAAATGGCTAAAATGACAAAGGTCAAGGTGGATATATAAGAACAAAACTAGTTACATCACGCTGATGTCATGGAGAGACAATGGTAAAACAAACAAACAAACAAAAAATTGAAATAAAATTGTATCCCTGCGGCCCTCCGCCTGCAGGTATAGGCACTGAGGTTGAGTGCACTGCAAAAAGGGCGGCAGGCAATGACAAGGACCTACGCGACTGACCCCTGCAATTGCAGACCAGTTCTAGGCATCTGGAACATCACAGAGCTGGTGTGGGAGGTGGAGCTGTACCAACTAGATCTAGTTGAGCTCACCTCTACGCACAGGACTTGGTCTGGAACCAAACATCTTGAGAGGTTCCAGGCAGCTGTGGGGATACTTCAGAGCCCCTGGCTGAGTGTCGCTGTGTTGGAGTTCTCCCTGGAAAATGAGAGGGTCACCTCTGTTGTCTGTGCTTACGACCTAATGGCAGTTTGGATTACCCTGCTGTCCTGGGGGTCTCTAGGTGGTGCCCTGGAAAGGATACTGCCTCTGGACTTTCTAGTTCTGGTGGGGACTTTAACTCTCACATGGAGATGGACATGTTCAATGGAGAAACTTTGAGGGGGTTGATAAGGAGGAATGGCCTGCTTCAGGCCTGGAGTGGTCCTTTGTTATGGGACTTCTGTGCTAGTCATGGATAGGCCAGAACACCATGTCTGAGCATAGGATGATTCATAAGTGTACTTGGTAACAGAACACCTTAGGTCAAACATCAGCGATCAATTCTGTGGTTGGATAGTCAGATCTTCAGCCGTATGTCTTGGACACTCAGGTGAAGAATGAAGCAGAGCTGCCAACTGGTCACTACCTGGAGGAGAGTGAAGAAGCTCCTCAGCAGCAAAGAAGATGTGGATGAGATTAGTCCTGAGATACTGAAGTGTTTGGACATTGTTAGGTTGGCATACTTCGTCATGCTGATTTCATCCTGGCCATGGAACGGTGGACCTAGCCTTGCAGGATAATTGTGTGTGTGTGGGTGTATATTGTGTGTGTGTGTGGGGGGGTCTACATGTGTTCTGTGCACTTATGAAGACGTACCCCAGGGAGCCCTGTGGGGTATTCTACAGGAGTATGGGATACCAGGGCTGTAGCAAGAGCTATTCATCCCTTACATAACCAAAGTGAGAGCTGCGTCCATAATCTCTGCACAAACACCTTTTCGGTGTATGCCCTTGTCACAGATTCTGTTTGTGACCTTTATTGACAGAGCTTCTGGTGCAGCCGGGGAGAGGACATGTGATGTTGTCTTCTAAAAGACTGCAACCTTCAGAACGCACTCAGGCAGGTGGCAGTCAATGTGAAGTGATCAGGATGAGAGTCAGCACCTCTAAGTCTGAGGCCAGGAATGCTCCCTCGGGGTTAGGAGTGAGTTACCTCCACAAAAGGGCTTCAAGTATGTCAGGGTTTTGCTCATGAGTTAAAAGTAAAACGGAGCATCAGATGGACAGGCGGATGGGTGCGGCGTCAGCAGTAATGCAGGCTAAGCTGGGAGACAAAGCTTTCAATTTAACCCTCACCTATGGTCATGAGCTTTGGGTAGCATGACTCACTTAGCCTGCCGAAAATGGATGGACTGATGGACAGAGGATAGATAATAAAAAAACAAATTGTTGCTAAACTGCTTATTTAAATATACACATAAATATATATATTTATATTTTTTACCGAATGTTTTTATTAGTTGACTATGACATTGACATGATGTAATTTTGTGAGTTTGTGAACATTCTGACTAATTGAATAATTTCTCTGTTCAGATTACGAAGCAACAATCCACTGTACAGATACCCTATGCTTTCTTTTTAAAGCTACACTAGAGGTGGATTTTTGCCGTTCTGGCTAAGATAGCATATTTCTTACCCTCCCTCATCACTGAGATCTGGGCTCAAGATGCTACACTAGGCTAAAAAACGTAGCTCATGCAGCATCAAACTATGTGGCATTGGACATGTTTTCCAGTTTAACCCAATTACGTGCACACAACTATGGTTAAATAAGGTTGGGCAAGGTTCAAGCAGGAATTCAGGAAATACAGCAATGTATTCAATAATAGAATTTAACGGCAACTAAAATATTACAGCTTAATTCTGCATTTGAGCTAAAGAGAAGAAAAACTAGGAGGTAGATCCATGTTTAGATTACCAGAGCATGCATAGACAGGACCAAAGAAAAGCAGTGAGGAAGCAGCACCTACCCCCTGTAGACTCTGAGCAGCATCAGTTAGCAACAATGAGAGATGATTTAGAGAAACAGAAGAGCACAAATTAAACCATAACATAATGAGAGGAGAGGAGAAAAAAAGACAAAGCGGCCACGTTCATGTCTAAGGTTGTCGAGTCAAATACTATGCAAGAACAAATGTAATTTAAGTGCTTTTAATGTAAAATAAAATGTTAATAAAAACTTCTTACAAATCAGACTACAGAGTATCTGTTGATGTGTCAGCACACTAAGCTCTTTCTGATGTTTAAATCGTCATCGTCACTTTTTAGAATTCAGATAACAGAAGATGTGTTAGCACACTCACATTTTTATTACCATAAGAATACCTGTGGTGACAGACGCTGACGTGGTTTTTCTCATAAATAATCATGACACTCGATCTGGATTAATCCAAGAACCTGCCACCAGATCTTGCCTTATAGTGTCTGAGGTGAAAAGGCAATAACCACTGACTATCCCAACTGTCAATCAAAGCAGCCACCGGCTAAATTTTTCATTACTTTAAGCCAGAAATGCCAGAAATTTAGGGGGAAAGTTGAAATATCAAAAAAGGGAAAAAAGTTGGTTTATCAATGAAAACAAAATGCAACAAAGTGCAATGGAAACAGGCTTTGGGACTTAATCTGGTTAGTAATTAGCAGGTTTTATGAAATATTTACTGGAAATTTGGTAAAACTGTGCCACATTTGGTTGGAAACGTGACTACTGTTAAAGTCAAACGTCATAGCACTAATACTGATGTTCAAAGGTTCAAAAAACATTTTAACCTATTTGTTTGTTGGGGACTAGCAGCACACTCATACTAAGCCTCACCCCTGCACAAATGTGAACTGTCAAAGCTACTTGGCCATTCAAAAGAGTGATGCTGAAATACTGTAAACGTGTCCCCAGCAGTGTGTACACATAAGATCACTCACTTCTCCAGTAGAGCCAGGGCAGTGGCTGGGTTCACTCTCAGGTATTTGGAGGTTGGCTGGCCATAGTCTGCCAGGTAAGTGGACCAGTCCCACACCATGAACAGGTCCAAGAGCTACAACACACAAATACACTAGAACATCACTTCAGAGTACTTCAGCCAGAACCGAGGAAGACTGAGTCTGGTAGCGTGTGAGAGTTTGTTTAGGGAGGTTTATGAAGGGACAGGCAAGATCATCTTAACATACGAATACTACAGTGTGTTTGATGTGGGCCAATAAATACACCAAGCCAGGATTGTTTGGGAGGCAGTCAAATGCCCCATCTAAAGTAGATAATGAACAATACTGTTGAAAAAAAGAAAGAAAACAAAAACGTCTCTCGTGGCTTAAATGTAATAACTGACTCTGTGCAATAACTAATCTGTTGTTCATTTACACATATATAAGCTGCTAATTAGATTGGTCCAACAGAGTCTTCAGTATGAATGCATGCAGTGACACTATAGATATATATTCTACAAAATTATATTATTTCAAGTTCATCTGGATGTCGCAAACCAGACCAATGTATTGTAGTAGATGTTTCATAATCACAGCTCCATCACTCAGCAGAATACTACTTCACTTATCGTAAAAATGATAAACTGCTGGTACGTTGCCAAGAGAATCAGACAGCGTATGCAATAATCCTACTGGCAGCTCTCAGTCTCCCTTTGGATGCTGAGCTAACATAATGTTAGCTGATGTAGCTGCTGCTCAGCTCTGAATGCTCTGCAGGTCCCTAAAGTATAGATCCTATGTGCTTAAGTCTCCATCCACACTATTCTGTTTTTGTTTAAAAACAAAGTTTTAAAAAGAATACGATCTCTGGCCACAGAAGCGTTTTATCTCAGACAATGCAGTAGAGGCCTACACTTGTTACTGAAACTGTATTTTGCATCAAAATCAAGTGAGAGTGAGAGCCGTGTTTAAACCAGGTCAGGAGCAGCATCAGATAATGTGATGACTGTAAACACTTGAGTATCCTGTGTCACTCTGAGATGAAGAGAAAAGACAGAAGAGTGAAAGAGTGTGTGTGTGTGTGTGGGGGGGTTCTGCTGCTACATGTGTTAAGTGTGAACAGGAAAATTTAAAAGCCCCCCCAACCCCACACCCCATACGACCCCTAGTTAACCTGATGGAGATTACCCCCCCACACACATACACACAGTGTATGCTAATGTCATAGGGTGAAACAGCTGGGTGTTTGGGTCACGTTGAAAGAGCCGTGAAAGAACAGCTCAGTGAGAATAGCATTATTCAGCTGACTGAGAGACTCCGACACCCAGAGAGGCCTTAACAACAATGCCATTATTCTCACCTGGAGCTAAGTGATTAGCCACAAGCAGCTATGTAGAGGGTGCCACATCTTACTCACTGTGAACTCTTCACACTTCACAACAACTAACTGATTTTGGTACAATAATTACTCAAAGCAAAACTCCAGTTTTTTACAACATGGATCTTATTTTAATATTTTCATGTCTAGCCATTGGTTCAGTTCTGATAACACACACTGTATTCCTGTGCAGTGAGGGATTATTAGCGACTACGAATCCTGCAAATTTTAAATGGATGCTAATATTAATATTTATCAGAAACATGTAGTCATTTTTTTTTAACAAAAACTAAAAAATTAACCTACAAACAAGGATCCCTTAAATTTGATTATTAAACAATGGTGGCTAAGATTAGTAGAGAACGAGACATTTAACAGTGTAACAACATAAAGTTAAATAGACAGTTTGTAAGTTACCTCAATCATATCTTTGATGTCTCTCTACTGACATTACATGTTATTTACTCGCCAAACTGACACCTCTTGCATCTAACAGACAAGCTCAGTGATTTTCTGACCAGAGTTAGCTCCCATAGTCTGGCCAGTGCGCTGCTGGCAAAAAAACACTGGTACAGATATTCCCTAAGCTCACTAGTGTGTGTGTGTTGTGTGTGTGTGAGGCAGGGGCTTGTTCTTATAAAAATGAGGACATATGATCCTGCCCATGCCTCTACATCTGTGA
The DNA here is from genome assembly GCA_024633595.2 of Lepomis macrochirus. Classification (NCBI taxonomy): domain Eukaryota; kingdom Metazoa; phylum Chordata; class Actinopteri; order Centrarchiformes; family Centrarchidae; genus Lepomis; species Lepomis macrochirus. Next base: position 27,542,449 of record JALXJV020000023.1, read on the forward strand.
CATATTGCTGAAAATATCCATCTCTCTGAGCTCACTTTCAGTTTGCCCTCCAAATAAAGAGGTTTAGGTAACCTGAATAAGCTGCTTACTTGTTAACAACCTGCCTGCATTTGATTTATTGACTGCTGTCAAAACTTCTTCTGAAATAAAGCTTTAAGCGTGCATTAAATCATCTACTATCATCTAGGGCTGACACCGAATAGTCGAAGATTCGATGGGCGGAACCTGATTCGAATGCCAATCTCACGGCGTTATGGAACGAGGGTCATACCATTTTGACTACATAGGGGTGCTCAATGTCTGATTTTACATAGAATTAAAGGTTTTCTCCCTATAACTTAGTATACTGCCCTGCGATGGATTGGCGACCTGTCCAGGGTGAACCCTGCCTTTCTCCCGATGTCGCCTGGGATTGGCTCCAGCGACCCTGTATGCATGATAAGTGGTTGACAATGGATGGATGGAAGTTGGTATACTACCTATTACAATATAAATATAAACATATAATGTTGTAAATAAAAATTTAAAAAGAAAGAAGACTTTAATAATTTCTTTTAAAGTGCGTGAATAAATCCAGAATTGTAACCCACTGGACACTAGAGCAGTGGAGACCTGTTCTCTGGAGTAACAAATCACGCTTCTCTGTCTGGAAATCCGATGGACCAGTCTGGGTTTGGTGGTTGCCAGGAGAACAGTACTTGCCTGACTGCATTGTGCCAAGTGTAAAGTTTGGTGGAGGGGGGATTATGGTGTGGGGTTGATTTTCAGGGGTTGGGCTTGGCCCCTTAGTTCCAGTGAAAGGAAATGTTAGTGCTTCAGCATAACAAGACATTTTGGACAATTTCCTGCTCCCAACTTTGTGGAGACAGTTTGGTGATGGCCCCTTCCTGATCCAACATGACTGCGCACCAGTGCACAAAGCAAGGTCCATAAAAACATGGATGAGCAAGTTTGGTGTGGAGGAACGGGTGGGTCTACGCCATATTAAACTCTACGGATTAAAAATGGGATGTCATTAACCTTAAACTTCAAACTTTTGGCAATGTAGCCAACTGTAATTGCGGCATAACTCCATATTTGATTTTATGTAGACATCTTCATTTTATTTAATAAACTATGCTTTAACTTGATCATTGTCATTTTCCTCAATCACATAATACGTTGCTTGTAAAAAGTGTTTGCTTGTTACCGGGATGGTACCATCTCCGCCACGTTTTGAGCCAGGACAAACCCTGTTTGATGACATGATTTATTTGTTATTTACTGGGAGCATATTGACTACCAGAAAGAAAATAAGCATTCTGTGAAACAGAAGAAGGAATGCTTTTACTATCCTTCTTCTTATATTCACTAATGTTACGCTGCATACAGTCAACAACAAGTGATAAACAGCCACGAAGGCTCCGTCAGGACATACATTTGAAATGAGCTCCAAATGTGTTTTTGATTAAATTAACTTGTACGCGTCTTCTGAAAAACAGATTGCAAATAAGGCTTCATTCAGCTGGTGTCCGGGGTTAGGCTGAGGTGAATGTTTACAATTAACTGAAAGAGTCTGAGCAACAGATAAAGAGAATGAGGTGTGTGTGATTTCCCTTAAAGATGGTGTCAGATCATCATGCCTGTCACATTCCCTCATGGATTGTTGGAAACTCTCTGGTTTCACCTTTACATTGAAACAAGTCAGGGCGGCATTCTGAAACTCTAGAAACCCCTCTCTGCTTTCTTTCCCTTTATGCACTTGTGATGCTTCACTTTGGACGTCTCTACAGAGAGATGCTATTGTCTCGTTGACTTGTATTGTTAGGTATAAAATGAGTTATAATGGCTATTGTCTTTGTCACTCTGGGCATGACAGCAGAAACCGGTGAACCAGAGGTGAGTAAGGTAAACTCTGGGTCTGACTGGATCATATTTTTACAATGGGCCTTGCTGCATGGTTACACCTTAAAAACATGTTTGATAGATGATGGCTCTGCGTGATTGAGGGCACTGCATGAAGCTGCATACGCAGCACCTGTCACACATGTCGGCTTCCTGTGTGAGAACGTACGTATTTCTCTGGCCATGTGTCTAATCAGAAGCTGGTAACATTTCTGGAATTCTTCACCCATCACTCAAGAGTGAGCAAACGTAGCAACAAGGGCATGGCATTCATAAGGTGTGTTCACTCATACAGACAGAAAGAGACAGGCTGTCAAGTCTAAAACATGTTTGTGTTGTAATGTACAGACTCATGTGATGTCTTTTAACAAAATTTGTTATAAGTTACATCTTAGAAAAGTGGGTAGACTGCATATCAGGAGACATTTGCAGAAACTTTCAACTTTGTTGGCATTCGTGGTGGGCAGAGGCATCATGGTTTAAATCACAATAAATTACATTCTGTCGCATCTCCAGTGTTCAATATGTGTGAAGTAGAGCTTGACAGATAAATTGGCCAGGCCGAAATATTAGCCAATAATAGTTTATTGCCGATATATCGGTATTGGTGTATAACGCTGGCCAGTAAGAAATTGCATCGGCCTATGTGTCGTTCATCGCTAGGGTTAGGTATCGTTCAAAATATTACGATACCAGTACCAAAACCTGTACCCTTAAAGTGATACTGATACCAACAGAGGACTTCATTCGATACCCTGCATAAAATGCCACATGTTGACGCTATAGTAGTTGATTAATAGCCTACAATTTACAATTGTTGTTATGGACAAGCAAGGTTATCTATTTTATTTTTTCAAATAATTGTTATATAAAAGTATTGGAAAATTGTATCAGATCGCTCCTCACCCTAATTAGGTCGTCCTCACTGGTAGTATTATACAAGGAAAGACTACAGCTTGGGATTTCTTTTGTATTTGAATGAGAGAGGAGTGAAATAGTTCAGTGACCAAATAAGTTGTGGGAAACAAATTTATGGTAATTTTATGGCACGTGTGTTGAAAGTAAACAACGGAAAATTATTTTGTTAACTTTCGATCAATACTGAATTGAAAGATCAGACTTGACTTTGAGTTTTATTCATGTCCAAGGTTATTTGTCCCGAAAACAGTGAGTGTACAAGACGTTAGCTGTAGAAATGCACGCACCAACTGTGTGTGTGGAATGATCTTTTCCTTTTCACTTTTGCTCAACTCACATAACACATCTTTGTGTCAACTTGCATTGCCTGGAGTAAAATCATGTGTTTGCATCTGCTTGTTTTGTTCCATTAACTTTGCATGCAGTCATAACGCCTCAAATGTTGGCTTTATTTCAGTCTGATTGTGAAGACCCACTGGAAGAAAAGTTACATAATTAAAGCAACATTTCCTCTGCTACTCTTTGCTTGTCACGGTGGAAATGTCAACACTTACAAATAAGTTTCTCCACCTGTTTACCTGACTTTGTGGCAAGCAGCATTCACATAAGAACTAGTGTCTCTTGGCAACTGGCAACAGTATTATTTATTTCATACATGTATTTACTTTGTTTCTACTGTTTGTTTCAACTGTATTGTGGGGCACATCAAGCACAATAAAACTTTAAAGATGCATGAAAAATATCATGATATAATAATAATAATAATAATAATAATAATAATATGTACAACTGAGCAAGTTTCCAGTTGTAGGATATGTGAGTGGACAACATGACTTTACACATGTTCTGTGGTACATATAATTACTGTAAACCATTCAGACCACAGAACATAGCAGCACACAAACATTTCAATGTTGACCAGAACAACTTTAAAATTTTGATCTGTTTTTATAATGACAAGCAGCGCATTGTCCACGTTACACCAGTGAACTCAATGGCACTTGAAAGCGACGGCTTTCCACTTACACACTAACTGCGCTTAACACTGTCTGTCTTCTCTGTCTTTTCACTGCACCTCTGCATCGCGATGTAACATTGTATTTATTTATTTAGAAAGTAATAGTGGCAGTGAAACTTTTTGTCATATTGTGATGGTTAAACTTTGCAATCAATCCACAGTTCACCTGCGTGCGCAGGGAGGTGGGGGGTATTTTCATGACAAAAAAATGAAAGTTTCAAAACATCCCCCCTCTGTTTCTCACAAATCGTACCCTGTTATAGCCTCATCAACAGATAATGAGGAAAAAAATTTGTAATTATAGCTCGGGAGGCTCAGCCTGAGAGAGAGAGAGAGAGAGGGAGGGGAGAGAGAGTGTGTGTTGTGAGTAGCCTTTTCGTGTGACCATTTTTAATTTTAAATTAAATTTACAAAGGAAAGTTTTCAATTCTGTTTTTTACTTCATGAAAAGTCCCACAAAAACAATTGTTGTAGTTATTATACTACTACACCACAATTACATTTTTCTTGTCGCGCACTCCCTAGAGTCAGCTCACGCACCCCCAGGGGTGCACGCACCACACTTTGGGAATCGCTGGGTTACAGGATAACAATCTAAAAAGCAGCTATAGCAAAGAAATCAGCAGCCATAAGATAATGGAAAAGTCAAAGGATGACCTCAGTGTAACCTCAGCCTGTAGATGCCTCCCAACCCCTTTACCTAAGGCTAGGATTAACATGTCAACCAAGCAGCCTGTATAAAAGGGTGCACATCTTGTCTAATGAGGTGCAACGCAGGAAACTGAGCTCTACTCAAAAACAGACCCAGGTGGGGCTGTAGCTACCACTGATGATGGAATTTCTCTTAACGAAATTATTTTCAATTCAATTGTATTTACATAACACCAATTCATAACAGAAGTTATCTCAAGGCACTTTTCGCCCAGAGCTGGTCTACACCGTACTCTTTATAATATTAATTCCTTCCATCATTTATAGTAGGAAGCTTTATTCTTGATATATGTTGCATTACGCTTGCCTGGAGAAGAAATTTCATAATTTTCTTTTTCTTTTCTTAGAAAAGTTGTTACCAAATCTGACAACTGTTTGACCAAGAAGATAGAAAAATGGCTCAGTGTTTTTCTACCAGAATCTAACTCTTGTCACTGTGAAAACAGCTTGGAAACAGCATTTCGACCTGTATGTTAAGAAATAAAACGGTAACACTTTACTTACACTTTGTAAATTCCACTATAGCTTCCTTCTTAAGGGAGGAAATACATTCTTGTTGCTTTCTGTGAATATTAATCAATTGTGTGTATTAGAATTGCTTTATGATGTTTCCTAAAATGTTTGATAGTTTCTATGATATTTTACATATTTCTATATATGCTGTGACAATATGGCATTGACAGGGCGTAAGCAGCGGCCAGAGCCTGAATGTATGTATGTATAAATGTATTCACTTCAGCTGAGAGGTCCTATGCTACTATAAAAATCTTAAGGTTTTCAGTGTTCAAACAAAAAACCTCACTATAGTGCTAAAACCTGGACGTGATGCAGATCGCCAAAGCCTCCACCTCAGGCTCAGATTAACAGGTCAACACAGAACCAAGTTAATGAGACCCAGTAACACTTCACATACCACTGGTGTTTACACCAAAAGGGAGACGGGGGGTGGTGCTTGTGTGTGTGAGAATAGGTATTTTCTTGAGCAGGTGAACTATAGGACAGGTGAAAGTTGAAAAGGTTATACAAAAGTTAAACTGCCAGTGAAACACAATATTGTTAAATTTGACACAAAGAGATGAGATGTGGGGCGGCAGAGAAGTTGTGCATAGAAGTGGACAAAGGTGGAAAAGATTGAGAAATGAATATGTAAACTAAATCTACCTGCTCCACTGTTTTGACATTTTTCATCCTCATTTCTTTGTTCAAATGTTCTATACAGTTTTTGTGTGAAAAGAATACGCCATACTTTAAATTCTGCTCTTTACGAGGCTTTGCCTTTGATGTGTGATTGACAGGTCATTAAGCAGTTGCCACTGAGAGAACAGCGGCATCTGTGTAGGGTTAAATAATGAAAGGACTATTAAAGGAGAGATCTAGAGACCCCGTTACAGGTGTGAATCTGACTGAAAGATGATATCAAAAGACGACAGATTTAAATGGAATAAAAAAGTGTGTGCAGTAAATGAAGCTCTCCTAAACTTGTGCTGGCTAAGGCTGTGCAAATTTCTTCTGTACTGCTCAGTGAGACAGTTTACCTGTCGTAGGTCGATGAAGGCCAGCTGGAGAGTGTCTCCTTGAAAGCCAGGGACCGGCTCTGAACTGGCAAATACTGAGAAGAAACACCAGAAAACAATCACTTTAAAAGACAGAATACAGTACACACAGATAGCATCACAAGCTGTGGCTCCAGATCTGCTTCTTAGTGCTGGGGCCAACAACAAGAAAGTCTGCAGAGTGCTGGAATAAAGACGGATTAAAATACACCTCAAAAAAACATACTCAAACAACTTGCTAGCACCTGACCAACACTGGACTGTTGGGGCCAATTTTGACTGATATATCAGCTGATTTACATTTACATTATTGAGGAGGATTCCTTAAATTTGAATATTACAGAATTGTGACCGAGACATTTACACAGTGGGACATTTTACAGGTAAAACAAATGTGAACCTCTGTGCTCTTTGATGGACAAACTACGGGATGCTGTCACTATTTCTAAATGACCTCAAACATATCTTTGAAATTTCTGTACAGCAATGTCTTGTTACTTACTGGCCCATGTACATTTCAAATACTGGGCTGGCCTCTGTATCTGTCAGGCTCCACCTGTACTAAGTGTAACGTTTAAAAGCCAAACCTCTGTAAATTTTGATGTTATTTTATTCTACTCAAGGTTCAGGGTGTACATCCTAACAAAACAAAGCTGCCCTCAACTAATGATATAAAAGTGTCTGATATGGATGTTATTGCATATTTTTACGAGAATACAAAAGCTGACACTAAAACAAGTCCATGCTTTACTCTTTACCAAAATGTAACTGAAAGTCACATAAAGCTCCAAAGTGGGGTCATTTACTCCTCAGTTAGATCAGCAGTTGTAGCAACTAGAGTTGGGTGAGAAATATTAGCATTATCAACCAGCTAAATAATAAGTAGTCATCATCACTTTCTAAGTTACTGTATATGCTCTCATCTTCTTCCTTCATTCTATATAACATATATGTAATGTGTATATAACTAAACAGCATGCACCATGGTGGGAAGTAACGCTAATTTGTATGCTTAATGAAGATAATACATGATCATTCACCAAATTTATACATTACATAACATCAGTTTATCTCACTGTAAGTAAATGATGATGATGTTGATTTTTGGCACCTTGCTCAACCTGTTGCCTTTTCAAAATACAGAGTCATTTGGGGCAATTAAAATCCATTTTATATATTATGTCTGTATTTAAGGATGTGTATCATTATTTTTAAGTAGTCGTAGTAGTAATAGTGATAGTAGTAGTATAAATAGATACTATGATTAAGAGTTAAGGCGAAACAAGTATAGTTTGTCGAAATTAAAATGTTCTATTTATATTAACTTTACAACATGTAAGTGGTTGGGTTTAATACTTTAATGAGACATCCAGGAAGCTCCAGAATTATTTTTAATAAATGATCATTCTGTCTGTGCAGGAACATGCTGGTTCAAGCATCACTGCCTTCGCAGTCAGCACTACGATGATCCCATAAACCCTCCATTCATTTGTAGGAATTCATATCAGTATCACATTAGAATAGAAATCAAAGGTAACAAGATATTGTGTTGTTGTGGATCCCTGGATCATCTGACTTAGTACACACACAAGACATATTTAAAGGGGCCCTGAGGAAGTTATACACTAAGGTAAACATTCAGTACACCTAATAACACACATGCAAACAGTACACCAGTGTGGCTGAAGATCAAACACCTAATACAAAATGAATGTCTAATACCGTAACATATGAGTGAGGATTCAGACCTTAAACAACAGTTACATTACTAAATTATATTGTCAATGGCCTGTAGTATCAACATTAGGCAGTACTTCCTTTTTTTCTGACATTGCTAACTGTATTTCTAAAAACTATTCTTTATAGGTTCTGAAACCATTCAGAATGTAGAAGATTCTTACGTGAAGAGTTTTTTCCCTAACACTCGTACTGTGGTCTTTACAGATGGAATGAATTGCAAAAAAAAAGGAAGTCTTTATTACATTTGAAAACTTAAAGAAGCAACATTTACTTGTAACTGTCTTTTTTAAAGCTCAACTTATTTGTTTATTGTGCATTGTGTGTATGAATTGTGCTTTTGAACTGTGTGTTTCCTTCCTGTAAAGATGAACTATGTACATCCAGTGTTAGGCAGTAACACATCTGACAGTAAACCTACAAATAATATTAAACTAATATTAAACTAGTTTTCATTTGTCTATCTTCACTTTCCAATTTGCACTGATGCTTTCTTGCAGAGATAGAATTAAAGAAATACATCTGTAAAATGATGAAATAAATATATACATGTGTGTAGAGCATGGTTTCTTCAAAGTATGTAAGACTTTCCAGCACTATAGATATAACATTACATTATAACATCAACAGAAATGAAAATGACATGTACATTTACTTACATTCACACTGAATGACATCTAAGTTGAACTGCTGAATGGCCCCCATGCTGATCTGTTTGAGTTCTGTATCCAGCAGCATCTGCATCAGTGATGTGGACAGATGCTTACAGGCTGACATACAAGCTGTCTGGGCCACCTTTCCCTGCAGAGAGAGGAACAATGGGAAGGAGGGATGACAAGGAAGGTGACAGAGGAAGAGAGGGTGGAAATGAGGAGGGAAAGATGGAAAGATGTAGGAAAGATGAAGAATGAGGTCAAGGAGGCAGGGAGAGAGGCGGGATAAGGTCAGTGGAAGGGGTGGTGAACATGAATAAAAAGAGGGAGGGATTGTGCACAGAAAGGATTGGTTTATGAGAAAGTGTGTATGCATATGAGTAAAAGGAGGAGAGTAAAAGGTTAAATGGTGAAAGAACATAAAGAGGGTTTGTGGGGAGAGGATATAGGAGTAAAATAGATATGGGGATAAAGAGCAAGAAGGGAAAAATATAATTGACTGTTAGCTCCACCTTGAATTCTGGAAAAACAGAGATACAGCTGCAAATATGTCAGTCAAACATAAAAACAAGCACTTTGCACAATCTGCTATCTGGCCCTGGGGTCAGGGACCTATGGGTTTTGAGCAATAACGCTTCTTCAAATATACTTGATTGTTATATTTTCTTCCAATTTCAAAAGTTCATTAACCACAAATTCACGTGTCTTCTGCTTAGAGAATTTGACAGCTGCCAAACCCTACTTGGACAGAGTGGAAAACACATGGCCAAATGAGTTCTGTAAAACGTGACTTACACATCACCTGCATCATCATATATACAGCAACATGGCTATTAATGGGAGTAGACACGAGTTTGACACTGAGTTTTGAACTCGGCTTATGTCTGTACTCTTTTAATACCAACTCAATTGTGTAGATTTTAAGCAGCATGTAAAACTGAAATTTGGTAGCTTCACCAACTAGTTAATAACTATATTATCTTGAAAAGCTTTTAGTGACACAAATTTAGCTTTTCTCTTTTCTGTATCACTATCCTGTGTGGACAGGGCATTTTGGATGTGTTTAGGCTGAACACAAATCTAATTTTTTTTCTTGCAGCTGAATGTTGTAATGAATGCCTTTGCCTATTTGAGCAGAGATCGCTTGATTTGTTGATTATCAGAGCAAGAAAACAAAGTGAACAGCTGATTGCCAGCAGGACAAGTGTGTTTTAAACCACAGCCAAACCAAAACAGGGGTCGCTGCTGCAAACATGCTTAGAGGCCTATCTGCCTCAGCAAGATCACACAATACTGAAGGCTACTGTGTACACTCCCTGCACCATGCAGGGTCCAAAAATAACACCCGCCAAGCCCCACATTTAGGTCAATTTTGGGTTTGGGTCACTGGCCACATGGTGGGGAATAATCTGGATTCACATGATCTAATTGTTACACGAGGGATGCAACGATTACCGGATTTCACTATTAACCGTGCTTCCATAGTTACGGTTAATTAATCGTAAAGGATGAGCAGCTTCCTTTCACTGCAAATCGCTTTTTTCCTGAAAGGGCCTTTATAGAAGACAGAATGTAGTCCTCCGCAGACCTTCAGTCACTGAACATATAACGTTATATCCTGTTGCCTCCTCTGTCTGTGTTAAGAAAATGTTGCCAGAGAACACTAACAGAACATCAGGACCACAGGCCATCAATTAACTGCATTTCAGTTAACACTGCACTCAATTTCTTTCTATCACTTTCACTAAAACATATGTATGGATGAGAGCTGATGACAGTAACAGTTTGGTAGTATATTGACCAGTGCTACTGTGTAGCTTCCTGGCCATTATAAAACCCCCAAATCTGTCATCTGATGCTCTGGTTTTCATAACGGGGTGACAGAGACATGTCTGATGAGGTGCAGGAACTGTGTGAGTTAAAGAGCAATGTAATACATTGTGTTTTTTCATTGGAAAGGTTCAGAATCAAAGTTTCAAATCTGCATACAGTGTTTCCCCTTGGACGGAGATTGAGCAGCGGAGGTGAAGCGTCTGAATAGAAAACTCCAATACAGCATGTCTCATGCACATTAGAATAGCTTAAAATTTGCCATAGTTTAATGCGAGCTTTAGAGGACTGTTTTGGTGGTGGTCACTATGATTACTGGTGATCTAGGGAAAGTAATTTGATTGGTTATGATGTTCTCCACAGTGCTTTTACATTTATGGAAAATGGAAAATTTATTTATGGCAAATGGATATTTATCTGTATAGACATTATTATCAAAAATACACACCATGAGAAACCTCCTCTCTTCTTTTTTTGCATTTTTTCGCACATTAAAATCCAAAAAGAAACGTCTCCTCATTCGCTTAAAAGGACAACATGCATCACAAATTTGCTTTACTAACCTCAGCTCCTGCAGTCACCACTGTCCTTTCTTTTTCTAACAACCACTTTTTCCAGACTCATCTAAAAAATGAAAAATAATACAGGATGTTGGCCTACCTGTCTGTACAGGACAGAGCAGTAGGCTACACCAGTTTACTCTCAGTTTGTACCTGATGTTCTCAAAATTCGACAAGTAGGTAGTAATAAAATACAGCTACCAATTACTTTCTATAAATTGAGCTAATGTTAAGTTACACAGCAGACAAATGGTGTAGCCTACTGTATAAGCTTTCCTGCTCAGCTGCAACAGGCTTCACTTTTCCAGCAGTTGAAGAAACAACAGACAGACTTTTCTTGTTCTTGAGAAGCTGACACACCGTAACCGATGTAGTACATTTACTGCCAGAATATTTTCCACCGCTCGTGTTCCCCGTCACTTTCTGCCGCTCAGACAATCAAACACTCGCTACGCACCTCCTGATTCAGAGTTACGCTGTTCTTATAAAAGCACCTGTCACGTAGATGTCCTTTGAAGAATGAGGAGAGGAGTGTTACCGTGCTCGCACAGTGTGGGAGTGAAAGTTAGTAGTGCACTGATATTATAATGATTGTGTGAAATTTCAGCGACGGTTACAATTCAGCAGCAGCGCACTGTGGCTCTACAATGTATTTCAATGATCAATAACTTTTTTGGTTGTTATATAATATAAAAATGTCAGACAACTGCCAATGCAGATAGTGACCACCCTTAAACATTTCAGACCTGAGAGCTGAAAATTAAGAAATTAATTTAATTAATTAATACGCACGATGTAAGGTTGTTTTACTAGAATATATGTATATCAAATCACCTCTAATCTGTCCTGTCACCACTTTCACAGTGGTTAATTATTTTTGTAATGTTCAAAGGTTTTTATTAAAAACAGTGCATGTGGAAGAACATGGGATTTATTGTTTTTTACTGTGGTATCAAACTGGTATCGAGAATCAGGGAGTTTTACTGGTATCAGCATCGACCACTAAATGTCTGGTTTCGTGACATCCCTGCTCACAGCCAGTGTTGGGCAGTCACATGTTAAAACAGTAATATTATTACAGTTACTAATCCAAGTAACGCTGCACAGCGGCACCGAAAGTAATATAGTAATGTAACGAGTAATGTAACTGGTTACTTTAGTTACTTATTTCAGCCAGTAATAAGTAAAGTAATATTATTAATTATTCAAGGAGTAAAAGTAACTAGTAACTTATAACAATTTCGGAGTAACTTGCCCAACACTGCTCACAGACAATTGACATGATATTAAAAACTTAATAGCAACGAATATCCCAGTTCCTTCCCAACCTGTCCTCTATGCTCTGCTACTGCAGGCTTGCTTACAACTACCTCACTGTGAGAGTGACCAAGCTACGGCCCAACAAAACCACGACTGTTTACGGTCCTGGCTCCAAAACGGTAGTGGCCATCTTTTAAAGACGTGTGCTCACTCGCATAGACTTTACTCGGTAAAAAAACACTACAGTATAAGCCCTGGACATGGTGGACATTTTACAAGCATGAGCTATGGAAATAAAACAGTCAACACACAAAGTGCAGATGTTGGTTTCAGTGGTGTTGATAGGCTACATCATTAACAAGCCGACATGTGGTGCGCCTGCTGCCGTGAAAACGGATCCCGGCTGGAAAAAAAGACAAGTTCTGTGTCTTTTGGGTGAGTTTACAAAACGGCCTACTGCTGATGGATAAAATCAGGAGAGCAGAGAGACAGACAGAGAGAGGCAGGGCAAGCCGGCGTGTTTACAGTGAGTGACCAGAGGTGTCCAAGGCAGGTGCAAAGTAGGTAGATTTAAAAATAATATATGTTAATGTTGGTGGGGATTAAAACCTTATTTCACACGGTGGTATAATGTTAAAAAATGTCTTTATTTATTTTGCAGAGGGGGTGTTAAAACTGAAGTTTTTTGAAGTAGTCGTTTTTGACACCTGAAATGGTCTTCAGAAGGCCAGCTTGGTGTTTTAGCCTAGACATGGAAAATCAAAGTTCCCATGAAACGGAAACCAGAGTGCTATTTGCCTCCATACATGTACGTGTTTCCTGTTAAAAAACAAAGCGAGGGAGGGACATGTCGCAAATATTGATTGACATTTGCAGTAGCCAGCAGCCAGGACCAAACACATTTTCCAAGGCTGACAAAGGCCAGTTTTATGAGAGGGAATTCAGAACCAAAGTTTTCTTGCCGGGTTTGGTTCTTGGAACCCAGGGACAGGATCAGGTAATAGGACCAGTATCAGCCAGGCTAATTTTAAACCGAGATAACTAGCTACAGATGCAGACAGTTATCAGCATTTAACAGTTTAGCACAGAGTAAAGCTATTTGTCCATCCCAGCTCTGTAAATCACCTTGGTACTGTATTACCTGTTGGTCTTTGAGGCTGTGTTCTGTGAACGCGGTTTCAATGCCTGCTTCCCGGCTCCAGAGGCCATTCCGGTGCCATCACTCCCTGTTGGGTCCCCCGCCCCTGGCCATAGACTTTACAAGTCCCCTGGCCTGAAAACCTCCATGGATTGAGTAACATTAGAAGTGTAATGTTAAACACTATACACTCCCCCAGTGCTCCGAGCTCCCAGTCCAGGCAGTCAGATAATGTGATCGCTAACTGAGTTAACTAATAGCAGCAAGAAGCAGTTAGCTGTTACTTTAGCAACAAGTAAAGCTAGCTGTTCATCACATCTAGTTGAGGTATGGGAGTCGGGGGACATCAGAGGGAGAACCAGAAAACATTTTTCTCCAACAACTATGACCCAGTTTCACCAAAAGCAGTTTTTGTGCAGTTATCAGTGAGGTCCGGTCGGCCCCCAAAAACAACACTCTTTACATTGGATGCTGAATTAATACACGCCTCCGAGTGCAGGATGTATCAGCAAAAATTAAAAATCATTTTCCAGGAAATGACAAACTCTAATTATTAAGTATTGGTGACATACAGTGCAAGGCATATGCAATAAAAACAAATACACACGGATTTTGATTTCATAGGGTAGTGAAGCGTTGAATAAACGACGCAGTAAACTCAAAACTCGACCCACAAGATTTTTCCTATGATTATATTAGGTTACATTGTGAACAACAAATCCATGTTGAAATCATAGTCCTGCTCTCTGTGAGTATAGACACACACACACACACACACACACACACACACACACACACACACACACACACACACACACACACACACACACACACACACACAGCAATGTCAGTGAACAGCAGAGCTGAGAGGCTGTGCTGGAGAAGTGAACCAGGCGACGATAACTCCAAGATTACTGAGGTGACCACAACTACGCCCATTACTGTGGAAGTGTAATAAAACCTCTGCTAGTAAAAAGCCAATACTTTATGAATATAACTGTTCAACAATCACAAACATGTGAACATGAAGAAAGCGTTTATTGTATGTATGGAGCATATAGTGATTTTGCTGTTGTAAACATTACTGTTGAAACAACATTTAGTTTAGAGTATTGATAAAGAACCAAACTAAAATCCTAACAATGCCTATCCCTAAACACGAGTATAACGCTACAATTTGTCAAAAAAAACACATTTTAACGTTACATTAACGACACTACGGCTGAACGATTTTGGGAAATAATCTAATTGCGATTTTTAGGCTCTTTATCTTCTGTATTATTCAAGATGGACAAGCAGTAAATCAATGTATAGTATGACCAACACAATATTAGACAGATATAACTACACTGTTTTTTCTTGTGTTATGATGTAGAATTATAATTATGAGCAATGGAGGAGAAGATATATCATATTTTAATAATATGAGAAAGATAATTTGATTCAAGTCATGGCATTAAATAATATGATATAATATCATCAGGTCAGCCTACCTACAGACCACGAGAAAAACGTCCACCACAGTGTGTTAGACAGTAAGCACTCAATATAAAACCCACAGCTGAACCACCAGTTTGAGGTTCAGTTCAGAAGTTGGTCAAGGAAAATAAAAACTCCGGACAGACTGGGCCTCTTTCGGACTTGTGAGTTTGGTTTGAAATGCGGTTTCACAGATATTTCCTGAGCTGACTGGTGGCTGTGTGTGACGCCTGAGTCGATCACCACAGTACTCTTACCTTACTACACGTGTCGTTCTGTGGTGCTTTTTTCCTGTCCATCAAAGCGGTGGATGGCCCGACAATTTCACCCACCACCACCAAGTTACCCGCGGGTGATGGCTGCTACTTTCTTTCCCTGTGTGACACTAAAGTTTCTGTAGTGTCAGCTTCTGTCAAGCTTAAGGCCGTTGTACAACAAGAACGCAAGGTACAGCGTAACGTGAAAAGTTGATGCTTCGTCTGCAGAGTGCTTTACTCTTGGGTGTCATGTGATCGGAGTGTAATCGCAGCCTTGGCGATTAGAAAATCCTGTTTTATTACATTGCGATAATATCGCAAATGCAGTTAATCATTCAGCCCTAATTGACAACCAAGTAATAATAAGAAGAACTTAACTTGTAGAGCACTTATCAAACAGAGTTCTTGCTTTTACAGAAGGTAAAAAACAATTAAAATCATAACGGTTAAAAAGACACAATTGAAATAAGACAAAGCATGCACAGATTAAAATGAAAATAAAACAATAAAACAGCTAGCCAATCAGATAAGATCAGAAAATGCTTTCCTGAATAAATACGTTTTCAGACGAGACTTAAAAGAAGACACCGACTTGGACATCCTGATGTCATCAGGCAGATCATTCCAGAGCCTTGGGGCCCTTACCGCAAAGGCTCTATCTCCTCTAGATTTCAGCCTGGCCTCTGGGATGCACAGGAGACCCCTGCTGGAGGATCTCAGGCTGCCTACAGGTTTGTAAGGGGTTAAGAGGTCATGAATGTATTCTGGAGCCAGGCCATTAAGAGCTTTAAAAGTAATCAATAAGAACTTAAAATCAATCCTAAAACAGACAGGGAGGATTTCTGTTTTGTTATAGTTGAATAGAAAGTTTATTGACATCTGGGCTTTTATGTCAGTCAGGCAGGCCTGGAGGGAACGCAGCACACTGAGGTCAGTTGGCTTTACCGGGAGGTATAACTGAGTATCGTCTGCATAGCAATGGAAGGAAATACCATATTGGAGGATAATGTCACCCAGGGGGAGCAAAATAGGTCCAAGAATTGATCTTTAGGGCACACCGTAATAAACAGGAGAAAGGGTAGATTTAAAGTTAATAGACACACAGTGCTTCCTGTTAGATAAATATGAGGCAAACCAGTCCAGTACTGTGCCAGAGATGCCCATCCTCCGACTCAGTCTGTCTAGCAAGATGCCATGGTCTATTAAGTGAAACGCTGCTGACAAGTCTAACAGCACCAGAACTGAAGACATGCCAGCGTCCGCGTTCAATAGCAGCTCGTTAGTAACTTTGAAGAGAGCAGTCTCTGTACTGTGGTGAGGGCGGAAACCAGATTGGAATCTTTCAAAAATGTCACTGTTCTTCATAACTTCAAGGAGCTGCTTAGAAACAATATTTTCTAGAACCTTGGAAACGAAGGGCAGTTTAGAGATAGGACGATAGTAGTCGAGGTTAGTGAGATCAAAGCCGGGTTTTTTTAGGACTGGTTGAACACAAGCACATTTAAAATAATCTGGAACACAACCAGATGACAGTGAGCTGTTTATGATTAGGAGCAAATTTCAATTCAATTCAATTTTATTAATATAGCGCTAAATCACAACAACAGTTATCTCACTAAATTTAAGGATGCGATTCCATCAGCTCTATATTCATTATCATAGAGTCACAGAGTAACGGAGGACTCCTATGCTAATTTCAGTCCCCCCCAAGTCGATCATCTTGTTGATAGTGCTGCAGGCTCACTACGAATGACAAATAAGAACCTAAACTATCCATGATTTCGAATAAAATTTGTGTAGGGATAATATCCAAGTGGCAGGTGGATGGCCTCATCTTTGACAGAGTCTTAGTAAGTTCCAATAAATTAGTTGGGGAGAAGAAGCTCCAATGATCCAAGGTAGTCGACATCTAGAAAGGCAGGGTGAGGGCTAATGCTAGATCTTCGTTTTGTCATAAAGTGAGCAAGGAACTTTTCACAATCTCTGTTGCTGTCAGCCAAAGCAGAGGGAGGAGTAGGATTTACTAAGAGATCAACAGTGTTAAAGAGGAATCTGGGATTGTGCTTGTTGGTAGCGATAAGAGTAGAGAAATAGTGTGTTCTAGCATCTTTTACCATTGTATTATAGCAAATTAAAAGCTCTTTCACGGCTATAAGGTGTACTTGGAGACCAGATTTCTTCCGTCTGGGCTCGGCTTTTCTACATTCCTGTTAACAATTTCTAATAGTCTCATTTAGCCAAGGCTGCTGAGCAGATTTTGTGTTAGGTCTAGCTTTCAGGGGGGATGTAAAATAAAAAGATAGACTAGCATGAAGAATTAAATAAATTAACTATGTTATTTGTATCAGTCAATTGGGAACGAATTGTTATTTGAGTTAAACTGCATACAGAATTTTGCTGCACTGTGCTGATTTAAAATTTTTGTGTACTTTGGCTGGGGTTTGACTGTGTTAGCTGTCAACATTTCACAGAAGAACATAATAAGTTTGTGATCAGGCAAGTCCTTAACTTAGTTGAGTCAGAGGGTAAAAAGTTGAGTCCCAGGGTAAAAACAAGGTCGAGAGTGTGGCCATGGTGGTGGGACGGACCAAAGGTGGGTTCCCCCAGTAAAACATGGCCACCACTGGATTAGCATAATCATTGTTGAAACGCAAAGGTAAACACTGTCCTTTAGTGTCCTAAGGGTTACAACAGGTGCCAGAACAACCAACGAGCCTGGAGTAGTGGAACTTCCACAGTCAAACATAAGCATGCTTTTCACCTCCCCTCTGCCTCTAGAATGGCAGCATAGTGTTGTAACAGCCAGGCAGGAATACTCACCGACATCGACGCATGGTCATTGTTGTTATTCTGAGCAGGGACACCCCCAAACCAACCAAAAATGGAAGAAGGGGCGGGAAAGAAGGAAAGGACAGGAAAAGAAATGTGGCAACAATAAATGGACAGGAGGAGGTATATTCAACGAGAGATATCTTGCATGCTTAAGTCAAATTAATCAAGGAATAAACCTGCGAGTAAAACAATTTAGATACAGCGCTGTTTATTACAGGGGGTGTGGATGGCAAGACAGGAGACATTCTTAAAAAACAAAAGACGAAATAAGCTGGGACTCATTCAAGACATGAAAAGAGATGTTGGAGACAAGAGCAGGCAAGTGGCCCACTGAGAGTGCAACTGAACAGACTGTAGATGTCAGCTTTCAGGGCCATAACACACATTTACTGACCAAGTCCTTCACACTCAGATATCACCAGATGTGTTGTGTTGTGTGTGCAAAAGCAGTCTATAAGTCAGTAACAGCACAGTTACCATGCACATGGCCAAATCACCAACGCAACACATACAATTCACATTCAGACACTACACACATTTTAATAGGGATGTGATGAAATGATAGCAGAACGGTTGGGGGTTTAGGGAAAATAGAAAGTAAACATTAAAAAAAAGAATGATCACATCCCTATTATCAACAAAAACACCAGCACATTCACCACTGCCACAAACCATTTTCAAGCAGCTAAAATGAGTCAAAAAACCAAGACAATGTCCACAGTTCCAAGAGAAAGGCTGCGGGTTCAGTGGGAAGGAGGTTAGTAGGAGGGTCAGACTCACCGGGAGGTGTGTGAAGACCTGGAAAGTGGAACGCAGGAAGTTGATCAGGTCCATGAGGTATCCAGAGGCTCGACCGTCTGACTCAGCCATGCCCCATTCATAGTCAGCCAGCTGGATAAACTCATCGATCTTCTGGTTGAGTTTGGTATAAATCTCTCCTTCTGCAGCGTGACGAGCATCCTGGGAAAGATATTTTATAAGCCCCTTTGACAAGACATTACAGGACTCACTTCTTTATAACTTCCAAACTTCAGATTTCTTTCATTTCAAACTTGTTGGTTCAGCCGCTGACATCACGCAGCCCCCTCTGGAGACACTAAAGGCTTTTTACTACTTTCTTCACATACACAGCAATACTCCCCAACACCTGTAAAATGGCTCAATGTGTAAAAAGAATTTTGCAGTTCTCCTTTTACACAAATCTGCAAAAGTGCATCTTATTCACAGTTTGCTGAATCATGACCAAGACTTTTCAAGTTGAACCCATACATACACAAACAAGTAACTAGAAAAGTGGCAATAGTGATAATTGTGACTGTAAATGAGAATTACTAAGAAATCATCAACATCCTTTGGCTTAGCAAAATACCGTGTACTAAGCTAATTATAAGAATCAGAACTGTCAAACATGTGAGGGCTGATCAAGGTTTTGCATCTCTGCTTATGCTGCATTTATTAGCATGCTGCCTCAAAAGATACTTGGCAACACTCTGGTGTGGCTGATATCACAGTGCAAGAGCGGATAATATTGTAGTTTTGGAGGAGCAGAACAGCCTGTTACCAGGTCCAACTCAGGTCAAAGGGAAATAATATGCATATGTTTTAGGCCAGTATGCATGATTTTGAAAATAATAAAGAGCAGTAATAAAACACATCATTCCAGCATCAAACGGTATAATTACAAAAAAAGACAAAGAAGAATCCATGCGAGATTTCCATTTACCTTAAACGTGGACAAGCCATAGAGTCTTGTGGTGTGCACTGTTTCAGGGGAGACATTGGTGATATTTGTTATGAACTCCTCCAGATACCTGCACGCCTGCTCCAGGTGGGTGGTGTTAATGATGATCTGCACCAGCTACAGGAAGAAAGTTACATTTTAGACTGAATCCTTGGTTTAGGTGTGTGTGTGTGTGTGTGTGTGTGTGTGTGTGATCAGTAAAAGCAGTGTTGTTCCTACCTCGGTCAGTCCTATGTGAGGTTTCTTGATGAGGTTTTGCAGACAGCTGCTCAGCGTTCTAGTCAGCAGCAGGTTTGTTGACTTTCGCAACATGTCATCTATCTCCGTTGAGCTGGAAACACAAACAAAGTTTATGTTTTTAAAAAAAAAAAATTCTACAGTTGCACAACAAAGACACAACACAGTCAGGAAAGAGTAGAACAGTAGAAGTGTCCTGGTGTCCACCTCTACATACTGAAAAGTGAACACAGCAATTGCAATTGAGAGGCCAACCTGCGGTGTAGTGACTCTGAGAACTTGAGGCTGGCGTAAATGAATTCTTTGACTTGTGTGTAGATCTGAGGGACAGACTGGGACATTGGCAGCTTCTTTGGAAAGTCCTGCTGCTCACACACACACACACACACACACACACACACACACACACACACACACACACACACACACACACACACACACACACACAGTATTAAATGACTCATATCATGTAATACCTCGTTGAGATAAAGTAATTTACTGGCAACTCTTAGTTACATATTTTTAAAAGACAATAATCGTCAAATGTCCCACAAGACGACAAAACTAAAGCAAGATAAAACTTGTTACCTTCTCTATCTCAGCATCGTGGAAAGGAAAGCGGCTGACTACCAGTTTATACTCCTCCTCTGTCTCTACTGGGATAGGACTGTAGTTGTCCAACTCAAAGATCTCCCTGTGGAAAAAAAAAATAAGTGTGCACACTTACATTGTTGGTATGGTATGAATCTCTTTCTCTTTTAAACAAAGTTCTAAAAGTACAGTTATTTTCACAATATACTGTAGTTGCCTTTGTACTTTTCAGAAACAACATGCACTCTAAAATACCAAATAAAGGTCACAATTGTCATAGAGACTTGCAATCAGTAGCAACTTGTACACAGCTCTCTATCTAGCTTTTGAATGGAAAGAAGACTATTTCCTGTTTTTTATCTGACAAATGTTCTTGTTAAAGAGTGACCTCAGAACGTGGGGATGACTGAGATATTTCACTAAAAGGATAAAGAAGGTAACATTAACACTAACACATTTATCTGTGGTTGTTTTTGGTTTCTATGTAACTTTGTTTCAATAAAAGTCCCCCAGTCTTTGACTTTTCATAAATAAAGTTAATTTGTTAACTTAGGTTCAGGAGCGGGGCCACGCCTCAACCACCTCCAATCACCTGTCAACGCTATACCCGTTCTACTCAGCCTGCCCTCGCTTGTTTCACATTGCTTGACTCATCCACTCTTTTCTTTCTGTTTAACCATTCATCCCTACACACATCCACTCTTCCTCTATTCCCTCCTCCCCCTCTTCCTGCTCCCCTCATCCCTTCCTAGTCAATCGGGTGCACATCTCTCTCATGTCTCGTCTGGGGGGCTTGAAATAAGCTCGGGTGAAAACACTTCAGAGACAGGACCCCCACACTGAGTCTCCTCTGCTCGGTCTTCTACCAGGCAACATCCTTCTTCCACCATCACCCCACCCTTCTACATGCATTAATCTGTCCTCTATAATCTATACACTCCACATTTGCATGACCCTCTATGTTACATATTGTTGTGGCGTGCTCCTTGCTAGTAAAAGAGTGTTAAGTAGCACCCCCCAATTTTTAGAGAAAGACAAAGCCAGATTTTAAAATGGCATTTATACCTATACCAGAGGGTAATGTTTACCCCTAGGGGGGGCACAGTTAATTAAGCACTATTATATTTTGTTCTTTCTTTTAGATAAGCATTCTATGTTGCTATTGGCAACGCCTTTTGTCTGCTACAAAACAGGCAGTGAGTGACGGAGAGTCTTAAAGGGGAGAGGTTTCAGGACTGAGCGATTTGTCCTGGATGATTCTGCATCAGACAGCTCATCATCTGACAGCTCATCATCTGACAGCTCATCATCTGACAGCTCATCATCAGACAGCTCATCATCTGACAGTGATCTACTTGCAAAAGACAACCTTGCTTAAACATTGCATGTACATTCATTTTCATTAGCCAATATAGCAAAGCTATATAAAAGTCTATATAATGGCAAAAGTAATGCTGCAGTGGATAGCCTATTTTCAAAGTGCCAATGGGCCTAGTCTTATCAAATGTATCCTATATACATTTATGAAATAACTTAATCTAAAGTAGTCTTTCCCTTCGACACAGTAGTCGATCCCTTCGAGAGGTGTGTGGCTCTCTCGGGTTTTTTGAATTGTATAGAGCACATAGTTTTCGACCGCAGTGTATTCTTTAGCAAATTTGATCATTCTACATTTGTTTCTAGATAACAATTGTCACAAAAGGCCTATTTTCATTTGGACATCATTATTACGAGCTATTATGTAGGCCTATGAAAACACTGCAATAGTCGATCATTTCTTTTAAATAGAATGTATTGTGTTGTATGCTGCATTTAAATTCAAACTGTGTTTATAATTTAGTTACAACAGTGCAGAGTGGATGTCATTAAAAGAGCCACCGCGTGTGGACGCGCCCTTCACAGATGCAGTAGAGCACAGGAGAAGGATCTGCATGGTGAAGACACAATGCTAAAAGTATACAACCTTCTGTAAATACCTGAAGTGCAGGAATGCTGTCTGTGTGAAATGCACAACCAAAGTGCTGAATGCACAAACTGTGTTTGAGCAACGTGTAGCAGAAATAATCACAAAATCAGTGCATTCTGATAGCAGGTAAATTTTCCCCGTTGGCGGTGTTAGGTATACAGCAACCCGTGGCTGTTCTAGTCTTAAACAGAAGAAGACATTGTTGGCCTAATGATCATTTCTTTAGGGGGTAAAAACTCCGGCAACACAAGAAAGTTTTGACTTGTGTCCTTCATTAGGGTCAATGCATTGGCCTTACAATAACCTGTGAAGACTGCACTGTCTTCTCCTTGCACGCTCTATATTTCTGACAGAAACATCTGAAGAAACACAACTCTGAACAGTTTTACACTGGTGTGTAAAACAACGTTTTACACACCAGTTTTCATGTGATTGTCTCACAGGTAAAATGACCGACAGAAACGCAATTACAGTCACATCAGCAAAGCCCACCTGAAAACCAGTGCCCACTTCTTCAGCAGAGTTTCATTGTACTGGTCTCTGACCTCAAACAGCAGGTCAAACAGCCGGTTCACTGGGAAACCATAAACCTGTACACACATACACAGACGTCACACATACAGACAATTGT
The DNA here is from genome assembly GCA_024633595.2 of Lepomis macrochirus. Classification (NCBI taxonomy): domain Eukaryota; kingdom Metazoa; phylum Chordata; class Actinopteri; order Centrarchiformes; family Centrarchidae; genus Lepomis; species Lepomis macrochirus. The sequence continues at coordinate 27,565,445 of JALXJV020000023.1, forward strand.
GTTGATCGCAGTTGTTCTACAAACTTCAAGGCCACAAGCTATTCAAATAAAGTACAGTGCTGAACCAACCTGCAGTGTGTCAGCGAAGATGACTATGAGGTTCTTTAGCTCCAGGACCAGGTCTGGGTCATCACAGTATGACTTGGGAACAAACATAATAATGATCAAAACAACACTTAAAAACTGCATGTGGGTAAAAATGTATAACAACAGCAGCAACAATAATATAGTAATAATTTGTGAAGAAATGTTACTAAGATGTATATAGCACTGTGTTGTTAAATTCATGAAGATTTCTAAAATGTACTAAAAAAATAACAAAAACATTACAGCAAGGAGCAGAGTTTGTGTTAATGTACTCTGTAAATTCATCGATTTAAATAACAAATGCTTGTTGTCCCCTGAGCAAAAAGAGCTGGGGGAGTGTTATCTTCTCATATCACCTTACCAAAACCAAGAACACAAGATAAGGCCTTGATTGAACACTGTATTGCTACTAAAATGTAAGCCACTCTCTTTAGCATGCCTGGCTAACTACTAGCTACAGCAGTAACCTTTGCATTTCATCAGCTAACCACATTATAACATAAAAAACTGTGAGCGTCAGTCCTAAATGCTACTTTATCTGAATTTCAGGTTTTGTTAGTGGCTGTGTTCTTCATCGTTCATCTATTTAGGACCAGAGTATGGGAGTCAAGATATGTTCGCCACACATGAGCTGGTCATCGTCCTCAAAGTTGTTTATCTTATTAAACTGAACCATACTTTTAAATGCTGACAACAACACATTTGTAGTGGTGGTTCAAGTATGTCAATAAGGATCCAAACAGGGAAATTACATTAAATCTGATGTAATACCTTGTACAATAATACTAACTAGCTCTGACCTAGAACACGACTCAGTTCCTGTATTTCCATGTCTTCTACTGGTGAAGATGATAAGCTTTTGTCTTGGACCTATTAGCTTTAGCCATTAGTCTTGCTTCCATCCTTGCATGACATCTTTCCATCTTTACACTGATGGTACTTATGTAGGTTTACTCTGCTGTTGTTTGCTCTGCTGGAGCAGAGTTTCCCACAAACTTACAGAGTTAATGTTGGCCAGCTACATTTGCCAACATTTGCTGCTAAAATCTGCCAGCGATGGCTGGCACTTCAGCAGACATGCTTATAGAGCATTATATGTTTACCTTTTTTTCTGTTTGAATTCTGAGAGTGAAATATAAGGTCTATATCATGCCCTCAAAATATCCCTAAATGGAATGAAAAAAGTACATGACTTTCTGCTAACAGTCTAGCATCTCATTTAAAAGTTGGGAAAAATACAAATGATGCAACATTTCTAACTGTAAAGAAAACACTCATTCACTGTTCTTTATATAATACTCATTCACTATTCCCTTTTATGTAGGGAATAGTGAATGAGTGAGCAAAGAAATGATTTCAGACACAGCTTCATTGTTACGAAAATGATATAAATGAATAGAAATCTTGACAGACAACAACAATAACTAAGGGGAGAGGCTTAGCCAAGGGTCAATCAAGCCCCTCCATTTTTCTAGACTGCTCTAGAGTGATTTATGACCCTGAAAGCTGTAGAGTTGAGTCCCTTAACACTGACACAAGGAGACTGTCAAACACAGGAGTGTGTAAATCAACAGAGTAAACGAACGCAGCCTGAGACTTGACGTAAAGCAGCAACTGCCTGCCTCTTTCTTTACACACATAGCATCAATCAGCTGGAGACTGAACTAAACAGCAGTAAATCACAGCAGTGGCAGGAATGTACCTCACCACTTTAGACCATTTCTTAGTCTAGTTACCATGTTTTGATCCATGCTAAATGCTAGTCATGCAGTATGACAGTGCTATTATAAGAGTACACTTTTGATGTGTTGTTATTAATGATCAGAATTGGTAACAGTTGTGAGGGATTTCTTATTAGTTATCAAAACATTGTCAGAACTAACAGTATAAATACCTTTTATTATGTGCCATAACATTTGGGACATTTTCACACTGAATTGTAAGCAGACTGACTCATGGGCAGGTTTGAAAGAGACTTTCTCCCTGTGGGCTGACCATACTGCAGTTGTAAGGGCAGGACCCAGGCAGTGTGGAGCTGCCTGTGCCGTGGCCCAACGGAGGGGCTGAAGGCCAGGGGGGAGACCAGGGCCTTTGTTAGTCTTCTCACCCCACACTGAGCGACCCATTCTCTGGCCTGTTAGCATAATCCTCTAGGTCATTTACAACTGACTGGACCCCAGCGGTCAGGAATATGCCTCCTTAATCTGCTGTTATTGTTGCAATCTGTCTCTCATTAAGGCCCCAATGACCTGCTCTTTGGCTGCATGCGTATGTGTGTTTTGACCTCTTCCGTTGAGAGTGACATCATTAGTGTGTTGTGGGTGCACTGACCTCCGCAGAGTTGTGTGTCTAAATCAGCCAGTGAATGAATGTTCTTCCAGGATAAATAGATCCACAGCAGGCTCTATTATTTCTATTAACTCTCAACAGTTCCCTTCTCATTCAGTCCCCTCCCTGCTGGCTGTGTGTGTGTGTGTGTGTGTGTGTGTGTGCTCATGCATGTGTGTATGTGTGTGTCTGAAAGCCTACAGAGTGTGTGCGGAGCACAGCAATGATCTTGGACAGGGCCATGTTCCACAGTTCATCAGTGAAAGCTCTGGTCACCAGCCCCTGTGTGGCGTGGAGGATATGGTCCTCCACAACAAAGAACCTGACGACACGGAGAAAACACCCACCTCAATTTTTTTTTATTTTTGTTCACATCGAAACAAACAGAACCGACACAATCAGCAGAATGTAATGTTAAAGATAAAATTCTGTATAGAGACAATGAAGTGAAAATGGGAGGAACATCTTACCCTACAATCTGATTGAAGTATCTCCTGTAGCCTTCCACTGTCTCATGCTGGAAACACAAAGACACACACAGCAATGAATTCATAAAATATATAAGTTATCATTGTGGGGTGTTGCTTTTGTGAGCAAGGATTGTTTTGCAAACTGTAATTGTTGGTGTGTTCAGTGAGATTTTAGCACTCAGCATTGGGCAGCTAATTAAAAGTACTAGTGCAGTCCCCGTTCACAGGGGCCGATGTGACACCTCAGCGGGCCAAATTAAATAGAATAAAGAAATAAATTCTTTGATAGCGGTGCTGAAATAGATCTCAGTCATTACAACAACAGTTACTCACATAATCACTTCCTCTTAAATGATTGTGCCTACAAAATAAAACCACAACGTGCATATATATATATGTAGACATTACTTTATATAACTATATAATCTTTCAAATTATTTGAACAGCAGAGCAAATTTTTCCTGGGCTGTCCTGGTAGAATCTAAAACACGCATTGCTGTTTGCAGTGGTGTCTTGACACCAAAATAGGAAACAAAGATAGAAATGTTCAAATTCTACACATAATGCCTTCCTTGTTCATTCACTTTAATTGGCTGGCAACTTTCTCTGGGCCAAAGTAATTTTAATGATGTTGTTTTGAATTTCATAAATATGCATTACATGCATGTTCCTGATCCGGCTAGTATATTAGCCCTTGGTTGTAAGGGCCATCAGAGTCTGTTGTGTGTTGTTTACCATGTTAGCCTGTGGCTGCAGTACCAGACGGGCCTGTTTCTTCCTTTGTTTCCTGTAGTAGTTCTCAAATGTTTCTCTGTCACCCTGCAGACACAGAGAAATACAACAGACTTACATAACATCTCCAAAAGTTAATGACAATGACAAGCTACACGCTGTCACTTTAATGTTTTTGTGCAAAAAAAGAAAATGAAGCTTTTCCAAAACATGGTGTGCCTACAGCGCCATTCACCAGGCCAGGTAACATGAGAGCAGTACATTTTCTCCGAGCTATGTCGCAGCTGTATGAGTTGAGCTGAATGCAACTGATCAAACATGTGTGTAAACCTTTTAGTATGTGTGTCATCAGTAAAGAGTGCGCTGCCTCAGTAGAGCAGAGGTTCTACAAAAATGGCCAGTGAAGAGGTCATTCATTCACCATGTAAATTCTTGAAGGATAATGCTGCAACAACACGTCAGTGCTTTGATCCCATTCGTGGATGGGATCTGTGTGGGTGTGTGTGAGAGACAGAGATGCACCTACCAGCACAGTGTAAATGTGTAGACACCTGTAAACAGGTGAGAAGTCCACCAGGTCCTGAGCTGTAAGAACCTGTCAGACACAGATGAGGAACACATCAACCAATGAAAATGATGCGACAGATAATAAAGATGTAAAGATAAAATGTTTAGTAGAAATTGCCTCACCTCTTCATCTGCTTCTTCCTCATCTCCTGTGTAGTCATCCACAATCAGGCCGTTGTGAGTGTGAGACTGTGTTCGTCCATTGAGGGAGTACATAGGCTTGGTGTAGTGGCCCACACTTGCCTGCTTGGCTACAGCACTGTTAAAGGTCCTGTGTTGTTGTGCCTGGAGGGACAGACAGACAGACAGACAGACACACACACAGATTAATGAGCTGATATACCTTTACACTGCTATTGGGGTCATTGTTACATACAGTACATCTCTCATACCTGTCTCATGGCGGTCTCTCCAACCTTGTCGGAGTGTTTTCTGATGCTTTCCAGGAAGTCCTTGAGGTCTGACATGGAGATCTCCTTGATCTCCTCTCTCAGTCTGGGAAGGTTTTCAGCCATGATCTGACAGAACCTGTACTGACTGACCCTATGGGGAACACAGAAAACATCCAATCTAACCAGCATTATCTAATTCTATAGATTAAAAAAGACATCTGGCAAATTAACCAAATCCAATTATGAGAGGCTCCCAACCTACCAATCAGTGTCCTGCTGCTAACACCCACACAACATTAGCACAGGAGTGCTCTATTGGGAACACATAATTTGAGATTTATCTTTTATTTTATATAGACTGAAAACAAGTGCTTCTTTGATGAGATTTAAATCCTGTAAAAACACCTTGTTGGTGTGGGAGAACAAGCAAAAAGAACATTATATTATATAATAATCAATGTTAAAACAGCCCTAATCATATCTTTTTACATCAGACAGTACATCAATGTGTGATGTAAAGCTGTCCCTTACAGTGACAAACACATAATCACCAACTTCCTTTCAACTGAATTCAATAGAATTGTTTTGCCTCCATCAGCTCTAATTTGGGTTTATGGCCGACAACATTACAGTTTTGGTTGAGTGTCAGTACTCTCATCAACCTCCTTTCTAGAAGCAGCAGGCAACTGCAAAAAAGCTCTAAACATCTTTAATACCTGCCAAGAAGCACGAAAACATACAGTTAGAGACTGGCTGGTGAACATAGTGAAGCATTTAGCAGCTAAAGAGCCAGATATTTTTCTCAATAGTGCCAAAACTCCAAGTGTCTAAGAATGTTGCTCTGGGTGTGCTAGGTGTGTAAAGTAAAACTAGCCTGTGGCTAACTTGGGGACATTTACATTTTGTTTAAATGTTGATCAATGCACCTTGTCCCTTCTCAAATAAACAATACATAAATAAAAATAGAAAGAATTGAATATTAGAAAAAGTAATGTGGTTGGACTTTCTGGTTAAGCTAGCAGTGAGGTCATCATTTACATTGTGCAAAACTGCATCACAACATCTTAACATTGGGAATGAAGTTTCAATCATTGTATCATATTTGCTGTTTGTTATAGTTTCAGTTTAAAATTGGCTTTCTCTTTCATTTTTTCAGGGGTCACTTTCAGAATACTTATGAATAATGAATAAAATATATTTCAGTGATTTTTTAAAAACACACTGGAGAAGTGGATTGTGCTGTAGATGTGGTTTGAGAGTTATCTATGGGAAGTCACAGATTTAATCCAAGCAGTCTAGAACCTACAAACTTTTCAGAGCCTGCAGGAGGTAAATATCATCTCTGATGATAGAATCCTACCTGGGGATGTAGACCTTCTCTAGCTGCTCCATTGTTTTCAATGCAGCATAGTATCTGCAGAAAGAAAGGTAGTTTCAGTTAGGATATTATCTCACCTATTGTCCTTTAAGGCTTGTGCAGGCTACATGATTTTTAGCATCGGCCGATGGCCGTGCCTCACACTACACAGCTTGCCGTCTTGTGACAGGAGTCTTGAAGTCGTTGTGGCGTTCACACTACGTCACTGATTGGTAACAAGGGTTCACACAATACACAAACTGACAGGGAGTCTGTCACCCTACGCTGGTCCACGTTTTGTCAAGAAAACGCAAGTGCAATGTGAAACGGGAAAGGACGCGAACCTGCACACAAAACAGCTGTTGTTTGTTATTATAAAAATAGCAATTATAAAGACAAAAAATCTGTGTGGAAGAATGGATTAGCACACGCAGGTAGCAGGGATCAGCTGAGCTACAGAGAGAGCTGGAGGGGAGGAAAAAGTGTTTTGCCGTAAAAAAGTAGCTGCCTGCTTTTCCAGCAGCCTGCTCTCATTGGCTGGATGTGGATGTCGAGTCGGCCGACTCCAGCAGATATTTGGCATGCTAGATTGTCAGAAATGTGTGTGTGAGCCGTTTTGATGCGTCATTAAGTACTTCACACATAACAACTGGCAACCGAGCTCGCCGAGCGGCAAATCAGGCTAAAAAACGTGTAGTGTGAACTTGGCTTAAGTCACAACCATTAAAAAATAGGTTCACAGCTTTTCGGCTGTCTTTACACACTAATCAAGGACTCCCTTGTTAATCAAGGACTGTGTCTGTTTAAATAAAAGTTTATATATAAGTTTTTTATTATACTTAAACAGGAAAGTCCAATATACGTGTACACATAAACAGCTTTTACTTGTAGTCATTCCTCCTGTTCACACTGGCCATTAGAGACATTCCTTCCTGATGCACTTTTATTTTAAATCCACAGTCCTCACTCTGTGAAAAAATACCTTCCACAGTGTATCAGAAGCTAATTTGTCAAATTAAGTGAGAATCTTCCTAAGTTACAGTGTATGAACAGAACGGACAATTACAGCAAGCGAAAAACTAACAACTAATGAGACAGAAGTTAAATTATGAACCTCTGTTGGGGACAGCCCCCCTTTTCTAGGAAAAACATCTAAAACAACATACCCAAAATGAATCAAGAATAACTCCTTGGCCTAGATGCATAATTCTGGTCTCCTTTGAAAGGTCAGAAGCTAAGGAATATAAATCCATTAGAAATTAACATATTTATTTTACCATTAGAGACTAAATGGAAATGCAATAAAGAAAAAGAGGATATTTTTCATCCTCACCTGCTAAAAAAAGCTATATTTTTAATGCAATGAACCATCAAAACCATCATAAGATAGATTATAATGCAACTGTATATATTCTAATACACTTGGAATGCATTTGTAACTATACATTAGATAAAAAAAACCTAAAATGAACAGTTATCATACAATATTATATGTAAGGTATATAAAAATGTACCTATAAAATGGGTCAATGTCCAAATTTTGGCAATATTTACTATTTAAATGTTGACTTTGATTGGGTAATATATTTAAAACACAATTTCTGTCCATATACATTAACCACGTTCCAAATAACATAAAGCTTCCAAAACATTGAAATATTGATAAAAACAGTGAATATGAATCAATATTCCTGTGACCGAAAGCACTCCCATGCTTTGCAGGCCTGTAAGCTTGAGAACAGAACGTCTCGCAGTGTGTGTGTGTGTGTGTGTGTGTGTGTGTGTGTGGGGTGGGGGGGTGCTTTAGCTTTGGTCTGCGAGGTTGAACGGGTTGAACATGAGGATACGTTGTGATTAGAGATAACCAGAAGCTTATAACTGCAGCCATGTCCAATGATTACAGAGCGATTTATGTTCAGACATGAATTTCCCATTTGGATTTTGCACGAAAATGGCGGTACAGGGGTGTTGTTGTTCAACAGGATGGGATGAAGTGAAATGTTTACTTTTGTATTTGGTTCAATGAGCAGTGTGCTGCCTTGTTACATATGAACCAGGCTTGAAGAACTATAATTAACAGCATGCATGTTTGTAACTTTTCTTTTTTGGAAAATTGTTCCCCATTAGCACCAGTAAAACAGGCTATTTTCACTGGGGTCCATTTGTCGTGTACAAAAATCAAGACTTGGGCCAGATAACAAAGCTTGAACTTTTCCCAACATTTTTATTATCAACAGAAATAGACACCAATTAGAATACAAAAGTTTCACCGGGAGGGTCAGAGATCGGTGCAAAATAGACTCCTATTCTGTTATCAGAACAGAGACCTGAGTTGACATGAAACCTTGTAACAACTGACTTTCACCTCCTTTTGGACCTCCTTTTATAGCTCTGTTTCTTGGCATCACATACTCTCTTGGCTCTTTTTACTGCTGGTGTGGAGCTGGGAAAGTCCCAGATTTTTTCGCGCCTTAGCCGCCACCACAACCACCGCTTTCCATCCTTTCAGCTTTTGGTGGATTTTTAGCACTTTTCACTGTTTTGGCTGTCTCTCTTTTCTCAGTGCTTTCCAACCTTTCGGTTGATTTTTATTCAACTATGATTGTTTTTGACTGCACTGATTTCTGCTTTTTGCCTGCACTTGTCCCCCTCTCTGTGTCCTAGGCATGCTCTCCACTGATCATACTATTTCAACCATAACCTGACTTTGTGGAATAAGCTGGTGTTGTTTGTGCTTTGTGCTAGAAACAGGACATTCTTACTGTGATGGACAATATTGATGTATGTTTTGTAACACAAAATCTGCTTCTACATTTTCCTTAGCTGGTGTTTTGGTGCTGTCTTACTGTGCTCCCTCACTCTGCTCCCTAAGCACACATGCTTGCTTACACACAGACACACACACATATGTGTGCTACTGCTGAGCCTGGGCAGTTAGATACAAAAAGGAGCACATACAGTCAGAGTTATAGAGTTTTAACACTGCGATCCTAACTTTACACTATAAAATAACACTTTAAATGATGAGAATGTAGACCACCATCGCCCTAACAATTAATAATAACAATTTAGGCTATAATGCTCTAAAATTATACACATTCAACTGTATAGATAATAAAACACTGAGTGTTCAGTAACACACACACCTGATCTGTCTCTCTCTCTCTCTCTCTCTTCCTGTATGTGTCTGCTCTGATGACTTTAGTTGTCAGCAGTTCAAGACAACTCGCGTTTAAAAGAATTTCGGAGCAGATAAGCTGCATGTGGAGGAGGCTTGTTGTTAATAACCGATCTAGACAGGTACTAAATGACATCAGCACCAACAGGTGTGTTCGCTGCTGCTTTACCTGGTCTGTGCTTTGAAATATCCACAGTGTTGCATCTTCTAACGTAATACCAGATAGCCTCGCTTTGTGTTTCTGTTAAATTGTGAGCATTGTAACTTCTTCACTCACGGTGAAGAACCACCACACCTACGACATGCTTGTGTGTGGCTGTTACAATAGCCAGCTGATGTCTGTGTGTATAATGTAAAATATGACGTAAAACATTAAATATGACTGGTAGAAAAGACATTTCACGCTGATCGGCACGTTCACCAGTCATGGCCGATTAAGCCGAAAACCGGTCTATTCTGGACACCAGCCGATCGATCGGTGCTTCTCTAGTTCAGACAGGTGAATTCATGATGATGTTCTGAGAGAACTTACAGTGCTTCCAGAGAACAAGAAAGCACCTAATGGATGAAAGACCAATGTATTGAAATATGGTAAGATAGTGTTGTAATGTAGTCTTTTATAGTGTGCACATATCCAACGGGTTCAGCCCCGGGTCAGTGTGCTGAGCTCCCATCATTAGGCTGATAGGCAGGCTGTGAAGGGATCAAATTGGTCGGTCAGTGAGTGTAAAATGTGTTGTATACACATGAACAGAAGACACACTCATAAACTGTACACTGAAAAGGTTTGCCAGAGTGCAGAGCACCAGGACGGTGTGCACAAAGGCTGCAAGTGACAGGGCATTGAACAGAATGTGACCTGAGCATCAGCACATACAGTACAGATAATAATCTGCATTTGCACCATACAAACTCATTCTATTCTAAAAGTGTATAGGCTATGTAATTAGTGCATCAAGTACACTCCACACACACAAATCCCACACGATGGCCAGCATGGTCTAATTGCCTTGGACTGGCTGTGAGCCACGACTGAGCTGCAGTGAGGGGGCCTTGTTGTGAACAAGGGCTCACTGAGGGTCAATTGTCCTGCCATGAATGGCCTCTTCCTTTGGTACACAGTAATGAACAAGAAATGGTCATTATTTTCCTGTTTAAAGTAAATTCCCCTCCCCTCGTTATACAGATATGAATGTAAATACGGCCAAACGTGGAGTTCACAGGGTAAAAATAAAGTTCAATCAAAGCCCACAGCGGAAGACATGAAGAGTTATTAGGAAACTGATTAACATGCTTTTTTCTTCTAGCTAGAAAGGAAAACATGTCTTCAGAATGGACAACAGAAAAGTGTATAAAAATATTTTGTTGTTTTTGTAACATTTCCATTTACTTAAAAGTAAATTAACACCCTTAGACCCTCAATTCGGATAAGAAAAAACCTATAACAGGAAAAAATGGAAGAAACCTCAGGAAGAAAACACAGGAGGGATCCCTCTCCCAGGGCGGACAGACATGCACTAGGTGCTGCGAATACAGAACAGTATGGACTATCAGGATGACAAAGTTGGCGGGGCGGCTGTGGCTCAGGAGGTAGAGCGGGTTGGCCGTTAATCAGAAGGTCGGCAGTTCAATCCCCGGCTCCCCCAGGCTGCGTGTCGAAGTGTCCTTGGGCAAGACACTGAACCCCGAATTGCCCCTGGTGGCTGTTCCGCCAGTGTATGAATGTGTGTGAATGTTAGTTTCTGTTTGAGCACTTAGGCTCAGTGAGTGAATGTGTGTGAATGGTGAATGCAGATGTAGTGTAAAAGTGCTTTGAGTAGTCTTAAAGACTAGAAAGGCGCTATACAAGTACGGAGCATTTTCCATTTTCAAAGTTAGAGATTGATAGACTTTTGCTGCTTGTTGTTCATTGCTTCGCCTCTGAATGGCCTGATGACAGAGCATCACTGATGACAGACTGATAAGGACTTTAGGATGAAGCTTTAATTGAACACCTTTTTGATAATATATTTGGGTTGCATGAATATTTCTGAAGAGAAGTAGAAGCAAAGGTACAATGGCTTTTAGACATACCGAACTAAATCAGATATACAAGGTTTTTCTCATATGAAATGATGCATATCCATATGGAAACGGACTGAGTACAGGTGATAGATTCCGTTCTAGCTGTTTTCGTCCAAAACGGCTTTATCAACACAGGCATCTGGTCTTGTGAGCAGCTCGGAGATTGAAGTAGAGAAGAAGAGTTTGCTTTGGCTGAGGCGATCTTTATCGGCCTCAGCTGGCGACCCGTAGAAGCTACACAGACATCCACAATATGTATGGAATCGTCTCTTCTATACGAAGAGAAAGAGAACACTGTAGCCCTGTAGGATGTTCTGTTCTCAAGCTGTGGGCCTGTAAAGCATGGGAGTGCTTTTGGCCATATATATTGACTTTTATCAATATTTCAATGTTTTGGAAGCTTTATGTTATTTGGAACGTGATTGTATGGAGAGAAATAGTGTTTTAAAGATAACTACCAATAAAAGTGAACATATAAACAGTAAATATGGCCAAAACATGGACATTTGCCTGGTATATTTTTGAAAGCTTGTGTAATAACTGTTGTATATCAGTTTCTTTTCCTCAGATTTACAGTTACCGTTGTGTTCCAGGTGTATTAGAAGATATTCAGGTGCATTATAATCTATCTTATGATGGTTTTGATGGTTTATTGCATTAAAATAGAGCTTTTTTTACCAGGCGAGGATGAAAATACCATTTTTTTCTCTATTTCATCTCCATGTAGTCTGTAACGGTAAAATAAATATGTTACTGTACAATGGATTTATATTCCTTAGCTTTTGACCTTTCAAAGGAGACCAGAATTATGCATCTAGGCCTAATGGTTGAGGATATATTACTGATTTATTTTGGGAATGTTATTTTAGGCGTTTTTCCTGGAAATAGGGCGGATATGAATATCTGATTGATATGAACTGTCTGATTCGACTGTCAATCTCATAGTCGAAGTTTCACTGCGAAATGAGGATAATGTCATTTTGGCAAAATGGGGGTTCTCAACGTCTGATTTTAAATAGAACTACCAGTTTTCTCCCAATAAGTTAATGCACAGCCTATTACAATATACATTTCAACATATCATCATGTAAATAAAATAATGAGAACCCACTGGACACTAGAGCAGTGGAGACCTGTTCTCTGGAGTAACAAATCACGCTTCTCTGTCTGGAAATCCGATGGACCAGTCTGGGTTTAGTGGTTACCAGGAGAACAGTACTTGCCTGACTGCATTGTGCCAAGTGTAAAGTTTGGTGGAGGGGGGATTATGGTGTGGGGTTGATTTTCAGGGGTTGGGCTTGGCCCCTTAGTTCCAGTGAAAGGAAATGTTAGTGCTTCAGCATAACAAGACATTTTGGACAATTTCATGCTCCCAACTTTGTGGAGACAGTTTGGTGATGGCCCCTTCCTGTTCCAACATGACTGCGCACCAGTGCACAAAGCAAGGTCCATAAAAACATGGATGAGCAAGTTTGGTGTGGAGGAACTTGACTGGCCTGCACAGAGTCCTGACCCCAACCCAACAGAACACCTTTGGGATGAATTACAGCAGAAACTGCGTACCAGGCCTTCTCGTCCAACATCTGGGCCCGACTTCACAAATGCACTTCTACAAAAATTCCCATGAACACAGTCCTAAACCTTGGGGAGTTGAAGCTGTTATAGCTGCAAAAACTTCATATTAAATCCTACGGATTAAGAATGGGAATGTTAACGCGTTAACATAAGGTAGGGGGCATCAGTGTGCATGTGACTGCAGTCGACTATAGGCAAGACTTGACAATTCTGATTGGACTACATAAATCCTCAGTCGGGGACAGCCCTAATGTATATTTTATTTTTACCTGGGTCATGTTTTTTTAAATGTGTGTATTATGTATATCTGTGAGACTGTGTGCATTATTTTTATTTATTTATAACGTTGTTTTCATAGTTCATATCTGTCTGAGGTCAGTATATTGTGCTTTTAGATACTTTTGGGTTCACAAATTGAATGTTTAGTTTGTTGTTAATTCAAGTCTCATCTGTCTATTGCTGACAAAATCCTTTTACTGTACATCACAGTTGCATAGAGTGGAGGAAACAATGCAACTCTTTTAAAATTGTGAAGTTCCTGTAAGTTGTTTTTTTTAATATCACAGTTATAAATCATTACCTTTTGGAGTCCAGCTGCTCCTTTAGTTTGCTGTACATTTCTAGCACTGCAAAGGAAGAGAAGACAGGAAAAGGCAGGATTTGTTGGTTCAAGCATTTCACTCACTTTTTCACCTAGAGAACAACTTTACCATGCATACAAAGATACATACGTTTATGTTAAAGGAAATAAATGGACAAAAAATTTCCTCAAACCATTACATGTCTGATGTTATTTTTAGAAGATGAGGCCAAATTCATTTTACCAGAGGGCTCAATTGAAGATGCAAAAATCCTCTGTGACTCAGTAATTGTGCTGCCAATGAAAGCATAATTTACTCACAAATATTTGGTGTAATCTTAACCCCCAAAAACATTATTATCATTACACCCAAAATGTCTGTGTTTAACTTGCACAGACTGATGGAGACTTCTTTTTGTTGTGGGACAGCAGTACCTCCTTTCATTTTACAAATAATACCTCTGCACAATCTATACTAAAACAGCTTTCTTTAATGTTTAACGAACTACATAAACTACAAAATCACGGCTGACACCTAATTACTTGGATGTATTTCATATATGCATATATTTATATAGTTTGAAGTTTATAAAGACGTCTCACTCAACACGCCCAAGATTTCCTCCAAGGTGTTGAACTGGTCATAATGTACGCATAAGTACATGTACACTCCAGTAACACTCTAAGGTCAGTCAGGTGAGTAACACTACCTTCTAATTAAAGTGACCATTACATTGACACACAAGTGGTACCTGGTATACAGAGCTGGAGTTTCTCCACAGTGGTGGCCATGTTCCTCTGCTGGATCCGACAGCGAATGACCTCTTCAGTCTGAGCTGTCACCTGAGGGAAGAATTACACAATCTTTACTACTGGGTTAAAGAACGGTCATATCTAATGCAGAACTGTCTTTGCGGTTAATGAACATGCATACACTCAGTCCAGACAGTACAATAAAAAGCACAGTTTTTGTTGGACATGGACTTACCTCCCTCCCAGCCTCTTGTAGTCTTCGATTAGTGTCTGTCACTTGACCCTTTCAAAACAAACACATCAAAGTTTAACAGTACAGCCTAAAAATCTCAGATTTTTTTATTTCTTAGGAACTTCTCAGGAACTACTGCACATTGAAAACCAGATCCAAGGAAACTTTGATTTTGAAATATCTTTCAAACTGACATCTTTTAATGGGCGTGATTAAAGTGAAAGTAAGTGATTGTAATCCACTACACTTTTTGCTAAATTCAGCAAATATTTCATCACTTTTAAGTTTTGTGTGTGCTCTGAAAAGTCTGCTTCCTACACTACCCTGGCTCTGTAAATGAAAAACAAAGACATTGGTCTAGACCTTCCCCTCAACATTGTTCCAGTCAATCTGCAACAGGTGGCATAGGAGTTATGGGAGCAGTGGGAGAGAGAGTTCTATACACCGGCACATTGGAAGTGCTGGACTGCACTTGCTGCAAAATATGTCTCCACATGCCATGAAGTGAGGACAACCAGTGGAACCTCAGACTGATAAATAATTGTACAGATTTTAAAATTATTATTATTTTGATCGTTTAAAATTGTAGTAATTGTTTTGTTGTAGATTTTATACTTGATATTTTGTCTATTAATATACATATATACACATGCTACTGTTTCATTCATTTATTTTATTTTAAGTTATATTTTAATTTTTAACACACACGCTTACTGTTTTATTTATTTATTTTATTCTATATATATATATATATATATATATATATATATATATATATATATATATATATATATATATATATATATATATATATATTTCTTTGTTTAACACAAACACATATGCTTTGATTACTTTACGCTTTAATTCTTTAATGAGATGTATGGGGTTCATTGTTGTTATGTTGTATGCTTTGGCAATATTGTTTCACAGTCATGCCAATAAAGCTAATTGAATTGAATTTAAAATTGACTCAAGGCACTGTGAAGTAGAGAGCTGCATTGGGATCCCACGGGACCCAACACAAATCGCACGGGAGCGGGCGGTTTTAACTGTGCTGCGGTGGGGGCATGTCACAGTGTTTGCAGGTGCAGGCGGGAGTGGATACACATGTTATGGGAGCGGGCAGAAATGATCACAAAATCAGCGGGATCAAGAAAACAGTCTCTACTGTGAAGACGGAGAGATGGCTGAATAATAGCCAAAGAGGAAATGGTCTGTAGAGTATAAACAAAGAAGAAAGTTATATGACCAGGCAAGGCCAAGGTGTTTTAAAGTTGGAGAAACCTCAGATATTTGAAGTTTCAGGGGCGAAGCTTCTGAGGGGAGGGGTGCATTCGATGGGCAGTTGAGTTCAAATATCAAAAATCCTTCAGCAGAATCATTTACTCTCCCTTTAAGGTGGAGGTGGTGAAAATGTTCGCCAATCATCGACATAGTAATGCTTCTGTGGTTTCATTCCATGCCATCCTCTTAGGGGGATGTTTAAAAATGTTAAAGGTTTAATACATTTTTGGAGCGGCCTTGGTTCAGGCATACATGCTGTCACAGGTCTATCGGTCCCTCCTCTTGCTGTCTGCTCCCTCTTCATGCCCTCTGTTTTCCCTCTCTACCTCCCTGGCTGCAGCTGCTCAGCCTTGTAATCAGCTCATTGTCCATGAAGAGGCAAGGACAAAGGCAGGCAAATTCAGATTAACCAGGCAGCGGGGACCTGAACCCATCGTCGGTGCACTGGGCCTTTCATGGGGTTTAATGGCTTGTGACAGGCCCTTTCTCACAGATTCAGTGACAAACTTCTCAATTCTGGATGGGGATTTTTGAACTCTCGGCTCTTGTCACACAGCTGAGAGCCATGACCCAATTGACCAGTCGGCTTTTTGATGACAAATCCTTTCAACGGTGAAACTTCCGGACGAGGGGCCCGACTACATAATCACTGCCTCTTTTTCAATTCAGCTAGGGTGCAGCACTACACTGAGATTGACTGAGAGCAAAGAGACAAGTGACACTTGTAGAAACTTAACCCAGACTATTCTCTATCTAATACAACATGCTGCACCAGGGAGTTCAACCTAGGATCTTTCCATTATGGAACATTGTCTGTTCTCATTGGCTACCTCCAAACCTTGGAATGACTACAGACTGTACAGAAACCACCTGCTAGGCTTTGAACCAGAACCAAGAGATACGATAATATCACAACTGTATTAGCTTTTTTAGATCGGCTCCTGGTCTGTTTTAGGATGGGTTTCTGTTTGATTACTTTTAAGGCTCAGAAAGTTTTAATTTATTTATGACAGTATTTTATCATTCTCTGTGGTATTATATTTGATCCATGTCTTTGTGTCTCTGTGAAGCAACTACTGTTTGCTCTATAAATTAAGTTTATTATTATTATTCCCATTGAAGTGTCTTCAAGAATTTAGAGCAGGAGTCGTGTTTTATTTAGCACTTCGAGATCTCCTCTGGATGAGAATCCTCGCAGACATCTGGTTAGCCCTGTTGGGGCCTGCTGTCCAAACCCGGGCTTGTAAACTCTAGAGTTAAGCTAAACTTTCAAACACTAATTCCTGCAAACTCAAAGGGCTTGAAGATGTTCAAGCCCTTGTTGTATCCCACTCCAGGATAACAATTTTTATTTTATTTGCGTCCAAAAACTGACACTAGCAAAGGCATATATCCGCACAAAGAGCAAGGACTGCTGACACACACCTCCGCAAACATGAAAATACACCTCAGGCCAACGACAATAGAGATAACGCATGTGGACCTCAACAAATGTGATTGGCTCCTTGTGTTTTCTCTGACAAGTTTTTGTTGCAGGTGGTTGATTATGAAAACACTATGAAGCAAGCTGAAAAGAACTGTTATCTTGTCTTTTCCAGAAACACACATCTAATTACAGGATATTTAACTCCACTGCAAACTTTCTGCTAACTGTGACTGCTGCAGCAGTATTATATTCAGTACTGAAACAGGACACAGTGGTGCAGTGTTTAAGCTTGCATGTTCTCCATGTTCTTGCGTGGGTTTTGTTTGGGTGCATAGGATTGATCAAACTCAGCTAATTGTACTATATTCTCTACCTTACTCACACCTACCTAGTTTACTTTCTGCCAGACTTCCTCATACACATACTCACAGAGACCTCTGCTGCAAACACACCAGCTTGTCCGGCCTCTCTCTGTCTTTTTGCTCACTTTGTTGATCAGCTGTACATTTGATAAAGTTGCCGCATTTAATAAAATAAAACTCATCCGCATTTCCGTTTTCACAGATACGCCGCACATGGATTGAAAACCAACGTGATACCGAATGACATCTGCAATTAGGGCTGTGTGATATGACAAAAAATTAATTTCCCGATATAGGTCATTTCATATTTATCTCAATAAAGAAGACTTTTTGTAAATTCAATGAAGTATGGCATTTCCTACTGTAACTTAGGATATTTCTCTGTAGGTGTCCCCCCCAAGTGCATGTGTCACATGTTTTGATCCGGTCATGATCGAGTGATCATACCTGAAAGTTAATTATGATGGATAACAATAATAACAATAACAATAGTAACAGTATCGCTTTTTTTGCCTGTAGTCCTCATTACAAGTAATGTCTCTTACCATCAGTTTCTCTGCATCGGCACGGACTTTGAGGAGCTCTGTGATGGCGTCCACAAAGCCTTGGTGGTGGAAATTGCACATCTTCTCAATCTCTCGGTCATGGTTCCTTATCCTGGCATCCAGCTTTTCCATGAAGCGCTTGTGGGCATTGGGCTGGTCATCGTAAATAGATCTGAGAGTGACAAACCAGGTGAGGGAATAGGGGAGTTTAAGGTACAGAAGAAAATAAGGGGATAAGGCAGGAAGGGAAAGATGGCAAAAGAGAAAACAACTGTCAGAACAACTGAATAAAAATTATTTCTTCATACTGTCTCTCTACTTTCTGCTCCTTGTCCTCTCCTTTCAAGCAGTTTCTGTGCTGGACCACTGGCTGTTCTCTCCCGTTTCTCTCTCTCCCTCTGTGTGTGTCTGTTCCTTTCCTTTGTGAACAGCGTACTTACATTTTGCCTCGTGTGGTTATGTTGTCTTTCCTCTTTCAGGTCTCAATAGTGGAGAGGAGGTCATGTGACTCAGTTCTATTTAACAACACCTCAAAGTCCTCCCTGATCCAAAAAATGATACAATCTATCATAACTTTTCATGGCTGTCCATATTGTAATTTTAATATGTTGCTCTAGTCAGAATCAGAATCGAAATCAGAAACAGCTTTATTGCCAAGTAGGTTTATACATACAAGGAATTTGCTTTGGTATTTTAGTGAATAAAACAATAAGCATATTAGGTGTAAAATAAGAATGATGATGATGTTCTGCAGGTCAAGAATCAAAAATATAAATTTTTAAAAAAGATATAAAAAGAAAAATAATACTAAAGTATTTTTGCAAGATGGTTAGTTATTTAAATTACCATTTGTGCAGGGATGCTAAATATATTTATGGGATATATTTATAGGATTTACATTTACAAAAATGTATAGTATGAGTATCCATCCATCATTCCATGAGCCCACGCCTGTTGCTGTCCAGTGCATTGCCGACAGTCCACCTCCATCTATCACATCTTCATCCAACTGAGTGTGTGCGTGTCTGTCTGGCACCATTCCTTGATATCTTCCAGCATCTCTCCGTCTGCTGTCTTCCTCTCCTTTATGATCCATTCATAGTGCCAAACACCATTTTCTTTTCCAGTTGATTGTCGATTGAAAGGAAGCAGCTTTGAGGGGATCCAGAGTTGATGATCCAGGTGTCAGAAACATGTTTTCCCAGCTTCATGAGATGCGTCCAGTCCTGACAGGAAGTGGGATCCACCTGCAGGTGGAGTCAGGCACGCTCAGCTGGGAGAGTTTGTCCTGTGGCAGAGCTGGGGAGATGGTGTTGAAGGCGAAACTGAAATCCACAAACAGGATCCATAGGTTTCTAAGGAGTCCAGGTGCTAGAGGATAATGTGAAGGGCCATGTTTACTGCATCGTATACAGACCTGTTGCCTCTGTAGGCGAACTACAGGGGATCCATGAGTGGGTCTGTGATGGATTTAGCACAACACAAGGTGGTGAAATGACTCCATGACCACTGAGGTGAGGTCTATAGTCGTTGACTCTTATGGTCCTTGGGACCATGCCGGGATAACAGTAATGATGGAGGAGGATTTGAAGCAGGCTGGGACATGGAATGTCTCCAGTGAGGTGGTAACGATGGCTGTGAACACCGGAGACAGCTGATCAGCACAGTGCTTCAGGGTGGATGAAGAGACAGAGCCTGGCCCAGCTGCTTTTCAGTGGTTCTGCCTCCTCAACAGTCTGTTGTTATGGGGGGAGTAGGGTGTTATTCAGTTTATGAATAAATATTCCGGATCAGCAGAGCAGTGCTGTTGAATCAATGGCATATTATAGCAGCCACTGTTGACGTAAAAACAAATACTTTCACCTTTTGTTTTGCAGAGAGATCTGTGTTATGATCTATTCTAAAGAGTGTAAAGCCTGCCACCTGCAGCCCAGAGTCCAGTATTGATGCACACTCATATCTCCATGAAGCATAAAAAAGAAGATGAATAAAATTCTCTGTTTTTTCAGTTTTATGGCGATGAAAAACTAAATAATGAATTTGACAAATAGAACTAAACAATCATAGAATCTTCCACACTGAGTTCTGCAAGAGCATCCAAAAAAGATCTATTCAATTTTACACTCACTTAAAATCAATTAACCCTCAGACATACCATCACAAAGCAGGCCAGGAGCTGAAACCAGAGAAGAGTCCCCTCAGCCAGCTGGTTCTGAGCATAGACTGTATATAAACGGTCCTGAGGCTCTGCCGAAACAGCCTCAGGACAGTGACTCAAGCAGACCAAACCAAATTATCAACAAGCAAAAAGAAAAATATATTCAATACTGGAAAGAAACGACCAAAACACAAAGTAAATTACAATGTTATCTGGCACTAAAAAGAGAATTCACACTGGCAAATTACCTGAGCTAAACTAAGAAAGATGTTCACAAAATACAGAGTGAACACAGCCTGGCCATAGAAAGGAAGCTGACTACCAGAAGAGGAGAGACTCTGCTCCAAATTTAAATTTAAATCAGAAACCGAAACTCCCCTACTTACTTGGAGAAATTTCCAAATGCCAAATCATGGCAGCAAAATACATGTCCTCATTCCTCATTTCAATTTCAATTTTATTTATATAGCGCCAAATCACAACAACAGTTATCTCACAGCGCTTTTCATAAAGAGCAGGTCCAGACCATACTCTGAAGTTATTTACAGAAGCCCAACAAGGGCTTGTTGACACTTCAATAAGGTGGAAAATGAAGTACAATTAAAATGGTGAAATAAGAAACAAGCCACTACAAATAGTGAAAAATACTGCTATATATTTTTTTATCGGTATTCAGCCTAATACCAACTGACTTTTCGGTCCATATCACCCAGCCCTATTTTGAAGTGCCTGTTACACCTGAAGATTATGGAATGGTGTTTGATACCATTTCAGATACAGATACAGAAGTGTACAGATTTCAGTACACTTTATAGTTTATTTTTTCTGTTGTTTGTTATTATGTTGACGATACAACACGAATAGCAGACTGGAGAGGCAATGTAGTCAAGATGATTTAGATGTCCTTAACAAAAACGCAGCAATAAAAAAATCTGAAATAAGTTTCATATAAAATGTTACTTTATATTTTGTAAAGCAGTGTAATATTTTTCATGTTTTTTTTTGGTGGAGATTGAAGTAGAATAGTAATGGTGAAATAGGAAATAACCTAGAAGAAATAGGGAACTGTATTCTTTCAAATAAGGAAATAACTTCACAACTTCACTTTCTTAATAACATTCAGCTTGTTAAGTCTTCACTTAAGTTTTGATATAAAAAACGAGCAAAGACTAGAAACTCTTTTGGAAACTACTTTTTTAAAATAACTTGATTATACATCTTCCTTCTTTTGTTAATTTAATAACTAAACACAGAAGAGCTTCTTGCATTATTCTTACACCTGATGGTCATTTTTGTATTATCATATTTTCACTATTGCACTGTTTCTCTTGTATTTGCTTCTTACACGAGTATCTGTAGCTGTACGGTTTTGAGTTTATAACTGTCTTCAGTTAAGGTTACAGGACATTGTGTGACAAGCATCAAATGGGTGTAACTCAGAGACTAAAATGATGCAGTGGGTGGAAAAGAGCATGGCTGCAGCCTGAAAGTTTGTCTACCAGTAGCTAATACACGTTTCTTTGAGAAAACAGTGAATCTTGGAAGGTGCACAAAACACCTTCACAAGCACAAAGAAGGTGATGACAGCTCCTTCTACAGCCATAAACAAATTTAACTGCTAGGATACAAAATAAAAACATGACACAGGTTTTTAGGCCTTGAATTTAATATACCTCTGATATAAGAAGGATTAGGATATGATGAATGAGGAGTCCAGACTGGCAAAACCTTTTATTTCAGCTGGAGCAACAGCTCCATCTAGTGACAGTGTAGTGAAATGCTACGTTTATAAATCAATGAGAAATAATATAAAGGTTATTAAAATGAATACAACCTAAAACTTTCCTTACACTACATCAGAAAAAACAGAGATTCTAAGTATCAGGAAATTGTGCCTGCAGCTTATTACACTATCTCAACATAAAAATCTGGTCGTTCCAGTCACAACAACAAATACAACATCCCTCTGTCATTTTGAGAATACCAATTTTAATGTGATTAAAGGCAGAACCTGTTAACAGGCAGACTACAGACACGGTTGTATTCATCTGACAGGCTAACACTGCCACCCCTACAGCCACGGAAGTTTTAGCCAAGTCATGCTCATTTATTAAGACTGCAGATGGGGGAAAACACATAATGTCTCGTACATGAGCAACTGGTTTTTAGTTTCTTTAACCTGGGGAAGGTTATGCTAGATATCATTTAAAGACAGTCCTTTGCTGCTTCATTTTAGTATGTTTCAGCCCAGTTTACAATTGTTGTGGTATATAATCAGACCAAAGAGCTAATTTGTCATTTTATATTGGCAAAATCATCATTCATTATGCTTCTCTCTTGCTTATTTATGTCATAAACTCAAAACAAAAACAAAAGCAACCTCAAGTGAGTGTAATGCCTTTATAGCAACACTGTGAAAGTTTTGTCAAATTCTTACGCTTCCATCCAGCTTTTCTAATTCCATTTGCATAAATATGCTTGAATGGAAACATGGCTTTGTTTCCCAATTAAAAAAAATAAAAAAATAAAAAATGTCCTTCGGGCCGGCACGGTGGTGCACTGTCGCCTCACAGCAAGAAGGTTGTGGGTTCAAACCCCGGTTGCCCTGGCCTTTCTGTGTGGAGTTTGCATGTTCTGTCCGGGTGCTCCGGCTTCCTCCCACCATCCAAAGACATGCAGACTAGGTTAATTGGTGTTTCTAAATTGTCCTTAGGTGTGGATGTGAGTGTGAGTGGTTATGCGTCTATGTGTGGCCTTGCGATGGACTGGCAACCCGACCAGGGTGTACCCCGCCTTTCGCCCAATGGCAGCTGGGATAGGCTCCAGCCCCCCCGCGAGCCTATACGCAGGATAAGCGGTTGACGATGGATGGATGGATGGAAAATGTCCTTCTACATTGATTAGGTGTCTAAACCACTTCCTGGTTACATTAGGCAGGTTGACACAACAGAACAAGCTATTTAAAATAAATCTCTGCACAAGAGCAAGAGTTGAAAGTTATAACAGAACATGCATGTACGCAGATTAACTGACACTCCTTGCCAGCAGCCACGTTTTGATGAGCAGGCACAGAAATTATTAACATGGACCCCTGGATCCCTGTGTGGTACAAAATTAACAGAAAAATACAATTAAATCCTTATTTGCAATTACTTGTATGACAATCGTCAACTAAAATGTCACACATGGAAATGTGTCTTATCTATAGTAGGAACGCCATGGACGGCAAGATAAGTCAGGGTCTGATTCAGTTCAGGTGACAATGATTGATACATAATCACATTGTATGTTTGGATTGAGGTAATGAATCAGAATTTCTAGCTTAATTAGTCTTATGTGTATTACAATTTTGAGACCAACCATCCCCTCCTCCCCTGTACTTGTGTCAAAGCCCGTCAAAAGGTCCATATACCAAACTCCTTAAAACCCACTGTTTGGACAAACAAAGTAGTGCACCAACAAATCTGACCCATTACCTGTGTGGGGCTCCGCAGTGGCCACCAGCTGACACACAGACATTTTGTTTAAACAAATCAGATGCTGCTCCACCTAATCAGATGCTCATCCTTAGTTTCACATGCACATGCAAGCTGGACACGTGCACATCCATGCAGCCCAGTAATCATCAGCTATCCTGTCATTAATAATTGAAAGCAGGTGGTTGCTGAAGCAACTAGGTTACTGTGTTCCTGTTTCCTGCCAGAGCAGGAAGCTAACTTCAGCCAGTCTAAAGTCACCTCTGGTTTACAAACATCATTCTACCTCCCCATACGTTTTTCATTTGATACACACAGTTTGAAAATGAAAGACTAACAACCACTACAGACCACTGTAAAGTTAGTTTAAATTTGGATATTAGTGTTAAGTTGGATGTTCAATAGACGTGGAATATCCAACATAAAACTGGCTTCACTACGATGTGTGCACAGTAATATTATGCTAATGTGTGGAATAGATAGAGCATAATTGTTGATGATAGACGTCTTTCTATCAGCAAACTAGGGCTGGCCAATAGTAACAGCCAAAACTGTTAGTGCAAAAAACATTTCACATCATTCAATATTGATATTTATCAGGATAAATGTGAAATCATTATTTCTTTCAAGTTTAAGTCTGATTTTTTTCTCTTGAGTGAAAAGTGAAGAAACCAGATGGATTGTGTGGTTACTTACTTTAACTTGTGCTTTAACAGTGCTAATTTGTTCATGACGGTGGTGGTGATGGCGCAATGGATAAGACGCCTGCCTTTGGTGTGACAGTCCCCACTGTGACCCATCCACCATTGTTTCCCTGAGCAAGACACTTAACCCCTAGTTGCTCCAGAGGCGTGCGACCTCTGACATGTCTAGCAATAGTAAGTTGCTTTGGATAAAAGCGTCAGCTAAATGAATAAATGTAAATGTAATGATTAGAATGAATTAGTCAAACATTTATTGACCATATATTAAAGAACTGTTAATTTGTTATTGAGGAAAATTATTATTAATATTGCAAATATTATCATTATTGTTTTATTGGCCAACCCTACATCAAAAGATATATACACCGTCATATCGCACATCTCTAGACAAAGTGCTTGAGCCCTGCTAAAGTGTTCCAACAAGCTGCAGTTCGAAAATGATCAACGTGCCAGGGTCTTAATATGGAGCATGACTAACATTTGTGTTATTTATTTGTTCTTATTGACATTATGGCTGTATCTGAGATCATTAACTCTTACAGTATGAATTGCTAATCATTTTCAAAACAATGACAAAATATTATTTTCTACATTTTTTGTTTTCAATGCTGTACCGAAAACTCAAATGTCTCAAAATTAATGTATACCAACTGGAAATTTGGTGTACCATTACACGGCTATTGTAGAGTTAATGTTGTCAGTGTGACTGTTGCATTTGTATATGGAGATGCGCACCACAATAGCACATTTGTTATGTGTAGTTATGAGACCTCACCAAGAAAACATGATGCAATTTAACAATAAACTATAAATAAAAGTAGTACTTTGAACAAAAGTACAACAAAATATATTAAAGTTTTGATATGGTAAATGGTCTGTAGTGCTTTTACACTACTTCACATTCACCCATTCTCACACACATTAAAACACTGAGGAAGAGGGTAAGGGACAGAAATACACAATCATTCACAGAGCAATCTGGGGTTCAGTATCTTGGGACTGGAGGAGCTGAGGGATCGAACCGCCAATCTCTAGATTAGTGAGCAACCCGCTCAGCCTCCTGAGCCACAGACTGAATGTTTAAAACTACAAAAAAGAATTTAAAAAATATTAGATCCATTATAAACTACAGAGTACTACTACTCATGAACATTACAGTATAGTATATATTGTGCAGAACTACCAAACAGAAACTATGAATAAAAATACTACAATTACTACTAATAATAATACTACTAGGAATTTGATTATCAAACGGTCAGCAAGAAGATGTGTAGATTTCGGTCATAAGGTAACGCCTTGCCTTTTCTGTACAC
The DNA here is from genome assembly GCA_024633595.2 of Lepomis macrochirus. Taxonomy (NCBI): domain Eukaryota; kingdom Metazoa; phylum Chordata; class Actinopteri; order Centrarchiformes; family Centrarchidae; genus Lepomis; species Lepomis macrochirus. The sequence continues at coordinate 27,591,031 of JALXJV020000023.1, forward strand.
GTACCGACCATGCTTACTGTCGTGTGTAGTCGCCCCCAAGGCCCATTCTGAGTCAGGAAAAAACCTGTTAGAATTATCATAATGGTAAATAGGGTTCTCCTAGCAAAAAATTTGATGTATATATTATTTGCCGTGCAGTAACTGGAACACTTAAAGAGCAGCCATTCCTCTCCTTCTGTCACCATGAAAGTGGTGGTGGTGCTGCACACACTCATATTGCCTGCGCACATCGACGCAACTCAAAGGAAATACTATCATTGATGATATTATTACAACTAGGGATCAGGCCTGGATCAAGACGTCAGAGGCCCTTGGGCAAGTTTTGTAGGGCCCTCACCTGCCAACAGACACAGGTGTGCACAATTACGGTTATAAAGTATAGAGTCTTATTTGTTGGAAACACATTACGTAAATTGGTATCTGCGTTTATAACAGCCGATTATTAAAAGAACTATTATAAGAATCGGAGAGACAGATCTTTCAGTCATGTCATGAGTGTTGCATAGTTTCACCAGAAGGCGCTCCGCAACTCTCCTTTTGATAATAGTGCCACAAAACCACCACAAAACAAAGCAATCAGCTGACCAGAGTTGAGGAGAGCATTCAGAACCAACAACAGAGTTCACGATGAGTTGGTCATTTGTCACGTGAAATACATGACTTAAATAATAAAAATAACACTTATCACTTCTCCTCTTAGCCCAAATAAGCCTGACCACATTCATGACCATACCAACCCACCTGAGACCCTCTCCCAGTTTCCTCCCGGGTCACAGCAGTATGTTTAATGTTATGACAGTTGGGTGTTGGAGGCTACGCTGCGGACAAACCAGATTGTAGATTTATTTCTGAAACAGTGGGACAGTTCTAGCGAACGTCCTTCCTCCCTAGTTCATCACTTACTTACTGACTTACTTAAATATTCTCTAGTAGGGCTGGGCAATATGGACCAAAAGGTCTTATCCCGGTACTGTTAGGCATAACTCCGGTATAAAATATATCTGTATTTTCTGCTAAGTTGGCTGGTGTCTCCCTGGTACCTCTCTCCATCAGTAGTACACTACGTTGTATAAAGTGGTCGGTGAGGGAGAGAGAGGAGCAAACGATCGCAGTACTTTATGAAACATATTAACTTAACATCAAACTATATCGGTATAAACGGTATTGTCTAATTTTATATCTCTTTTAAAATTATATCAGTATAGCTCTTTATACCGATATACCGCACAGCCCTATTCTCTAGCATCTCTTACAACAGCTAACGACGCTGCCCATGGCTAAATTAGATTAGCCACAAAGCTAGTTAATGCGATGTTTATCAGTGGATGAGTGCTAATGTCAATAAGCGGTTAAATTATCGCATTATCTTATTCTAAACATATCTGCAAGTCCAAACCAGACCGGACATGTAAACGTGAGCTGAACCTAACACAGCTCCTCTTTGAAATGTGCAACAGTGTGAAATCTCAAAGTTGTATGCAGTCATGTAGTGGCTGAGAAATGGTTTCTCATAGGTTTGGATAGAATTTAGGAGTGCAGGTAAAAGGATAAACCTGATGTGAATATGCTACATAGAAAAAAGTTATCCCTATGGAAGATTATGTGTTAGGTCAAATACACATGCTTATTGTCTCTGCAATTTCTTGCAGCAAATATTTATTGATGTGTTTACTAAGGCTGGCCCGTCATTTTTTAAGCTTTGAGGCTTCAATACTAATTAAAAGCAAATAACCTAAGCTTCATTGCAGGTTAAAAGGATCGGATATTGAGCAGGTGAAGAGTGAGGCAGAGTGAAAATAGATGCGTGCCGAACCGGGTTGGTGGCTGCTGTGCAGAGCAGGGGAATGATCCGAGCAGGTCCAGAGCAGAATCTGAGAATAAAGCCGGGCAGCGGTCCAGGCGTACTGCAGATGGAGCGAGCGGTGTTTCCGGTAGCGGAAATAAAAACACTTTATTATAACTTTTAATATAGCCTACTTAATGCTCTTCTTCTACAATCAGGATAATAAAATTATTTAAATGTGTTCATTGTGATGTTGTTTGTTTCCAGGCTACAGTTTGGCCTACTAATTAATTTTAAAATGTTGGAAATTGACTGTTTTGATCTGTAATGAAATTAAGCAATTCTAAAATGAATAAAGGTCATAACTTCCACACTACTGCTGTCATCACTCAGTTTAAAGTGTCCGCACACAGCTGAGGGCTATATTTCGTTTTCCCTATGACTGGAAGGTCATTTTCACTGTTGTCGGTGGAGTTCAGGCGCGTGAAAAAAACCTTCAATAATCAACATCATAATTGAAAATCGAATGTGTACCCAGCGGGTACACATGTGTTTACATGTTCAGTTGATGAGACTGTAATCTAAGGCTTTTTTTTTTACATAATCCACTGAGGAAAAGGTATTATAGCCCACATACAGAACAGCTTTCAATATTGTTCTAAGTAGTAGTAGTTAAAACAGGTCTACCATCCAAATCATTTTCAAAATCAAAATATCAGTTTATAAATTGTCTCTTTTTAACTTTAATGTCAGCATCTGCCCCCAAAAACCCATTTGGTCAGGCTCTACAGGCTTTACACTGATCAACACCTGTAACCTTACACATACAGGATTTACACCACATGACTGCAACAATGCTTTCCTGGACCACAATATCAATACATTTCTCTGCTTACTGTAACTCAGAATATGTCAGCACATACTGCCTCATCCTAATCCAGTTCTATGAATCTGATCCTTCCATTATTCACACACATACAGTACTTAAGCTACTTCATCGTCACCACGTAAAAGCAGCCCTCTTTCACTTAAAAACTTTATGACAGCCACAACCCGCTTCTCTCCCTCCAGCTGTTACACCAGTTTTGGTTCACAGTCTCACTTCTGGTGTCACAATAGTGCCGAAGCAATACTAACATGTAATAACAGTGTTGCAGTCAGAAAAAACACCAACAATAGAAATAGATTTTCTTACGTGAATAAAGCAGAAAGGCGACACTAAAAATATTACCTCTGGATGGTGAATAGGTGATCTACTCAAGGTGAACTTTTTCCCCATTTGGGAGTGAACAACACAGCAGATCAGAGGTGTGAGTGAGCGCACCTTACCCCTTGAACCCCATCATGGGCTGAGGCTGGATATTTCCACGATTGGCGCAAACATCTTCATTGTTTGGCCCCTCCACCACCGGGTCACACAGCTGATAAATCCACTGTGCGCTGCTGCTGCGACAGCTAACCTCAGATTGTGCTGCACACAGACCATATTGGTGCACTGCTAGCCTGGGCTTGATAGTATGATGCACTGCTAACACTAGCCCTCTCCAATCTCTGGTTAGCTTGCACCTCATCTTCCACAGATTCTTCACCCTGATTCTCCACCTGGTTCCTTTTGAATAGATGCCACATGTCTCAATAAAGCCGCCTCCCTCTCCTCTTCTTCTCTGTTTTGTTTGCATAAACTACAACCACTTCTCTCACTCATTTGAACTATGACAAACTTATTCCCACAGTCTGCTCAATTTAGCGGCAGGTTATTTGATGACCAACATTAGGGTTGTTACTTGCTTTTCACACCTACGGTTGACATACGGTTGGCGATAATATAATTCTGTTTAGAAAAAATATATATCAGCATGCTTTTTATTGGTTATAATATACATGATGTCAATATCTAAAATGTCAACAATAAAAAAATGTAAACAATAAAAAAAAAAATTTCTTCCCCTCACTTGGGCCCCAAGATAATCCGGCCCAGCTAGGGCTGCACAGTTAATCAAAATATACTCAAAATATCAATACAGCCAAGTGCAATATCCAAATGCAGAAGCTGCTTTTTTGGTGAAGGCAAAGCGTGTGACGAAATAGCAGTATGATGAAGTGCTCTAGTGCTGCAGAGACGCCCCGGTCTAAAAATCCTGTTCTCCACAATGTAAGAAACCATTTGTTTGGTACAGACCCAAACAGATGTCACATCATCAGGATTTTTTAATCCTATCATGCAGCCCTAATTAAAACCAGTGTTCTGTCGCAATATGTCACCTATTGAGATGTGCTGCTTAGCGGTTCTGCACATGCACATGACCCACAAGTGTGGTCTGTTTCCACGGCCATTAATCTGTGAAACCTTGCTGTTGGGCATGTCGTCGAGACAGCAGCTGACCATGAGCAACTACCCATGAAATCTTAAATAAAGATGTATAAAAAGTGGGAGCATTACCTGATAGGGGTTATTAGTAGAGCCCGACCGATATTATCCGAGGTAATTGCATTTAATCGGCATCAGTCGTTTATGTAACCGCAGATATATGATTATTAAAAAAGAAACCTCGAGTCAGACCTTCACTCATGTCATGGGGATTTGCATAGTTTGCCCAACAGAGGGCGACCAGCTGCAGCTCTCCTGTTAACAACGCTGCCTCACCACAAAAACAACAGAAGAATGAGCTGACCAAAGTTTACTGGATGCATGTAGAAACCCACACAGAGGGCTGTGTGAGCTGTGAGTCGGTCTTTTGTCAAGTTAATTACATGACTTAATTAATTATAATAAAAACAGACCAAGTCACTTCTCCTCTCCTGAAAACATTCATGACTTGCTAACCCTCTCGTTTTTCACTGCCCTCTCCTGGCGTCCTCCCAGCTCACAGCAGTTTAATGTTACGGTAGCTGGATGTTGAAAGCTACTCTGCTGACAGACGTAACTGTACATTTTAAACAGTGTATCAGTTCTAGTGAACGGTCCACATTTATCCCTAGGTAATCATTGCTAAATATTCTTTAAAATCATGTAACTTTATGGCAGCTAACGCTGCACGTAGCTAAATTAGCCACAATAAACAGTGTGGAGGAGCGCTAACATTAATGAGCTGTTAAACTGTAGTTTCTGGTGTATTCTAAATATATCTGCAGCCGCCTGTCTGCAGCTAGTCTGCGTGTCTGAAATGATTAAACCAGAGCGGACATGTAAATAAAGTGAGCTGAACAAGAATCTAACACGGCTTCCTGTAGCTCAGGCTCTGTTTGACGTTGTAGATGTGAAACGCTGCAGTCAGAGCTGTAACGGCTCAGGTTGTAGTTATAACGTTAGTTAAATGAAATCTCAAAGCTGCAGGTCCTCGTTGTAGACATTCCTGTAGTATTAGATACATTCAACAGCAGCTCACTGTATCATAGACGGCATGATTTATACCGATGGTGGTTAAATGGTTTCACATAGCTTTGGTTAGAATTAAAGAGTGCTGGTAAACAGTGTGCCACGTTGAAATTATGGCAGATTATGTGTAAAGTGAAATACACATCTCTCTCACTCTCTCTGTTTACAAACGGCTGAAAAAGTTGCACCTTCCAGCAGCAAATATTTATTGATGTGCAACTGTTTACATGTTCACTTTTTGAGACTGTAATCGATTTTAGTAACATAATCCATTTAGGAAAAGGTTTTATAGCCCACATACATACTAGTTTTCAATATCAGCCTGTTCTAAGTGTAGTTTATACAGTAAAGGGGTATACTATCCAAATCATTCTTAAAATCAAAATATCAGCTCATAAAACGGCTCTTTTTCACTTTAATATCAGCAACGGCCCCCAAAAGCCCATATCAATCAGGCTCTAGTTATTAGTCATCGGAATACACTACCCCTGAAAACTTAAATCATGATGTTATAATACAGTATCAAAATATGTACAACAGACAGAATATGTCATAATAGTGTGAGACATATCTTTATTGGATTAGAAATAGGAACTTAAGGTAGCATTTTTCGATAGGGCAGCGCGAATTGATAGACTTTGCGCTTGTGTTTTCGACACGGCAGCATAGCCTATATCATCACAACACCGGTACTAATAAAATGGGGCACAGTACGGAATTACGGAAGTACGGACAGGGTATTGCAATACCCTACTAGTATCAGTGTACTGTGCAACAGTAGCTGGACTAACTGTACTATGACACCACGCACACATTTCTATTTACCTGGCTGTGTGCAAATATGATGTTTTTTAGGTAAAACACGAGACTGACATGCAGGCTGTTATAGGAGCTTAGTGTGGGGCAGCTGCTTTGGGCACACACTGGACTGTGCTACAACTGGGCGGTTGCAGTGGAAAATATATTTCTCGTAAACATATGTGTGCAGAAGAAAAAATATCAGTAATCATGTTGAATGTTTATTAAAAATATCTACACACAAATAACTCAAACAACAAATAACTTGCAAATACATAAAAGTGCACATAATGTATCCATTCCCTCAAGCTGTTACAAACACGTCTAAATGGTCTGTACTTATATAACTCCTTTCTAGTCTTCTGACCACTCAAAGAACTTTACATTACATGTCACATTCACACACTGATGGCAGAGGCTGCCATGCAATGTGGCAACAGCACATCAGAAATGAACCAATCCTTCAAGCAATGATGGCACAGCCTTCAGGAGCAATTTGGGGTAAGGTTAGGTTACCTACCTCTGAAACCATATCTGCCCGCAGATATAACATGGTATTTTTACCATAAAATAAAGTTCTATGTGAAGACTGTTAAGGACGGGATGATGCCCATGTAAAAGACATGAGTCAATCTTCAACTACTAACCTACAATGTCTAGGTCAGCTGTTGAGTGGATGTGAGTGTAGATAACATCATAAAATAATCACTGAAACTGAAACCAGCTGAAAGAGGTTAGTAATGCTACCTTGGGGCATATATTCAGTGGCTTCCCCAGGTATGCTGACAACTATGTCCTACAGACATGTTTATAGGACAGATATGTGAGAGGTGGAGGCATCCAGCTGAGGCCATTAACACACACTAGCTTGTCAAACAAATATCATTCATTTTGGCCTTGGAAGCTAGCTTTGTAGCTACTTAATATAACCAGTACAGTGTGCTACAGAATGTTATTTTGAGCAATTTGTCAAACACAACACCAAGGATTTAAGATGGCACATCAAACCATGGTAACAGAATGTCATCAGCGTTCATTTTTAAATTACTGCTAAACAGCTTGTCGAAAGTGTTAGCAGCACCGTTAGCTAACATCTGCTGCATAATGACCATAAGATGTGCGGTCTCACAGCCACACCCACAATTGATGTTTACATTTTGACAGGTCACCAGCTGTGCACCAACACATACAACCGGAACATCCCACATAAACGCGCTGTTACTATAGCTGTATTCGACTGCCAGAAACAGTGGTCACTGTTGGCCTGTTAGCTAACAAACCAGCTAGGCTCATGCTATATTTCAACACCTTATAGCCTGTTGGCTAAAACCGCTAATGTTAGCCTGCCGGTGGCTAGGGTAGCTAAGCTAACGTCAGCTCATGAACAAAAGGTCTAACGTAGGAAATGCAACCAAAAATATACACATTATAATTGGTAAGGGCTTTCTGAAAAGCTATATATTCTCACCGAAGAGTGGGACCAACACAAGCCGTGTCGGTGCTCTCAATTTCCTGTAAAATCCGCTCGTGCTCCGTTATACACTCCAGGGTTTCATTCTCCGCCATGATTGTTATGTGTATGATGGCTATGGCTGTAGCTACAGCGGAGTACAGGTCAGTATGAGGTCTAGCCTGTGGGGGACGCACTACACCTGTAACGAATTCAGTGTCAGCATGTCAGCAGCTTTGTTTCCACATATCCTGTATATTACAGTGAGTTTGGTCACAGCAAGAGAATTGCACATACCCAAACCTTTACCAAAAAACACTGGTCAACATCGAAAAAAACCCACATTGGCTGTTACATGTTATGATGATTATGATAACATTGGTTATTATGTTTTCCATATTAACAAATAATTAGAAAGGGTGTATCTATTGGTGATCTATTGCTTCATTATTAATGCACTAGCACTACTTAAAATCATATTTAGTTTTATTGACAGAGATCTGATACTGTCAGACTGACAGATACTGACAGATGCTGTAAGTGTAATTGTATCTTTACGAAAAATGTGCATTGTGTTTTGCTTCTTTTCTTTGAGTGAAGCACAGTTTAGCGATTATATTACACATTGATACCTCCTGTAAATCAAAAATACATTTAATGACTAATCTGCCACCAAAAATACAGTTAAATGATAAACCACATGTATGTTTCCTTGGTTGTTAATGTGCAAATTACAATCAATAAGCATTTTCAATGACCCACTCTTTTAAGTCATGTTAGTGCGTCCACCATCGTCTCATTGAGTTTACCTTACGGTGGTTCCCAGAGGCAGTTCCACAGATTCTAACTCTGCAAAGATATTCCAAAAAGTCTTCTCCTCTTCTTTGTTCTCCTCTTCACTTTGACAGGGAGGGTCAGGTAAAGCAGCATTGACCCTGTTATATGCCATTTCTGTGTTCAGACTCAGAAGTGTCAGGACTAAATCTCTGCATATGTGAAAGAAAAGGAAACGAAGAACTCTCTCACACTGTGTGTGTGTGTGTGTGTGTGTGTGTGTGTGTGTGTGTGTGTGTGTGTGTGTGTGTGTGTGTGTGTGCGTGTGTGCGCGTGTGTGTGTGGTGTGAATTCCAGGACACCTGCTATGGTCAGCAGAAAAAGAGAGAGCAACAGGAAAATGAGATCTTGTGATTCATCAGACTTTGAAGCCAACAAAACTAAGTTCAACTGCTCCCTGTGTGTACATGTGTCTGTCTCATTGAGTGCAAACCCTGAAGAAACACCACAAAGAAGCCTGGCTTTATTTATCACTGCAGATTCAAAACACAGTCAGCAGTCAAACTAGAGATTGGATGTTAGTTTTTCTATCCAATTAATGAATGCTTGGAAAAATGAATGACAGTCAAAGAAGTGAAGAGGTGCTATTTAGTGAAAAAAATAAATAGTAATAAAATAATTATTAAAAAGATGTAATCTAAATAATATTTAGACCTGTGGTAACACAGAACATGTCTGAGGTGAAACATATGGGTGAAAACCGACCCTGCCTTCTCTTGAATAAAATGCACAAATAGTCAGATCATATCTTGCTCTGCCTTATGCTTTGGTTTGCTCTAACTGAGGCACCCAGTAAACCAGCTACAACTAAATGCAGATGCCAGAGTTAGCAAAAGATATAGAATATACATTAGAATATATAACACGTGAGGTCTTTAGAAATGATTAGTGCTTAATTAGTGGTTTTACAACTCTATACACATATGTTATGTATATTCTATCTTAGGTTTTTGAGCAATCCTTCTACATGATACACTGTATGTAAAGCCTTTTCAGCTGTGTCATATATAAATATATATTCAGATCTTCAATCTTTAACAAAATTGATTTTAAAAGCACTTTTAGTAATTAACAGTAGTAGTATTAATAAAATCCAAAGATAACCATCCCTAAACGCTAGTGTAACCCTACAATTAGTCAAAAAAACTTACTTAACATTACATTAACTAGACTAGTTATGTAGTATCTTGTCTAGTTATTGTTAGATTAATCTCGATTATTTGATGATTCATGTGTTTATTGTTGTTGGAGAGGAGAGAAGACAGCATGAGAGCTTCTACATATAGAAGGTTCTATACAAATACTAATTTTATCATTACTAATACTGTTTGTGTGTGTGTGTGTGTGTGTGTGTGTGTGTGTGTTGTGTGTGTGTGTGTGTGTGTGTGTTATAATCAACCAGATACTTGGGTTTCCTCATATTCTCTGCAGAATATTTAGTTGTAAGGTGAAATAAATAATATTTGACACACCTGTCAAATTATGTCAGTGTGTAAGTGAGCCACTCAGGGGATGTGGATAGAAATAAATGGTACCACATTTGCGGAAACTGCATTTTGAGTAAGGCAGCAGGCCTTGACCAGTTTACACAACCCCTTTCTATTTCCTGCTATTCTTCTTGAAATGGATTGGCCCATTAGGAGTGTGGACGTAGTAGTTGACAATAATCTCTATACAAAAGCCCTGACTATGAGTTTCCTTATTACTCCACCAAAAACAAGAAGTGGGTCACCCCACCCCACGCACACACACACACCCCAGCAATATAGGAAATGTGTCAGAGTTTCAGGAAGATGGCATGATGCTAGACAATGGGGAAAAGGGAGGCAGGAATGTAAAGATATAAGATGACAGATGGATGCTCTCTCTCTCTCTCTCTCTCTCTCTCTCTCCCTCAATCATGCACACTCACACACGACTCTGCTTTCTCTTTCCAGTTCTCGCCAGACATTTATTAAATTCTGCCATTAAATTTGTTTTTTAAAGCAATTATTCAAGTTGAGCAAAATCCTTTTCCAGGGACATATTTTTGCCCATATTCAAAGAATGGATAAAAGAAAAGAGAAAACAGGAAGTAAGGAGAGCAGATGCGTGTGAGCAGTGATATCAAACTGTGCATCCTAACAGTTTACTGCAGTTTATTGGTTTCCTGTCTTGTTTTATAGGGAATGAATGACTTGGCTTGTACATTATTGTTGTGCATACATTAGTACATTCATTGTAACAACAATACAGTTACAGTCAAATTAAATTGTAGGGTTAATGTCGCAATTTTCAAAATATCCTTTAGGGGGTGCCAGAAGCACTAGGGGCAGAAAGGGTCCAGATTTAGAGAAAAAACTGCGAGAAAAATGGATAGAAAAAAAACAAGGACACTATGCAAGATAACTAAACTGAGAAGGAAAAGTTTTTTAACTACGTAAAAGTTGATGTTGAAGTTATAAAGGACAGAGATACTTTTGATATTTTATGGTTCACAGGAAGATTACAGAGGACAAAAATGTAATGTTTTGATGATTATTGTGTGTATTTTCTATTTCTGTGCTAAGTTAAATTGCATGCACCTAATTTTCATGTTCATCAAAAAAAAGAAACTACAGAAACATGTAGTGTAATAGCAACCAAGCACAGTGGAAGTGACTGTGTGTAAGAGATTTGAATGTGAAGTTTTATTACTTCAGAAACGTTTGTCATGTGGCATTATATTTTACTAGTCGCTGACAAACTTTGTATTCTAGTTTTGTGAACATTTAAATTAGTAATGAGAGTAGAGTGATAAATGACTTAAAAATAACTGCAAACTGTATGATATACAGGTTGAGAGGATGAGAGGATTTTCAGTGAGTAGGAGGCATTGACCACCACTGCTGCGTGTGAAGGAGTCAAGAAGCTGCTCCGTGGATTCGGATGTGCCGGATTCTCCACTTGTGTATAGCTTTTTAATTGTTTTTTAAACCCATTTTGGTGACTTAGCCGGGAGGATTTTAAGTAAAACTCACGTAGAGCTCATACGGTGATTTGCTGGCAATTTATTATTAATTTGATGTTTGCAAAATAACCAAAATTTTCCAGTGAGGCAGGAAGTTCTAATTCTGGGAAGGGTGAGTCAGACAGTAGCAAATCATCCCTTAGATTCAGACCTCCTGAGCACAGATCTCAAACTTTTCCATCTCGACATCAGCTGCTAAGGCAGCAAAACCCAGAAGACCAGCTGTGCCATTCACTCCAGACTACAAGCATTTCTCAGTGACGCCAGCCAACTTTTCAAGCAGTTCACTCGTTCTGCTCCGGACAAAAGATCAGAACTGAGACTCCCCCTGATATCTCTGAGCTTCTTTTCCAGCCATGAACAGAAGAGGAATGGAGAGCAGCAAAGATGGGTAGAGCATCGTTATTTTTGGAGCTCAAAACTGAAACCTACCTTGCAGCTTCAGTACGTTTCAGAAGCCACTCCAAAAATGAGCTTAATACAAACATTCTGTAGAAACACATTACTGAAACAGAAAGGCTAAGAAATGGCAGAGCTACAAGTACAGTTGAGAGAGAAGAGAGGAGGAAGGAGGAAACAAGAACTACATTACTGAAGTTGCTGACCGTAGCAGCTGGAGTTCAAGTACATCAGCAGGCCCCAAAGCCAAAACAAAAACCTCGGTTTTGTTTTAAATGTGAGGAGACTGGCCACATTACCAGACAATGTGAAAATGTTCCAAACAAGACCTGGTTAAGCTGAAAGTCAAACAACAGGAGGAAAGTCACGGTCAGTAATTGATTGTGTTTGAATGCACCACAAATCCAGTTACGGTCCATACAGCCAACCAGGGGCGTAGCACAAAATCCTGGGTCCTATGTATAGGTATTCTCAATGGGCCCCTCCCCACATCTACAGCTATTCATTCTAGTATCTCTGTGGGCTGTCACTCTTCCTCCCCCAGTCCCCTGCTACCGGCTACAGGTGTGCTGGAAGCTGCAATGATGTTGACAGGTATGGTACCTGCGGTTCTGACACATTAAACTCACTTTAGACGCTAACAATGAGACGTTATCCCACACTGATCAGATTCAATATCTTGAATAGCCCTTACACATAGTCACGCATGCGGAGAGGAAATTCAAAGGTCCAGCTTCACATACTGGTTTTGTTTCTGACTACATGTGTGTTCACCCAATGCACATGGAACATACGGAGGCAGAACAAAGAAACATTCGGTACACATTCTTTCTGGTGAGCATCCGACATGCAAACATGCACTAACACACACACACACACACACACACACACACACACACACACACACACACAACACGCACACACACTATTTTGCTCCTTCCATTTACTTAGATTACATCTTTTGTGTTCCATTTTAGTAAGTTTTAAATGAATGGGGGTTTTTTTGAAGATACATGCTCTATTTGATGTGAATGTACTGTGAATGCTGCCAACCTCTACTATGCAGAACTCCAAAACCCAGCAACCTTTGCTAGCTATATGTGCTCATTTGGATTGTAGTTATTAATCTATTTATTGATTAGTTCTGAAGTGAGAGTGTAGCATATTTTTTGACACTGATTCAATTAATTGAATGCTCTCACTAAACTTTGAGAAAATGGTGATGTATAGCCTAATCCACATTACGTGAAAACCTTGTGTGTATGTGTCCCTTTTGAAAGAGGATATATGGATCACAGCAGTAAGGTTGTACTGGGGACTGTCACCGTGCCCGTTCTTCTCTGCATGTGCACTTCCTTTCCAGGCTCTGCCAGCATCCTGCCAGCTTCCCGTGTCTGTCCGGAGCACAGGCTGCTATATAACTGCTGACCCCTATTGTAAGTTACACTCCAAACAAATAGAACTGAAGGACATCCTGGAATGGATACAGTCCACTGCTAAAGCCAGGGAGGCTGTCCAGATGTTTCAGACAAAGACCATGTGTTTTAAGTATCAGTTTGACATTTTCAGAAGTACACAAGTTTGCCAACAAACCAAATAGAACACTGCCTGCTGGGTTTGTTTACCCAGGCTATGCTACAAGGACTGGATGCAGGGAAAATAAGCTTAACTTAACACTGAAATTGACCTATTTAGGCTACATGTTATGTTCTTTGCTTACACCTATACATCCCATACATCCAAAACAATACCTCAGGTCTGTTGCCCAGTTTGCTTTTGTTTAAAGAGCAAACTGAGGTTTAATTTAAACTTGCTGCATCTGGTTTAACTGAAGTTTAACCTCAGAGTTCAGTACAAAGGTAATTTCCCACAACTAAGATCATTTGATGTTAAAATGTTTCACCAAGTATGATCTTAAGACAACAACCCTATCACTATCACACTGTAAGTGTTAATATAAGTATTAATATGAATATGAAATTACATTTAATACACATAATTACATTTACGTGTCACATGTGCTTTATAGGTTTTTTTGGAAAAAATCCCAGCCTTTTAGTTGTGAATACTTATTGTTACAGTAAATTATAGTATAATAAAAATCTTAATATATACTCAACAAAGGTACACCTGCTTGAACTAAAATGAATAAATCACACCATTCATGAAATATCACATTATTAGTGTGATCTATTTTGCCATTTCAAGCAGCTGAATGTGAAGCAGCACTGACAGATGCCAACCTGTAGAGGGAGCCACAGAGAGCGTGTAGAGATGATAAACAACTGGCTTCCTCCATCCATTTCAACTATCCTCATCTGTAGTCACATTTGTTTTGCTGATTTGTCCCACCAAACTGCATGGTTGTGTTTTCCCTGAAATACTGTTGAATCAGTTGAATATATGAAATATAGACATTCACTTCCACTTTTATTTATATGCTTCTTTGTCTCTGGCTGTCTCTTTTGTTTTCTCTCCTCACCTTGGTTTGGTTGGATACAACAATATATCTAACTCACATTGAAAAACACACATACACTTATCACATTGCAGCATGATGTTTGATGATCTTGAATATAAATTTGTACCATATACTGTATATTAACTCATCTTATTCTGTTGTGTCTAAGTTTGTGCTTAATCCTCTGTACCATGGATCTTTTCACTGAAAGTTAAAAGCAAGGATTTGTTTTTTGTTTTTGTTTGGTGTTGCACTACAACAAGCCAACACCAGAGCTATATATGCACAGTGTTTTGCCAGATTGACATTGATTTCCCACTTTATATGGTAATTTTATTTAACCTTATCTTACACAGGTTTAATTTGGCAGCATTGTTGGTAAATATTTTGATAAAATATTTTTGCACAATGAAAGTATTACTAACTTACTCTTAAAACTTTCCCATACAACAGTACATTATGGCAGATATGGAAAATATATAACTCACACAGCCCTGTGATGGACTGGCGACCTGTCCAGGGTGTACCCCACCTTTCGCCTGATGTAAGCTGGGATAGGCTCCAGCCTCCCGCGACCCTGAACACAGGATAAGCCGTTGACGATGGATGGATAACTCACACATTACAATTATATTGAAGCTTAAAGTTATGTATAGTTAAGGCTACTATATAAACTCGGCTTTTGAGTCTCTCCACGGGTCCACCATCTTCTCTAAACTAGATCTGCACAATGCCTACCATCTGGGTACAGCTCCTGGGTACTGTTTCACAGCCTGACAATAACATACCAAGACACTCGATTGAAAACATTGCATGCATCTATGAAAGAAAAGTTATACTACACTCTACTATACAAAAACCCTGGATTAAAATGGTGCATATATCTATATAAGACAACTTTCACAATACAAAAAACTTCTCCCTTTCATTCCACCACTCTCACGCGCTGGACACCCAGACACACCTGGTGGAAATCTGTACTCTGAGTGCTCTCGTTTAGTTTCTCTTTGGAGCCAGTAAGCAAATGATGATTAGAAGTGATCTGATTGTGGAAATTATTTTAAAAATCAATACTGTACAAAAGCTTCCACATACTGAATGTCTGAATGAAATTAGTTTTGAAAGGCTCTGCCAGATTTCTGCTATTGGAGGTAACCGTCGTAGACAGTAGGATTGGCTTTGAATATGTTGTTCTAGGTGGATGTTTGTCTCTGTGAAGAGCTTGTGTCAGCAGGACAAAAAGCTCTGATGGGTCTTTGAGTATCTCTCTTAGTGTCTTGTTTACTCAGCCATGTTCACTACTTACACTGGCACACTCACACACATAACACTCACACACACAAACACACTCTCTTGCGCACGTACAGAGCTGCATTATTACTGTTCAGCAGACATAAACCTCTCAGAAGCTGTCAGCTGTCTCCTTCAAGTGGACAGGAACCAGGAGCAATGTTAACATACATGGCCAACACACTTCTTATCCCTTTATCCCTCTGTTTATTTTTCTCCTTCACACACACACACACACACACACACACACACACACACACACACACACACAGTAAAAAAGAGTAAATGCCAAAACAAGATTTTTCTCTCAATGTAGTTTTAAAATGTTTCATGAACCTTAAATGTCAAACTGGATTGACTTTCTTTGGAAAAGAAAAGTAATAAAGGATGACATCATTTTATCAAAAGTATTCTGACAACAATACCCTTTTTACACCAAAATGAACCTCCGTTTACTTTGCCAATGTTACTGTAATTGCTGTGTGCAGCCCATAGACTGTGTGAAAATAAGGTGTTGCTGTGGCGTTTCTGGTAACAGGTGTGGATAATGTCTCAGCTGGCAGACTGTTAGCTTAGCATGCTAATACTACATAAACATGTGGATGAGACATTTATAGATATCCGCAGATAGAAACAGATGAATAAGTTAGGCCGGAATAAGGGCAAAAATATGCGTGTCCACCCGAATGTCACGTTTCCATCACTGCCAGTTACAGCTGGAGCTAATAAATACATGTGACTACTGCCAGGAACGAATGCTGATCACACCCTTTCACACTGAAGACAAAAGCCAGATGTTATACGGTGTTTAGTGGATTTGTGGTCCAGTGTAAAAGGCATCACAGTACCTGCCAGACCTGTGTTTGCAGTGCAGTCTTTCTGTCTGTACTGCTGTGGACCCCTCTTCACCTCTGTTTCTCTGAATGAAGAGGTCAAGCTCATTCTGCCACACAGATTTATCAAACACTAAGAACAGGAAGTCAAACAAAGATAATGGTCTCCCTCAAGACTTTCATCTTAATGTTCAGACTTCATCATTTGTGAACCTGTAAAGACATTGATCCAAACAGATAAAATTTATAGATGTGAAAAACCTATTTGTAGTAGCAGTAGCAGATTCAGTTGTTTCACTGGTGAGGTTATACAAAGTAATCTAAGATAAAAAGAAACATTCCTGTGAGTGTCTGACAAAACTTTTACATTAAGGTCTATTTCATACAGTGGTCTATCTAGTTTGAGTTTGTTTCTGTGCTGATGAGGATCATGTAATATGATGTAATATGATATCGGAAGCTCCAGAACAGCCACTAGATGGACCTTGAGGTACAGACAGAAAAATACACAGCAAACAAACAGGCGAGGATAACAGGCAAACACTGGACACTAAACGACAACGGACTTCCAGAGGACCAGGAAAGAACAAGGACTATACACAGAGTTACAGGCAGGCAGTGTGATTAACACAGGTGAGACCAGGAACAGGAATTAAAGCAGAACAAAAACACAAGGGTCAGACACTTTCAAAAAAAAAGAAAAAGTAAACAAACATAACTTGAAATCAAACCATGTCTGAAGCAGTGGTGGAAGAAATACTCACTTTTCATACTTAAGTAAAAGTACAGATACAACATGAAAAATGTTGCTCAAGTAAAAGTCATATAAACCTACTCAAGTACAAGTAAAAATGTACTTGGTTTTAAAAATAGTAAAAAGTATAAAAGGAAAGGTACTACACATCAAAATCTACTGATCTTCCAAAACACAAACTATTGTTTTAAATTCACTCAAGACAGGTTTGAATCCAGCATTATAAGTTATAGTGAATCACAATAAAGAAAACTGAGTCGTAAAAGGACAAGTAGATATTTCCTATATGTGGGTACCCACATATAGGAAACCCACATATACCCACATATATGTACCCACATATAGGAAACCCACATATACCCACATATATGTACCCACATATAGGAAACCCACATATACCCACATATATGTACCCACATATAGGAAACCCACATATACCCACATATATGTACCCACATATAGGAAACCCACATATACCCACATATACCCACATATATGTACCCACATATAGGTGGGTACCCTCATATTTCCTATATGTGGGTCCCCACATATAGGAAATATCTACTTGTCCTTTAAGTTTGCGCTATTGCTTTGCTGTTGTGGTAGGATCCCCTTCAGACCGTCTGACAGGCACAGAACCCCATTTGGGACTTTGGGTATGTTAAGATGAGACAAAGAGGTGGAGGAAACTAAACGTAACTGAAACACTGCTCATTTCACAATATTAGCAAAAATCTACAGGTTAACTTCAGCACAGCTGATAAAGTGCAGCTCACAGTCCCAAACGGAGCAAGGTCGACTCTGTGGGACCTGCTAAAGAATTCTGGACTGGGTCTGTGCTGGTACTGGCTAAGGCTGGATGTGGTTGAAGTAAGTATAATATTAACAAATCTCTTTGACCCTTGCTTTATTTTCAAAAATCACAAACAAGGTTTGCTGTGAGGCTACGGCGTAGAGTACACCATAGCAGCTGCGTGCTTTCCAAGAGAAGATCACAAATGACTGCAAAAAGAATCAGAAGATGCTGGCCATACTCCCTGATCGGGTAACATCCAGATGGAATCATTATGTCACAGAGCAGCCATATCAATTCAATTCAATTTTATTTATATAGCGCCAAATCACAACAGTTATCTCACAGCACTTGTCATAAAAGAGCAGCATTAAAAAGCATAAAAGATCATTCACACCTGTTAAAGAGTTTGCTTCATTCATCTCAAAGGAAACATGAACAGCACGCAATCCAGTGTCATCATTACAATGCTTTTAAGGCCTTAAGAAAAGTCCAATAAAAAGTACTAATAAATAATGAATAATGCGTCAAAAAGCAAACACTGTTGCCACTAATATGAAATCCTCAAGTACCACAGCCAAATCTTATGATGTTGATGAGGTCAAGCTGAAATACTCCAATAAACATCCTCTCTGACTTCAGGCCTGAGGCATTAACATCACATGTATTGAAGAGAGACTGGTTCTGCAGCTCCTCAGGTCCCTGGTACATGACTGCCTGGACCTTCTCCGGTTTGCGTACCAGGCTCACATCAGCGCAGATGACGCCATTATCTGCCTGCTTCACAGAGCTTACACCCACCTGGAGAAGCCACACAGCACTGTGAGGATCATTTTCTTTGACTTCTCCAGTGCTTTTGACACCGTCCAGCCTCTCTTTCTGGCTGGGAAGCTCTCCGTGATGCATTTGGATCAGGACCTGGTGGCCTGGATCACTGACTACCTCACTGACAGGCTTGTTAGACGTCATTGTGAGCAACACTGGCACACCCAAAGGAACTGTACTTTCACTGTTTCTCCCCACACTCTACACTTCTGACTTTTGCTTCGACTCTAGAATGAGCCACCTCCAGAAGTTCTCAGATGACTCCTCCATCGTCGGCTGTATCACAGATGACAGCGAGGAGTACACAGACCTGATTAAGAGCTTCATCGGATGGTGTGACAGCAACCACTTCCAGTTCAACACAGGAAAAACCAAGGAGCGGGTGGTGGACTTCAGACACAGCAAGACGCCCAACACCCCTGTTGTTATAAGAGGTGAGGGGATAGAGATGGTAGACGCCTACAAGTTTCTGGGGGTGCACCTCAACAACAAACTGGACTGGACAGACAACACCAAGGCCCTCAACAGGAAAGGAGAGAGCAGGCTGTTCTTCCTGATGAGGCTCAGGTCCTTCAATGTGTGCACCAGGCTGCTGAGGATGTTCTACCAGTCTGTATTGTCATCTTCTTTGCTTTGGTGTGCTGGGGAGGTGGCATCGGGACTGGGCAAAAAACTGGGCAAGCTGGTGAAGAAGGCCAGCTCAGTGGTGGGGATGGAACTGGACAGTGTGGAGATATAATCTCTCCACCTTGTCCTGGGTCTTATCCGAGGCCTCCTCCCAGCTGGACATGCCTGGAACACCTCCCTAGGGAGGCGTGCACCTTGGAGAATTCAGGAAACTTTTTGGGGGCAGTGTTTGACTTACTGGTAGCAGTACCTAGTCATTGGCCAGGTCTCAGTCAAAATAAGAAAATCCAAATTATGGGATGTGATGAAGTCATTCGGTTTTGTTTGACAAAGACCTTGCATTGAATAGAGCAAATTTGGCTGCAGGAGGGACAGTGGTGCAGTTTATCCAGTGAAGATTGTTTTTATTTACCTGTCTAGCAGTGCAAAGTGGATGAACAATAAGTAAGTTTATTTAATATAGCACTTTTCACAGAATAAAGTCACAAAGTGCTTTGCTAGACCAAAATAATGGAGCCATGATAAGAGCCCAATAAATCAAAAGCAGTGACAATGTAAAATAGAAATAAATGATAACAAAGAAAACCTAAGCAACAAAAACAATAAAGAGTAAAATAATCAATCACCAAAACATAAGCAGCAACATTATAGTCAGTCAATAAAACATAGGCAACAAAGGACCTTAAAACACACGTTTGCATACTTTAGATAGCACATGACATGACAAAGGTCAGCCTAAACAAAAGAGTCTTCAACTATTTAAAGGCATCAACAGAGACTGAAGAACCTAAGTTTAAGGGAAGAGCATTCCACAGTGGGGGAGCCACCACTTCAAGTGCACGATCACCTTTTGTTTTCAGTCGAGCGTGCGGAACAACTAGGAAGCCCTGGTTGAAGACCTAAGTGGCCTAATGGTTATATATGGGTGAATCAGGTCAGCGATGTACCGAAAAGGAAAGGAACACACATATACATACATATACATGTGTCTTCCTTTCTTGCTGTTCCTCTCCTCTCCTTGAATGTTCATTCTCTGTTGAGACTGATCTCTGTTCCCCAAAACTTAGACACCTAGACTGTGTAAATGATTATGCATCCCTTTGGTCTGGACTTTCCACACTGCTTCATGCTCCCTCGTGTACTATTAATCTTGTTATGGAGGACGGAAGTAATGACAGTAAATCCTGGAGCTTTATAAGAATGTGACTGTAGCACAAGGGAAACTGTTTATTGCATTTTTAACAGTATAAATCTGCCCAAATTGTGTTAAGTTGCCTGATATATCATCTCACAACTGGATCATTGTCTTGCATTTTTGATGCACCAGCTGGAGGCCATGAATGTATGTTGTCAGCATGACATAAACAATACACAATCACCAAAAAAAGCAGGGGGCAACCTCAACCCACACACGTTCCCCTTCAAAAGTTTAGTGTCTCGCTATGGTCTTAACCTCATCACTGTGTGTGTGTGTGTGTGTGTGTGTGTGTGTGTGTGTGTGTGTGTGTGTGTGTGTGTGTGTGTGTGTGTGTGTGTGTGTGTGTGAGACAATATGTGCAAGCTAATCCAGTCTGTCTGTCATGTTTGTGAAATTGTCTTCTTGTTCATTTAGAATGTGGAAGTGAAAGAGGGGCAGAGATGTGTACACCAAACACGCACACATACACTCATACACACACACATGCAGAGTGTTCAGTAAAGCAGTGCACTTATACGCCCTAGCAGACACATGTGTGGTCTTAGATAGCCTGTTGTTTTTGAACAGGAGAACATGTGCTGCTACTGATAGGCAAATCCTCTGTGTACCGTCACTGACTTCAGACTGTGAAGTAGGTGCTTCATCACAACTCAGCAGACACAGAGACACAGAGAGACAGAGGTCAAAGGAGAGTGTGAGGGAAAAAACTGAAAAAATAAATGAGCACAAAGGAAATTAGATTTTATTTATCTTTTTGTATACTCTAAAATTATTCAGTCAATTGAAGCCTGGGTGGATGCCAAATGGTGTTATCCTCCTCACTTTTATAGTTTCAGGTTGATTTTCAAACTAAACCCTCTTGAAACAGAGCTCTCTTACTGCCCAGCAGGTCAAATCTAGATGAAAGGAGATGTGTGAAACCTGAAAGGAATACCTGCAAACATGCAAGTACAACATTATAATAAGTACTACACCTTTATGTAAACTAAAAAGGATTTTAAGTAGTTAGTCCAGTAACAATACAGAAGTGTACAAAGCATTTTTTATTACATGTTATCTTCCTGCTCCTCTAATCAGCTGTGGGCTGATTAGGACTGTGGGCGTTCACTCTGAAGTTAAACCAGCCAATCATTTAGTCACTGTCAAACTTTAAATCTGTTTCCCTGCTCTTAGCTGTCATTTCAGTGTGAAATCCTCCTCCATCCCGTTCACCTCTGGCTCATCAGATCCCGGGGTTTTGATACCACTTAACAGCTTCACCACCCCCTTTAAATACCATGACATCACAATGGGGTCTAATCACCAAAGAATATTTTCATTTTACATATTCATTGTGCACATGTCAATAAATCATCCATCCCCTCACATGAAGTGCTGGTGGTTGAAATAATGTTATATGAAGTTTTTCAAACTAGATTCAGGAGCAAAGACAATGCCATTAACTCATTTCTGCACATTATGTACCCAAGAAAACTTTATCCATTCACTTTACCTTTAACTCCATTTTCACATGAGCTGTGACAGAGTAGTTAGTCAGAAATAATTGTTTACTTCTAATCAATGGATCCAGAACTGCTACTCAGTCCTTCAGAAAGCAACATGTTCTTAGACGAGCAGCCGACTCCCAAGGTACCTCAGTCCTTTTCATCTCCTAACGATATACCTGGTCTGCAGTTTTGGCAGGTTTGCAAGCTGCACATGCCACAACTTGCAGTCAGCCATCACCAACGACCAACGCAGTCACTGAACTCCTGGCAAAGAAACATTCTTGTTCAGCCCATTTTCCAGTCCACTTTTCCCCACATTCAGAATCAGTCTAACTGACATAACCGCTACAGAATAATCAGGAAAAAAAGAGACTGGCACCTTTCCAGCATTCTCTGGGACTACACCTGCTACTTTACAGTCCATCTAACCTTTGGCCGTAGTCCATACATTGATACATTACATTTAAATAGCACTTTTCATAAAGGGAGTCAGAGGGAAAAAACACAACAACACTTCACATCTTTTTTAATGAAATGTTGTATTAATTTGACCAACAGATGGAGGTCTATCCAAAGAATGCATTCTGTAATCTTGATCTTGTTGAATCTGGATCAGAATCAGAATTTCCTGAAAATTATTTTATGATCAATTTAATCTCTAAAAAAAAAAGGATTATAAAATCGGATCTAGTTCAAACGTTTTGAAATACTAGGCCCAAGAGATCCGTCTGGTTTGGTATTCCATTTGATAAACAAGTGAAAAAAGCACTTCAAAAGCTCCTGTAAATCACACCAATATTCTATTAAACGTAACAATGTCTGAATTTTCCATCACATTTCCTGTGGATGAACAACTTCTTGACACAGTTTTACACTGAACAAAATTATAAATGCAACACTTTTATCTTTGCCTCCATTCATCATGAGCTGAACTCAAAGATCTAAGACTTTCTCTATGTACACAAAAGACCTATTTCTCTCAAATATTGTTCACAAATTTGTCAAAATCTGCGTTAGTGATTCTTACTCTTTACTAGCGTTATTTGATGCAAAAGTAACCCTTGGCGTCCATATGAGGCCTCCGGGTGCGTCTGAATAAGACGCCCTGTCTACACCGGGCTAGGTAGCTAGCTACCTATCTTATCGTAACCCTAACCATCAGGGTGTGTGCCTAAACCTAAGTCAGCGATTGTATGCATGTTAGCAGCTAGGGTTAGCCGCCTTTGAGTTGCTCACATTGTGAGATTGCTGTCATTATTAAAAATTTTAAATGTACTGTTGAATAAGGTTTTTAACATCTAAAGTATAGTCCTATTACATCATAGTGAACAGTTTCATCTCCAGTGATTAAAAAACATTGTTATCTCGATATGAACGATTTAGTTGGATCATTTTGAAGAGGCAGATTTGCAGTAATCTTCTTTGACTGACAGAACAAATTTTGTGTATGTGAAGAATGATCTGGAACTTACAAATCCGACCTCACAGGTGTGACATATCAAGATGCTGATCAGACAGCATGGGCATTCAATTTCAATTTCAATTTGCTTTATTGGCATGACTGCAGAACAATATTGCCAAAGCATCATACATATAACATAACAATCATCCCAATACATATAACATATCAATCACCCCCATACATTTCATTATAGAATTCGAGTATAAACTAATCAAAGTATCTGTGTTTGTGTAAAAAAAAAAAAAAAAGAAAAAAAAAGAAATGTATGTATTAAAAAATAAAATAAATAAATAAAACAGTGTGTGTGTTGTAAATACTAAAAATAGAATAAACAAAACAGTAAGTGTGCGTGTGTGTTTTAAAAAAAAGTATATATATATTAAAAAGTTAAAACAAAATAAATAAATTCCACAGGTGCCACAATAAGGCCAGCCTAAAAAAGTCTTAAATCTTTGAGTTCAGCTCATGATGAATGGGGGCAAAAACAAAAGTGTTGCATTTATAATTTGGTTCAGTGTACAATAACAATTATTTACAATCAGAAAAGTCAAATATATAATCTGTGGAGTCTGTCAGTTGGGTGCTGTGGTATTGTGGAACCTGATGGCTGATGGCACAAAGGAGCCTAATAATCCAGTTGAGGTTTTGGGCTGGATGAGTATAGCTGAAGGCGCTCCTGAGCTGACTCAGCTCAGCATTGAGAGGATTATAGGGGTTGTTCATGATGGCTTTTAGCCTCCCTCTAATCCTCCTCTCTGCCATTGTCTTTACATTGTCCAGTTCCATCCCCACCATGGAGCTGGCCTTCCTCACCAGCTTTCCCAGTTTGTTGCCACAAGACGCAATGCCTCCCCGGCACACCACAGCACATAAGAAGACACTGACCACTACAGACTGGTAGAACATCTGCAGCAGCCTGGTGCAAACATCGAAGGACCTGAGCCTCCTCAGGAAGAACAGCCTGCTCTGTCCTTTCCTGTTGAGGGTCTCAGTGTTGTCTCTCCAGTCCAGTTTGTTGTTGAGTTTGATTCCATGGCCTTTCGTCTGGCACCATCCTCTCAGAGTTATCAACTTAAAACATCAGATAACCTCACAGGCACCACTCGTACACCAGAATTCCTAAAAGATACTGCGTGATGTATGACTGACTGACTCACCCCAGAGGAAAAAACACATTTCAATTAAGTGATTCCATAAGCTGTATTGCATAGTAGTGCCCTACTCTTCCATCAGTCCATCAGTATTCAGCCCATGTTAAATCTGCCACAAGTAGCCTGAAAATATGTTTCACTTTATGAGTAAATGGCTAGAATTTACACGTTAAATTTTCCTTTTAGCTTATTTCCTCTTAATTCCTTTGATTCTTTACTTTCCCTGCACCTCCTTCATTTATCCTTCACTCACTTTGCTGCAGTCCTAAACAAAGTGGGACTGGGAGGAAGTGATAAAACAGCACATCCTGTTACACTCATTGTCTCAGATAACACTTTCCATGGATAACAAGAATGCATCAGGGTCCATGGATGGTCCATTGTTTTGTGACATTAAATCACTACATTACCCGTATAATGTAGAAAAACACCTCAAATAAACAACTGACTGGTGCCACGAACATCTTTAGAGTTAAATCTGAAAAACTTTACAAATTGTACCCAACAACTCAATTCAATGAAGCCACCATCAGAGAACAAAGAGCCAAATGCTGATTGTCAGTTGTATATGTACAAATTATGTATACATTATATTTTAGTGATACAATGTGTGTTATAATTCAACACCCTATTGCTAGTATGCTAATTTCTCTGTCCAACATCCTCCTTCGTGTTGGATATTGCCCAACCCCGCCCCCCCCCTCTCATACACTAGCATTCCTTCATCTATTAATGTCCTTTCCTGTCTCTGTGGCCATCACTGTTTTTGCAGTCCTTTGCCGGAAACCAAACAAATTAAGACTGCATTGTTCTGGCCAGTCACATTATAGCTGGAAACATCAGTGCAGCAATAGTTTCCTGAAACCACACATTAATAAGTAAAAGGCCAGTGGTGATACGTGTGTGTGTGCGTGTGTTCAGTCTCTTCCTTTGAATTCCCCACCCTGTCTCTGAATTTTCATTTTCTGGAGCTACTCACACATCAGTATACAAAATTTAGTTACTTTGACCTGCTGGCAAGTATATGGAATGACAATAACTACTTCTCCTCAAAGTATGAATTAAAGCCAAAGAGCAGGTTATTTAGCCTGGTTCCCAACCCCTGGTTACCCTGCAAAAATAAAAATCTCAGTATACATTTATATTTTTTAACTGGTTCAGTCTAATCCTGACTTCAGGATCTGGTGGTCAGTAGTGTGGCAGAATGGTGTTTGTGTATTGGGACTAACTGTCAAAGTAGGTTGATTGACTGTGACTATGACACCATCGTTATGATCTTTCTGTCATCTCCACCAAGTAGTTTTATTTGCCTAAACCTAACATGACAAATGCTGACGCACGGTGATGTCCTGCCAATAGGGGTGCCAGATGACAAAATGCTCACATGGGTCTTCTATCTTCAGAAGTCAAGATTCACGGCAGCCATTTCTTTCCTCGTTCTTCCTTGGTTTGTTCATTTTAAAGTATCTGCTCTTAATCTGGTCTAGAATGAATCCAGTGCAGCAGTGTGACAGGGCATTGTACAGTTAGGAGATTTATATAGAACACGTGTGAGACTTTAACTTTGAAGTGTGCGGG
The DNA here is from genome assembly GCA_024633595.2 of Lepomis macrochirus. NCBI lineage: Eukaryota > Metazoa > Chordata > Actinopteri > Centrarchiformes > Centrarchidae > Lepomis > Lepomis macrochirus. The sequence continues at coordinate 27,617,119 of JALXJV020000023.1, forward strand.
CTAGTATTTCTGCCATCAGATTTGTGTTACTGATATGTTTTTAATACGTTCTTACAACTGTGTATGCAATTGTATTAGGTTTTAGATTAAAGTTGGACATTTTCCCTCAGAGGTAATGTTGGCGTTCCATCATCGGAAGTATAGTGGACATTTTATTTTGCAAACTGCACTTGCTGCAGTTCCATTGGCTTGGAAGTCCTGAGACATGTCTCCTGGCTTTCTACATAAGAAAGATCATTTATTCCCACAGGAATCAGTCTGTTAAATACTGAGCTGAGGAAACAATTATAGACTGATCTGTTTTTTGGCACTATGCACTTTAGGAGCTACGGATTCGGAACCTTTGATGTTTTTGTTTTTTTTATTTATAAACTGTACTTGGACCCGGACCCTATCATGTTACCCTTGTTATACACTACATTCTACATTCTATGGCTGTGTGATTGGTTGTATGTATGTACAGACGGTGTACTGTAGAAACTGAATTGCCCTTCGGGGATTAATAAAGCTATCTGTATCTGTATCTGTATAACGCAGAGTACGTTTTGTGATGTTTTTCATGAAGCATAATTTCCCCCTGTGGACAATAACCTAACCTAAGACCCACAACACTGGCTCACCATCGAGTAGTAATTCTGGATTGAGACCCACAGGCTGATCATTGGTTAAAAAGCAGGTGAAGACACATCCTCCTGTCTACGTCAGTGGAGCTGAGGCAGAGCAGGTGAACAGTTTCAGGTTCATGGGAATCTGCATCACAGAGAACCTCAAATGGTCATCTCACATCTCCAAGATGGTCAAGAACGCTCAGAAACAGCTTTATTTCTTAAAGAGAAGGAGCAATAGAAACAGAGGAGCAACAGGAAGCATCCTGACTAACTGGCATGGGATGTGCACGGCCCAGGACCAAAGGGCTCTGCAGCAGGTGATTAAAACTGCTCAGAAGATCATTGGTACCCATCTCCTGAGCATCAGTGATATCGGTGAGGTGAGGTGCCTACAGAGCCCAAAGGATACTAAAGGACAGGACCCACCCAGCCACAGCCTGTTCAGCCTGCTGCCTTCTGGCAGGAGATACAGAAATATCTACTGTAGCATCACCAGACTGCAGAGCAGCATCTTCCCCCAAGCTGAGACTACTTACTGTAGTTTTTTGTTGTGTTTGTGTTGTGCGTGTACAATAAGGGATTACAAATGTAAATTTTGTGACACAACTTTGTTGTAAAATGACCCTTAAAAGAACCTTTGAAGCTTTTGCTCCTTGTACTCCTGTCAGGTTTGGAGAATAAATACAAAATGAATCAGGCTGGCAGGTAAAAGAACATGAACAAGCTAAGGTTGAAGCAATTATTATTATTATCAATAACATTGCTATCATCATATTAATCATTTCCATTGATGCATGTACTACTACACCTTTACTGCTGTAAATGGCAACCTGCAGTAAACTCCACAGGAATAAACATGGTGATTAATCAGACACAGATAATTGTTGAGATGAAGAAACAGCCATTACAGGCTAGCTAGCCTGGCAGACACACCTTGTTGTTTTAAATTCTGTTTGTAGTTTAATGATTGGTCGAATGAGATGATTGGCTGGCCTACCTGCCTGCTTACCTACTGACCATTCTACCGGTGTGCACCAAGGGGATAAGCCAGAGTTGGAACAATAAGGCCGACCAAAGCCTTCATGGAAGGTTCCATGTAGGAACCAACTGTGCAGCTACCAGAATTACTGTGTTTCAGCCGCTGCTCTATGTCATTAAACCAGGCTTATGCTGCACGATCATGCGTAGTAGACACTGGTGCCAAAGGGAGGTAGCCCTGTAGTAGTATTTCATAGGACCAAAACTGGTGGTTTTGTCCAGTAATATACTGTCCATGGTGTGCACTCTGCCTGCACATGCACGTACGCGTGTGTTTTAGTGGAGTGGCAGGAGGGAGAAAGGGTGGGCTTTCCTAGTTGGAAACTTTCAAACTATAGTTGTCTCTTACTCCAACATTGCCTACCACAGCTTTAAGTTAGGTAAAATCAGGTTAGGTAAAATATTTTACAACTGCTTGTCAAGGCTCCCATATATCAGTAAAAAGAGTAGCATCCATTATTTCTCATTGATCTGGGATTATCACCCTATCATTGAACACACAGTTTTACAAGGGTGCCTGCTGTTTACACAGGCAGGCAGTAAAAAATCAATGGTGTGGGATGGGAACATCAGCACAAGCATGCCATAAAACATCCAGCAGCAGATCGATGAAAGCTTATAACTGGATCATTTAGGTCTGTTTGTCTCTATGAGGGGACGATAAGAGCTGCTATTCAATACTGTAAAACTACATACAAGCTGCATTCACACATACCTCTACACATACGTCCATGCATAGATACACAATAAATGAATACAGATACATTACTCACATATGTGTGACGTTACAGTTTTAACTAAATAAAACTGTAACGTTGCATAATCAACAATAAACATGTCTGTTTTTTAACTTACAGAGCACAACAATGTAGCCTAATGTACAATCAACTTATAAACTACTGTAAGTGAACAAACCCGGTTACATGGTCAACAATAAAACCGTAACCTGTTTTTAACAGAGCACAACCATATAATGTGCAAAACAATCAGTGACAGCTTCAACTATTGTAAATCCATACATCTCCCAGACTCTCAAAACAATAAAGCTGTAGCCTGTTTTTAACTTACAGAGCACAACCATTACGTGCAATGCATCGACAGCTTAAACTACTGTTAAGCTGATGATACACAGAGCAACTTTTAGAGCAATCGTGCAGGGCAACGTCACCGTCAATGGTAATGTGTAAAGATTACTACCGTGATCTCCTTCCCCCACCACTCCGCCACCTGCCCTGCACCACCGCCATACGTTCAAAACATCCTCGGACTTGCCACTAGCAAGATTGCCCAGCAACATTGCTTAAAAAGTTGCCCCGTGTATCATCAGCTTTAGTCAACGCACCCTGCAGACTCTCAAACCAGTGTATGTTTTAACTAAATAAAATGGTAAAGTTACATGATAAAAAATAAACCTGTAACCTCTTTCCAGCCAACAGCAATAATTAAAGTGATGGCAGCCAGCGGGATGTAAATAACGTTAATCGACTACCACAAGTTTGGCAAGTAAACAAACGCTCATTCATCTTTTCATAACTAACGACAGTCGGTAAACCTCTCACAGGTCGTAGCTGAAGCAAGAAGCACGCTAACGTTAGATGGCCAATGCTAAGCTAAACATGTTTACTAACCTCAAGTTACTAACCTATTTGTGTTCAGCGCTTCTTTGTTTGGGTCTTGTTGTGTGAAGTTTTAAAGCCAAAGTTTATGATGAATGGCTCAGCAGCTGCCGGTGTTTTTTGTCCTGTCTCACATGCGGCCGTATGAAGCAGATGCTACGTGTTACGTAGGCAGGTTATAGTTAACGGAGGAAGGAAATAACAGCAAGCTCATCAGACGCTTCCTAAAAAATAAACATTGTTCACGAGTCCCACACCTCGAGTCTGAGTCAAGTCTGAAGTCTTTTGAGGACGAGTCTCAAGTCGAGTCTGAAGTCACTGTGTGTGCGACTTAAGTCGCACTCGAGTCCGAGTCTCTAACACTAGTCCCCATCTCTGCCACTCCCTGCTTTGTTTACAATTTTATTTGGCGCCGATTGGCCAACACGGCTTTACGGTTACCCTGGCAGTTTGGCATGCTCTTGACAGCTCTTGATAGCGTGTTTTTTGTTTTCATGTAGACAGAGTTTTTTTTAAAACAAAGGAGGAAAACCTCTTGTTATAAAAATACCAGTGTACATGTGGACTTGGCCTCAGGTGAGGGAAATAAGGTGATTGCACGGCAGAATCTTTAATGGAAGGAGAAAGGTCTAAGGGCATCTGGTGGATAGGTAAAGAATAATGCTAAAGGAGTCTGGGAAAGTGGAAATGTGTCTGAAGAGAAGGATAGGGACATTCACGCAACGTTCACATCTTACAAGGTACTGTAATACTTCTACAGTCTATTGTACTTAAAATTGTGTCCATATTAGACAATTCTGCATGTCAAGGTGTCAGTGCCAATGTTCAGTGCCAGTGCAGGAAGCAGTGTATCCTTTATACAGAGAGGCCAGTAAGCCCTCAGGCGGGCTGCCCAGACGCAGGACCAGAGAGGAACTCAAGCCCTCGGGCAGGTGGCCCTCAGGCAGGACAGAGGGAAGGAACAGTTCTGGAGGACCACTAGGGAGCCAGACTGACGGGCCGAGCAGGTCTGGAGTCTGACCAGGAAACCGCCGGCGATGACAAAGCCCCTCAGAAGGACAGGCAGGAGGCCAACAGCGAGGGCAGAAACCCTCTGGAAGTCAGACAAAGACAGACAGGTCATACACAGTAGGGCAATTGCAAACAATCAACCCAGAAACACAGGGAGAGGGAGTCAAACAAGACAAGGACACTAGGGGTAGACAAAACTACAAAGACACAGACAACATAAAACACCACCAACAAAAAAAAACGTGACCCCTCCTTTGGAACCCCAGGATGCAAACAACGAGGGCAACAACCCTATGGAGGCCGGCGATGAAGGTGGAACCTCTCAAGAGGTTGGCAGAGAAGGTTAAACCTCTTTTAAAGCTGGCGTCGAAGCATGTGTCTTATCCACTGCTCCACCATCACCCCTCACCACTGCCAACTGTTTTTATACTGTATTATGCTTCATCTGCGTTTTTTTCTTTTGTTGGTTTGGTTTATACAACTGGTAAATGTCACCACATTACGGTGATAGCTAAATGCTAAAAACACTCAAAGTATAATTTTCGTAATTAAACACACTGCATTATATTCCAGGAGTTTTGTGCCAATATGCCAGTGTCGTGCCAGCTGTCTGCACTGTATAAAAGGTACGGAGCCGGAGAGAGGGGTCTGATTAGATTTGCCTCTGAGTCAGGAATGTTGGTAGTAACATTCTTTCTGTGTTTATTGCAGGATCTCTGTATGAAAGCAGCTACACTCTCCCCTCTTTCCCTTCAGACTCCTATCCCCTAACGTCCACCCCCTTACAAGTATCATGAAATCCGTGTGTTACATGATGTTAGATCCATGAGTACAGCAAGGACCAATTTAAGTGTGACACACAACAAACAGAATAACCAGTCTGCTGCTAGTTACTGTCAAATAGACATCGTGCCAAATACATTTATCCACCAATGTGGCGGGTAGCCTTCCAGCATTTAGTTGCCAAATGGAAAATCTCACCGCATTTTGCACTTGGCGGATATTAATTTCCATCCATGGCTGCAGCTTAGTAGGGTCAGGAATTGGCCAAGCCACCAACTGGACACAGGAAATAGAAGTTGGCAGGGCTGCTAATGGTCTTGAATCTGAGACGCCGGACACCGAGTTCTCCGTAGAAATTGGTGAGTTAAGAGGCGATGAAGATGGGGAGCTGTGCAGGTGAGGACGAGGAGCTGGTCATCAGTGATAGACGAAGAGCTGGTCAGTGGCGAGAATGAAGAGCTGGTCAGTGAAGAGGATGAGGACAAGGAGCTGGTCAGTGGGGAGAATGGTCAGAACTGACAGGCTAAATTCATTGATGACTAGAAGACTGTGGGCTCTCTGATTTAGCAGCGTAGTCTAAATGAAATGTAAACAGAGAAATATCTGTCCTGGAGACTTTCTCATGTTGTGGACCCCGTTCATTTGGGAGGCCTTATGATACACCTTGGAGGAGCAGGGAAAAGCGACAGGCCCAGGAGTGGGTGCTAACTAGTGGATGGATTGTTGTTGTTCCGTTCTGGGATTGGTCCCACTCCCAGAACGGAACCATGAACTTGAGGATGTCTGACTCCAAAAAAAAAAACTTCCATGAAACCCCAAAATCCAGCCATGAAAATGGCAGTGAGCAGTTGTCTGCGGTGTCCATTTGTGGCAGTTCATTCTGTTAAACAGGTAATGGTTTAACATGGATTAATTTTCAAAAAATGCCATATTTTGGTCATACTGCACATTGCTGCAGCTCCTCTTTTCACCCTGTGTTTAACGCTTCGTTTTAGCTATGGAGTGATACATCTTGTCTCTAAGTGATCTTTGTTGGGAGTTGCACATGCACAGTTCCTGGTTAAGGACTACTAACCAATCAGAAGCAGAGAAGGGCGGGGATGATGAGAAGCCGGTAAACACGGCTTCAGTTCAGCTGTACATGTTGCCGACCAGCTTGGCATCATGGACTGGAGCGAGAGTTTCAGAGTGGTGAGTTATTAATCTGTAACAAAAGTATCTTTCATCCATAAAGTTTTAACTGAGCTCTGTCTCTACATCACAGTAACAACTTTATGTCCACTGACTGTAGGGTAGCTAGTGTTTGGAAGGGAGAGGAGAGCTGTGTGCTGCAGCTCACTGTTTTTCCACAGCTGTTTTTGAGGGCGTGTCGGAGTAGCAGCTTGGTTAACGTTATGTGCGGCGCATTTAGCTTTCATCCCTGTGATGTCACAGAGAACTCCCTATGGGGTGGACTTTGGGCTTCTTCACTTTGCAAACCTTTTACATGCACAAAAAAGGTATATAATTTAATAAAGGAGAAGGAAAAAGGCAAAAAGCATAATACCGCCTCTTTAAGGTCAGCTGTACACTAGAAACAAGGGTTCGGGTTTTGGGCCCAGAGGCAGACACTACGAGATAGAGGTATAGTGGAAAGGGGTTTTATGAAATTCAAAAGTAACAGTGAAGCATTCCAAAGTCAAAAACAAGGTTCATCCATAAACAAAAGTTGATAGTACATTAGATCCAAGGAAAACAGTACAGAATCCAGACCAAGTCAAGACACTGGAGACACGGGAGACCATGGTGAACACTGAAAGCACACTGAGGGAAAACACACTTAAAGAGGACATATGTAGTTTTTAATGAAATGAACAACAATGTGAACAATAATAATGTGTGAAGTGGTTGCAACCGCACATAAAAACAATCCACTTTACAGGTTTTTCAGTTTCCTCTGACGGCCAGTATGCCCATTCCTATATGAAGACGGGATGGATTTTCTGCAAATTTCATTGGTTGTGACGTGCATGCACACTCCCAAAGTTCCTGCCTGCTGATTCTGAGCTCTACACAAAGCAACAGCACTGCAGCTAACGGAGTCCACTAAGACCAAAAAACTACCGGCTTCCACCTCCACACAGAGCCCAACACAAACTCCAAGTAAGGATAACAAACAACACATTTGCTGAAGCCCGTCAGGCCAAACAGCATCAGAATGATATTGTGCGACATTTTTGGTTTAATAAACCAGTCTTTTCTTGGTAAGCTTTCTAACAACCAATGTCATTATGATCTGATTACCAACTGAAAAGGCACACCTTAATCAGCACACCATTGACTTCACAGGAAAATTAGATATCTGTACAATCTGTGTTTTCGCCACAGGGAGAAAATGGCAAGGTTCCCAGTGGAAAGCTGGTAAGGTATTATTATTCTTGTACTAGTACCGCCCACGGGTTGGTTGAAGCAACTGAGAGGGTGTCCCAAGTTTGTTACAGTGATAGGATAATTTGGAAATTACTCAACCAAAATACAATATAAACTATGACAGATCCTGCATTATCAGCTAACCATGTTGCCCTGTCACGCAGAGGTCCCTGTGTCAAGTTTTATAATTTTATCATTTTAGTTTATATCATGTTTAATGAAATCCGCACATTCTATTGATGCACTATTGAAGGTAATTAAGACAAAGGAAAATGTGGGGCACTGGGTAATTTTCTTCCAGCAAAGGAGTAGCATAGGGTCTGAGCATACAGGTTCCTGGGCATGTAAGGAAGCTTCCATACTCTGCTTTGTGCATTGTGCTTAATGGAGACATCACAATGCAGTTCAATGGTGAACAGTGCTGATTTCTAATAGTGTTCCAAATGTAATATAATAAGCTTAAATGCTACATGAATTTCAGGCCATTTTTCCACATTGTGAGTTCTTATTTGAAAATTTCTGTGTTTTGTATAAGTGTAAGCATTTCTTTTATGTACAGCACTGTTAATTTAATGTGACTGAAAACAAAGCTATTTAATCATTTATCTGTTTGTTTGCTTGTTTGTTCCCCACATTATCTACAGTATGTGTAACTGGCTCATGGGTCACTGAAGTTTTTTAAATTTGTAAATGCAGATCACTGGAAATATTAAAATAACTGTGGCAGTAAGGTAAAACAAATGAGTTTCTTTAAATAAGGTGGATGTCTGTACTTGGTTTAGGATAATAATTATTCCTCTTCATTGGTGGCTTTTCACATTTGAAAACATGAATAAACTTCAAGGCAAACGTGGAAATCAGTATTAGCAGGAGTGTCATGAGTGTATGGGTGAATGTCAAATGTAGTGCAGTGCAAAATGAAAAAGTACATAAAAAGTCAAAAATGAAGAGCTGGTGTGTTCCAGGGTTGGTGCATAATGCTGTGGGAAACAAAAGAGAGACTGGGCAGAGTTGGCAGCCATCTTAAATACTTCTAAGCCAGGCTGAACAGGTGAGCCACATCTCCTGACGACCCTGGCCTTGGCTCAGCCTATAGACAATCTGGAACTCACAATCACCAAACCAGCACACAACAGACAACCACAGGGTCGTCACAATATTGTTTTCACCTTGTTTACACCTCATTAAATCTATCAGTCATCCAGGTCATAATTATCCAAGGAAGGTTAAATTAAGGCCAAATGGACTATCTTCAACCAAGTCCAGTTGCCTTCCTTGGACCTAATTAAAAAACCTGATTTTTATAATCCTATCATAATGGAAAGTTTAACAAGTTTGTATTTTCCTGTAGCAACCCACCTTACCTCAGGAGCTATCTTAAAATGTCACTTGTGCCCTAATGGCACCTTTATTCAGTAGGATGTTTGCAACATTTGGCCATAACTATTTATTATCAGTGTGTGTGCTCTGCCAGGGCAGCTTGTTTGAGCAGCTAATCGCTCAGATGGACTCTATCTAAATTGGACGGTGAGGCAGAAAATCCTGTACTCTTTTAACTAGCATGTGAATACTTTTAAAACCTCCCTATCTTCCATTTGGATATGGCCTAATTGAAAAGCAAATAGTACACTTGAGTGCACCCATGAATCGGTGAGTGATGTCTCCTTAGCTGCCGGAGGAATGAAACTCTCCTGCCGGGCCCCCTCGTCCCCTCTCCTGTTTTCCATTGCTTCAAATGGCCTCCCTCACATTATCTATTGGATTATTGTTTTGGGGATTAATGTCTCGATGTGGAGCCTTTTCACACACACAGTAAGTGGTTTCTGGGACAACTCAAGGCCTCACTGTTGGCTCACCAGATGGGATGCTGAACAAAGACAGGCTGACACACTACACATTCAAGGTGAATTCGAAGAGGATTTTCCAAAATGAGAACATAATTTTAAAAAAAATGTGCTGAGCAAAAACTGATGATGATGGAAGTTTGATAAAATAATTTTGCTATATGACATTAATGTTACTTCTTGTATTTGAGGAATTTGAATGGGCAGTAATGTGTGAGTTCATGTAGTCTAATGTATGAAATTACTTTTTGCAGTATTTTGAGGCTAAGTTCTATGCACAGTTTCGCAGAAAATTTACGTTTCTCTCTAAAAGCCTGTTCTCATTCCTTCAGCAGAACAAAAGATTTTCTTGTTTCTGTAAAAAATATTTCATTTATATTCTAAAAAAGTCACTAAAAGGATTTAACCTGGAGCGTCGTGGTATCTGAATGTCAGTGTTGGGCAGCAGCGTTACTCAGTAGCTTGGTGGCAGCGTCGCTATTTTCTGAATCAAATAAGTTTTCAGTAATGAAGCTCTTTTATTGGCAGAGTAGCGCGGTAGCGACACACACGCAACATTTCCCCAAGCATTTCTGATGGATCAGTAAGTGACGGACCACACGGACCTGTATGTGCAGCCGGCAGAAGCGCTTCCCTGTGATGGTGACATCACGTACCGATCCTTGGGCTGATGTTTGCGACGTTGCTGCAGGGGAATAAAGACACGCGACGGACGGCCAGTCTCTGCTCTCTCTTCTGCCATGAATGTTTAGGTTGTTTAGGTTGCAATGTTGCCAGAGCACAAAGTCACATATAAACTATAAAAAATATAGAATTAATTAATAATTAAATCAATTAATCAATTAAATTAAATAATAATATGATAATTAAGTTGCTTTATACAAACAACAATAGTTCTCCATTTGTTGCATGAGGAAGTACATTTAGCAGCAATGATATGGCAGTAAGTAGGAGAGTTTCTGTGTCTGATTTAGCTCTCTCACACATTGGAGCAAGTTCTTAGTCTTTCTTCTATTGCTACTGTGGAATCAATTTGGTTCAATATAAATTAGGCCTATGTTGTGTGTGTGAGTGTGTGTGTATAAGTATTTATATATAAATGACCTAACTATAAACTATTAAAAAATCAAAAGTAGCTTAGATGTAACTAAGCTACTTTTGCCACATTGCTGTAGCTTAGCTTGCTACATTTCACTGGGGGGTAGCTTCTGTGTAGTGAAGCTTCATTTAATGTAGAGTAGCTAGTAGCTTAGCTCACTACATTTTCCAAGTAGCTTGCCCAACACTGCTGAATGTACATCCCCAGTTCATACCACATAACTACGATGTCCACAGTTCGGTTAAAAGCTGCTGTTTAACGTGAAGCATCTTAGCATCTAAAACCACATCTATGCCGATTCCCAATCCTGACCACCGTCTGCCACTGGAACGTTTACACCATTTACATACTGAGCTAACTCATGACATACAGAAAACAATCCTTCTAATTTTGTTATTTTATTATTAATGTTTGTTGTTTTTAAAATGGACCAAACTGATTATGGCGGAGAACTGTGACATATATTTTCATATACCATCTATTCCTTTCATTCCAATCAGTTTATAAATAATTTAGAATGCACCGTGGTGCAGTGGTTAGCACTGTCACCTCACAGCAAGAAGGCTGCGGGTTTGAACTTTGGTCATTCCAGGCCTTGCTATGTGAAGTTTGCATGTTCTCACTGTGTCCACGTGGGTTTTCTCCAGGTGCTCCGGCTTCCTCCCACCATCCAAAGACATGCAGGCTAGGTTAATTGGTGAGACTGGTTGTTTGTCTATGTGTGGCCCTGCCATGGACTGGCAACCCGTTTTTTTTGTCCACTGGAATTGGCTCCAGCCCCCCGTGACCGTGTAGGCAAGATAAGCGGTTCACAATGGATGGATGAATTAAAATAATTATATTTTACCCTTTATGTTTCACTGGTACTTTTGATGTTTTATGTTCCAAAATAACAGTGTGTGTGTGTGTGTGTGTGTGTGTGTGTGTGTGTGTGTGTGTGTGTGTGTCTGTGGGTGTGATTGTTAAATGTGTGATATCAAAATTCTTTGTAACAGAACCGAGTGTGTGTAGCAGATAAGAAAAAGGACAATAGCTCCTCACATCTGTGCATTGTGTGTTTTTATTACTGTATTTGAATGAGTTTTCAGTAGTGTAGGGCTCATGGACTGCAACAGAGTTATTTAACATCACTTTTTCAGTTTCAGAAATTACTTTTTGTAGAAGTAATAATGGCAATAATAATAGATTAAGTAAAAGGTATTTTGTAGTTTTATATTAACCATGTTTTATTCAACAATGTGTAAAGATGATGAAACAGTATTGCAGATTCATGTTTTTCTTTTTAGACAGTATTTTCCCCCCTTAGTCCCCCAGCAATCCCCTTACTGCTCATAAAACCAAAAATAATGTTAAATACATTTAATTAATATTTTTTTATTGTAGGTAATAATAATAGTTGAATAAATTAAATAAATACAGACAGAAAAAATAGTTGGACAACTGAAAAAAAAAGAAAAAAAAGGAATGGGTAACAGGTGAACAACAAAATCAAATTGATTACATTGTTTTGAAGTGAGAGATGAGAGGATTACAGTGTAAATGGTTTCAGTCGAACCACAGACAGCAAATTTGATCTTCTTGGATTTCATTAATGATAATTCCTATTCCTAATGATATTCCTATAATTACTGCACATGTTACGTCATACCTGCTTACCTGACAGAATATCAATAGTTGCTGACTGGCTATGTGCTGATTCAGGGGTCCAGCACTAAATTCTGGACCCTGTACAGAGGTATTCTCTATGTGCCCCTCCCCATCTCCACTATTCATTCTATTTTTGTGGGCCCTTCTCACATGGGGGCCCTACATAGTCAGTCACCATTTTCCGTCCTACTCCCCTGTGCTAAGGTACTCAGTATAGTCATGTTTCTCTCTAATTGTCAAGCAAATTTCAAGCAAACTTTTGTAATGTTGCAAAAGAAAATGCCAATCAAAATGCGCATAAAAAACGTTGATGGAAACTTACTGTTTAAAGCAAATCGGTTCTCTAAATTGCTAAATAAATGTAATGAATGTATTGAATTGAATGTACTGAATGTGTTGTAACCTATCGGGTCCTTCTGAGTTTCATTTTAAACTCTGCCCTCGTCGTTCCACCTCGGCTTATGATGCAGAGAGCGTGCAGTTGATACGTCCAGCCAGGCTCTGACAGTTCCTCAGTCTGGTTCCAACGCCTGCCCCCTATCCACTCGACGACCGTTTGCGCGTTCACATTGAGAGTTTGCATAATAAGGAATGTCCCAAAACAGTTTGAATGGAGTGGAACCAGACAAAGAAACCCTCAGGCAGCAAGACTTGTCATTCTCCATTACTTCTGACCACACATGCAGGTGTGGGAGAATGGAGAGATTTGACATGTTCTTTCTTGCTAACTCTCTAAAGAATATTATCTTTGTCACACATACATTTCCACATCACCTTGGAGATGTGGGTAACTTGGGTAAATTAGGTATAAATGATGACCAACATCTTACTAAGACACTTTATACTTTTTTTTCTTTTATTTGGCACCTACCTAATCTCAGTGTCCTTACAAATGACCTCCATAGTAGACAGTTCCTCAGCACAATGTCCAACTTTCAGGGCAATTGGTAGCCTCTCTTTTATGTAGCAGGGTACTTGCATGTGCTGTTGCACCCACACACCTGGAATTAACTTTCACTTTTTTTTGTTAACCACAATCATGAATCAGCCAAAGCTGTTTCCCAATTGCCTATTACATACTGATTCTAAGCAGGTTTTAGGATATAGAGTGCTCACACTGGAAAAGGGACAACATTAAGTACACATACATAGGGGCAGTGTCATGGTCTTTCCCAGCAGTTGCAGTTCTTTATGATTCTTCGGGACCATGATAAGTCAATGAGCCCAAATGAGAGATGACCACTTATTCCAGTCAGCTTTACATCTGGCTGGATAGAGCGTTTTTACATGCCTCTGCCTCACTGTGTTTTGCTAGGCTGGTGAGCCCTTGTCTTAATGCAGCAGCGCTTGTGTGTTGCAGTATTTGCTAAGTTTGGAGTCTGTGTATAGTGTAGATTTGTGAAAAGTTTGCCATGGGCTACAGCCCTGCTGACGTTCACATTACTGTTTTCTTTGGAATACATACTGGTTTCACTTCTTTGTTTTAATCTCTGCTGTTGGCAGTGTCTCACTTCTTTGCACTGTTACACTGAGGACAGCCCCAATCTGTCTCATCATGGTGTTTGTCAAAGAAGAAGTCCACCAACTTTACACATAGCCATCAAATTGCTGTCCATGGGGACTGCTACTCTGTGCCTGTGATAACAGTACAGTATAATATCAGCTGATGGTGTCATTGTGATGGTATCAGGCTTACCTTCGTCTGGGTTTGGAGACTGAAGATTTATATCAGTAAGTCTGATTTACAAACTGAAGGCATAGAGTTTGAAAGACATAGGCATTTACCAGGTAGGGAGTGTCTTCCAAAAATATGCTATTAAGTTGCATTATGGGAAATGTAGGCTTCAGCATGTGGGGAATTAATCTTGGCCTCTGCTACTTTGATTCTGACCACTGTCTCTTGTTAATCCTTCAACTTTATTGTACAATACTAAACTACTGGAGATCCCCTCTAAAGGGCTCCCATACATACAGAAAATGCAGCTGGGTGTTGCAGGCGCGTACTGGCCATCGGGGAGTTTGGTAATATTCCGAACGGCCGGTCCATTTCAGGCCGAAAAGGCTGGGGGTCAGTTGATCAGCGACTGTGCTGGCCGCCCGGTCAACTGCAGCAAACACTGCCTGTCAGATACTTATATTGAATATATTGAATGGGGATATGAGCGGCCCCTCCGACTGATCCTCGTTTTTGCTGAAATCTGATTGGCTCAACGCCAAGTTGGGCAGCGCTGGGTTGTGTAATAAGCCCAAGAGACTGTAAGTGTGGTGAAAAGACAGAAAGCATATGCATTTATGTATGGACATATACATTAGGCTATATATTTGTACAGCATATTATAAGCAACAGTTTGCAATGTATTATCACACAAAGACAACGTCCTTCTATAAGCAAGATATCTCTGTATGGTGATGGAGAGGTAGAAGGTGATGATGACTGCAGTCATGTTGATGAGGAGGGAGAGAAGAAAGAGGAGGAGCTGCAGGTAGGGGAGGAGAAAGAGAAGCAGCAGGAGGAGGATGAGGAGGTCAATGGAACCAGACAAAAGAGTGACAGGGGCAATGTGCAGGGCTGCTGGGTAGATAATCATATTGTTATTGAGTATACTTAAGTATTTTAGCCCTCTGACTGATTCAGGCTTGCCTGACCTGGTCTTGTTCACTGCAGAGCTGCTTTGCTTACACAAACTGAGGAGGCACGTGTCATCCTGAGGTTTCTTAAAGGTCTTCAGCATAATCTGTTTCCCTGTGTACAACAAAAATGCTAATATATATAGAAATAACAAAAGGTCTCTCCCTCTCAAAGTCCCAGGCTGAATTTCAATCTCAGTACTCCTCTGCAGTGTACTGATAATCTATTTACTTAAAGAACCATAGTTATAAAGGTAATCATTTCAACTTTTGTCTCATTTATTTTTCATGCAAGCAAGGTGCCAGATTGAGTTCACTAGATTAGAATTCAACTGTACATTGAACATGTATAATTAAACAGGGAGGAGTATTACTGTATATGCACACTGTGTGTACTGAATGTAAAAATACAGGGATGTGAGTGGTAACTTTGTGTTTCTACATTTTATTTTATTTTATTTGCATTACTGGTCAATCATAGAGAAATACAGTTATTACTGTAACGTGATGAAAGTGGTTATGGTGGTAATAACAACTGCCGCTTCTGGTGTCAAATTAAATTAAATTTGATGAAATTATATGTATTTTAATATCTTAACTGTTGTTAAATAGTCTACTATTTCTTTTTTAATTTTAAAGGACCTACATTTGTGTATGAAATGTGCTACATTATATTGATATTATTATTATTGACATCAATAATCGTCACTATCTGATACTATCATCTGCAAGGCCTAAATTTAATAGCAAAGGAGCCACGACCAGGTGAGCCACATGTGGTATCTGTGGAGTTCATGGGTGCACATATTTTTCAATCCAAAGGCTTGACACTGGAATAACTTACTTCAGTACACAAGTGAAACAGAACGATTTTTGAATGAATACATATACATGTACTCCAACACGTAAAGTATAGACAGCACTTACGATCTCACACACACAACACACACACACACACACACACACACACACACACACACACACACACACACACACACACACTCTCTCTCACACCAACAATATGTCTGTGGGAACTGAGCCAACTATAAAACATGCACATTCGTGCCTAGGACTCTGGCCTGAAATGAACCTTTAGGGGTTTATGTATGGGGCCTGAAGTTTTGATTCAATTACAAGCTCTCTATGCATTAAATAATTACATTTCTTCATCCCATATAAAACTTATTTATCTGGCAATTTCACAAACAATTTAGTGAAAAATAAGCAGACAAACATACAAAATGTGAACCATAATGAAAATGACAATAACCGGATACAAGTAGCACAATGTCTTAATGGCAGGTTAATGGTAGCTAAAGCTGTGGTCTGCAGCTCCCTCTTTCCTTCACGGCACACCCAGACACATACATTTGTCATCATCACAAGTCTTCAGAAAGCTGTTTGGTCCTGTGTGCCACCCGGCAGAGCGCATGAGCCAGTGTTTGTTCGCTTTCAACACAAATCAGTGCACGGCCAATTTAACTCCTAGTTCCCCTGCACTGAGAGCTGTAGACATGACTAAATGGTCCCAGGATGCAATAATAATTTTGTTAGCTAGCTGGGTCCTGTGTGTGTGTGTGTGTGAGTGGGTGTGTGGATGTGTGTGTCACACAGTCATATGGATGATGGTACAGGGTGGGTGGCGATCTGAGAGCAACAGAGAGTGCGAGAGAGGGGTAGCAATACAGAGTGAGAGAGGGCTGGGGGGTAGGATGGAGCAGCCAACACAATGTCCTCACAGAAGTACAGACAAACATACAAAAAGTAAAGGTAATAGTGGCCTGCAGAGGTTACACTCTCCTCCAGTCACTTCAGAAAATATAGCAGAGACTTCTCCCGTCGATGTCAACTGTTTCAGGATTAAACCCGTTCCGTCATTCTTCGGAGTTGTTATCAAACCAATTAAAAGACTTTTGATCTTGTCTATTAATTGCAGGTTTCACACACTCTGTGAAGGAATACGAAATGAAATAACCTGAACAATGTTCTGTGTGATCTGTGCAAAGATTATCATAGTCAAACAGGATAGGTATTTGTCACCACAAAATTGTAAAGCTCTGAAGGAGCATCTTGAACCTACCTGAGCACAGCTTAGCAAGTGAATTCTCATCGCCGACATCAGGACTTCAGTCTTTTTCTAATTTTTTTGTTTGCTTTGTACAGCTTCTTTACAATTTATAATATTCTTTATAATTAACAGTGTTATTTTTTTTTTCTCTTCTCCTGTTTATTCTGTATGTATGTATTGACCCAGGTGGTGAGTGCCCTTGTTGGATTCTCCCTCTCTGATCAATTTTATTATTATTCTTCTATGACCATTCCATTTGTACATTTTGTCAATTTCATATTTTTTTATATTTTATGTTTATATAATTTTATGCTCACTGGTTTACCAAGTTAACAGCAGTGGTCACTTCCTTGGTAGTGTGATGGATCTTAGACCGACTGCCTAACAATCACATCTTGTTGTCAGAAGTGTTCCTAATTATTATTATTAGAGTTCTACACCATTATAGTCTGCACCATTGTATTTTGAACATTGTTACATGTGTATTATTATTTTTGCACTCTAATTGTGAAGAGTGCAAGCAAGAGTGAACACCACTTCATAAATCCTTTAAAATGGAACTGGACCAGTTGTGCATTACTGCTATTAAACGTGCAGTCTCTAATTGTAAATTTGTTGTTAGACTTGTAAATGAGCACAGGTCTAGAAAGTAAATGGTGGAATGAATAATGAATAGCTGCACCAGTTGTTCAATAAGAATATTTGCCATTTTGATATTTCTTTTTCTCAAAGCCTGTCTCTCTGTTTCCTCTTCTCCGTCACCCCCCTCCTCCCTCTGTTTCTCTCTCTCTCTCTCTCTGTGGTTGCTGGCGACATTAGTATCGATGTAAGCAGTGTTTTCTCTCATTAATTTATCAACTCAGCGGAGGGAGGCCTCAGTGAGGGGAGATAATGGCTTCCATTTGGCCAAGGTCAACAGTCAACACATTCCTCAGTCGTTCAAATATAACCACACATTAACTTGTGTCCACCAATAACACAAGGGCACACACACACACACACACACACACACACACACACACACACACACACAGCTAATAGATTGTTAGTGAGCTGTTGTAATACTGACCTGCCTGTCTATGAGGGTTTTACTTATTAAAGAGGTGATACAAAGCCTCTGATTGTTGAAAAAACAGTAGCTATACTTCAGAATGGTTACTATGTACTGAGTATATATATAAATTGGCATTGGCCCTGTTTTTTTATGTATTGATAAGGTTAAAGTTAGATAAAGTTTTCTGTCACAGTCAGTTTCCCATCATTTAATGAAAACCATCAACGTGGGCTATATTTTTTGTGCATACAGTGATGAAAAAGTGCTCTTATTTTTATATTCCTCTGAGCTGTAGAGCTCCATTGTTGTCCAAATGTCCACTATTAAAACCCATCAGTGAGCCTCCCTGCTGCAATGGGTGACATGTTCCTTCATCACCATGAACACACACACTGTAGTTTATACTGATTCACTCCCACATACACCGTCCTGCTGCCCCAAATACTCACCTGAGCACCATAGGTGGATTCATCCAGCACGTAAAATAGTCCCAAACAAATGCACTATTTCTCCTGTTTGTGTAAAGTCTCCTCAGACCTGAGAGGTAACTTTTAAAACCTTTAAAAATATTTAGAAACTGTAAAATTCACCAAAGTTGAAACAACCGTGTGGCCTAAAATTACACTCACATACTTCCAAATGTTTTCTCCAAACCAGGAAGTCTTTTTAAAAAAAGCGTAAGACATTGACACTGAGTTTGCAAGTCCATGTGGTTAGGTTTAGAATATTAAAACACTGTCCTATGCTAAGTTTGGTGAATCATCATTTGGTAAAAAGAAAATACATTATGTGCTGAACTGAATCAACATATGAGTCAAATACAATTTTGCAACATATATGTTTTCAGAGAATATCTGTTACAACTATTTAGAATATATTTGTAATTTCGAGGAGACAGGGTTACCTGACAGCAGTGGTCCTTCAAACATTCCACAGTATTTGTCATAGTAAGACATAGTTTCTCTTGAATGTTTGTCATCCAGAAAAAAAAGAGCCTGGTTTCCTTTTTTGCCACATGCTGCCAAAACGGAAAAATTATTACTATTTTTAAACTATTTTTATTGTCAGGGGTCATGATGTGTAACCATTAAAGTCAACAAGTGTAGTCATTTATTCTTGAAAAGACTGCACCAATCAAACAAGAAAGTGGGTCCAGGGGTGGTTTGTGTGTGTGTGTGTGTGTGTGTGTGTGTGTGTGTGTGTGTGTGTGTGTGTGTGTGTGTGAGTGTTGTGTGAGTCTGTATGACCAGATCAGACGGGCACTTTGGAATCAACCAGCTATCTGCTGAACATTTCACCCACCAACTGTGTGTGCTATCCCTCCAAATGTTGACTTTACCTGCACAATTTGTGAACCATTACACAATACAGAGGCTGTGATCAATGTGCATACTGTTGGTTTTGGAATAGTCGTATATGTGTGAGGTTATTGAACCTCAGTAATGTAACTCAAACAAGGTTATGAGAGCAATGAGCTTTAATCCTTAAAACTATCACACCTGGCCAAAAAACAGCCATGTGTGATATTTTGAAAGCAGGCCCATCCTCTCAGTTTACCTCACAGTCTCAACAACTGCAATCATCTCTTGTATTAAAAAGTACTGAGAAGATATTGTTTGACTATCAATCAGTCCCCTGCTATCTTCCTGCTGTCCCTGTTGCTCTGAGGGTTCACTCAATTATTAACCTAATCTACTTACTGAAAAACTCCCACTCACAGTGTTTGCTTGAGAGCTCAATGATAAGATATTTGAAGTTGAATGTGGTGATGAGACAACCATTGACATGGACTAAACTGTTTGCTAATCTGTGGCTGCCTTTGATTCCTCAGGAAATCAGGAAACAGTAAAACAGCAGAGTGACGAGCAATGACTGGGTTTAGATATTTGAATTGGACCTTGATGTATCAGTATCTGTTTTTCAAACAATAACAGCAGCAAGCATTATATGGCTTTACTTGCATATATGTTCACAATTGGTTCAGCTAGTCTTGTCAACTTTGAGGCAACTTCCCAGTCCTGCAAAGCAGTTTGGGGGTCAGTATCTTCCATTAGTACCCAGTGGTTCTTGTTATCTATAAGGTGAGGTGGGTGGTTGCAATGAAATTACCAGGAGTGAGGGGGCCATCAACTAAACATTAAAGTAACATTAAACAGGTCATATTGTTGTTTCTCTTTCCTCTAGTGTGTTAAATTCCCTTTTAATGCATGAAATAGGTTTGCAAAGTGAAAAATCCCAAAGTCCACCCCAAAGGGAGTTACCATCTCGCACAGCTCCCGAAATGCCTGAAATTTCTTCATCACTTTGTAACATGCGTGCTAATCATACCTGTCAAGTTTTGGATTTTAAAATTAGGGAAATTTCTCCACACATTCTTTTCATTTCATATTGCTTTTCTTTTAAAATTTTACTTTTAATTTCACATAACTTTTCTTTACTCTTTTAGTGAGTTATTGTACAAATTTGTTGCATACTTTGCTTCTTTAAGATTGTTTTGGAAGGAGTGTATTTGTGGGCTGGGCCAGAGTGGTTAATTTTACATGAGAGTAGAGCGCAAACAGTTCTGGGGCGAGTTCAGTGGCGACAAAACGTAGCAAAACAGTGGTTCCCTGAACAGCCTGTTGTGTATACAAGCGTACTGCTTTTTCCTGCCTTTTTAACGCCGTTGTGTTTACAAACCTGTGGCAGCTCAATGGGTAACACCTGAGACATGCCCACCAAATGGAAAAGAAAACATACCTCGAACCCCGTTGCAGAAAGTTGCGTAACGTTGCAAGGAAACATGTCGTTCAATCAGAAAACATAGCAAACTGGTGCAAAACATTTTGAGATTGAACTCGCCCCTGTTGTCTAATGTCTATCTGCAGGTGGCAGTTATCCCGAGGCTAGTGACAGAGCTCAGGTTGGGAATGGTTTTGTTTTTTTTTACTCCGCCCGGGTATTATTATTCACAGGTTAAAATACGGGAGATTTACGGGAGAAATACTAATTCGGGTGGACGGCAGGAAAGAAGGGTAAAATACGGGACTTTCCCGGCCAAAATGGGATACTTGACAGGTATTGTCCTAATGCTCACTTAGAGGCTAGTCAGGCACGCACTGAAAAACACCGGTGGAGAAACACACTGAGCTGCAACACACAGTCACAAGACATGAAGCGGCTTTGTTTTGGATCAAACTACCTTGCTTGCAGGACCCACCCTACTCTGCTTCTGATTGGATAGTGGTCCTTAACTAGGTACTGCACATGTGCAACTCCCAACAAAGATCTTGTAGAAGTGAGATGCTTCACTGGGTGGCTAAAACATAGTGTTTAATACACGGGGTGAAAAGAGGAGCTGCAGCAATGTGCAGTATGACAAAAAAATGTGGTGTTTTTGAAAATTAAACTATATAAACTGATTCTGGTTCAACCCCTAAATAAATTGACAAACCTGAAAATGAGCATAATATGAGCTCTCAAACAAATCAAAGCAAATTAAATACTGTATGTTATATATGTTTGTTTAAAATAGATATTGCCACCTGTAAATAAAAATGCAACCATTTTTAATTACTTTGAAGAATAACTTTCTTCAAAGACACAAGACAGAATATCATCATCACAGCATTTTATAGGTTCAACTATAAAGTCATTTAGTTAACATGAGCTGTGTTAAAATAATGATTACTGTGTCAGTTAAACGTATGTACCCAAGTAATTTTAGTTTTCTAGTAGAATTTTAAATGCAGTTTTTACTTGTAAGGAGTCATTTTCATGTTGTGTTATAAGTATCTATCTATCTAAGAATAGGATCCAGTTACCTCCAATTACAAAAAAAATCATCTCATCAATCCCATTCTACTGATGTTTTGTCACGCCCCTCAACATCTCAAACAGAAGGTACCATATATCATCCGTATGAGATGCATCTTTACTGTCTTTAGGACATCAGGTGATGTAGTATAAAGTCCAAGAAAGTCCACATATGAGGTGTTTATGGTGCATGGGTTGGTCAAACTGTATACAGTTTGTGTCCCATGTGAAACCAAAAGTAAGCAGTTTACTTATTTAAAGTTACATAATGTAACAGACTTATTTTCTTCAAACCATAATCTTTGTATTGTTTAGAACACTGAATAGCTATATCTAAGGAATTCATAGCATGTAGTGTATCATCATCGCATCATTTAGCCATTAGCATACAGTATGGATGGATGGATGGAGTGACTAATGACAGCTTATAATCAAGTGTAAATGAACACACCCCTCAAACCCAGTGTATCGGAAAACTAATAAGCCTGTAACGTTACGTGGTCAATAATAGGCCTGTTACCTGTAGCCAACATTAATAATTACCACGATCTTTCCCTCGGTTTAAAGTTAGGCCAGCATATGGTGGCAGCGGAACATGGATGATTACATAACCCGAGTATTTTTATAGTCATGGCAAAGCCAGCATGTGTGGCAAGCAAGCAAGCACTCACTCATCTTTTAAAAATATTCAGCCAATGACAGTCCAATAAAGTTGACCACCATTAGCTACAAAGCTAGTAGCAAGCTAACATAGCTGATACTGAGCTAGTTTAAACAAGTTTGACTCACAGATCTAGGTGCATTTTAAGGTGCCTGATAAAGTTAGATGTGGTCTAACTAGCATCCTTTATTTTGGTCCCACAGGCACTGCATTTAGCATTGGTGGTGTTGCTGTAGCTAGTCAGTCATCTGTGGCCAGCAGATGCGTAAGGTTACTCAAGATAATAAGGGAGGGAATCACATTCAGCTCTAGAATATTTCTGTAATGTCAATTTACCAAAAAATAGAAGATTTTTCACAAATGCCAAAACTTGAGTCTGAGTTGAATTTTTCGAGGACTAGTCTCAGGTCAAGCCTCAAGTATGAAATTTTTTTACCAAATGGAAAAGAAAACATACCTCGAACCCCGTTGCAGAACGTTGCGCAACGTTGCAAGGAAACATGTCGTTCAATCAGAAAACATAGCAAACTGGTGCAAAACGTTTTGAGATTGAACTCGCCCCTGTTGTCTAATGTCTATCTGCAGGTGGCAGTTATCCCGAGGCTAGTGACAGAGCTCAGGTTGGGAATGGTTTTGTTTTTTTTACTCCGCCTGGCCCAGGGTATTATTATTCACAGGTTAAAATAACCTGCACCTACTCTGCTTCTGATTGGTTAGTGGTCCTTAACTGGGTACTGCACATGTACAACTCCCAACAAAGATCTTGTAGAAGTGAGATGCTTCACTGGGTGGCTAAAACAGAGTGTTCAATACACGGGGTGAAAAGAGGAGCTGCAGCAATGTGCAGTATGACAAAAAAATGTGGTGTTTTTTGAAAATTAAACTATATAAACTGATTCTGGTTCAACCCCTAAATAAATTGACAAACCTGAAAATGAGCATAATATGAGCTCTCAAATAAATCAAAGCAAATTAAATACTGTAAGTTATATATGTTTGTTTAGAATAGATATTGCCACCTGTAAATAAAAATGCAACCATTTTTAATTAACTTTCTTCAAAGACACAAGACAGAATATCATCATCACAGCATTTTATAGGTTCAACTATAAAGTCATTTAGTTAACATGAGCTGTGTTGTCAGTTAAACGTATGTACCCAAGTAATTTTAGTTTAGGTCTAGGTGAAGGCATGCTGCAGGATATTTAATGTAATATTATGTAAAATTAGTTTTCTCTCCACAACCGCTGCCAGGATTTCCATACTGAGAAAATTGAGCTAGCTTCTAATAGCCAGCTTGCCGAAGAGTCTCGTTGTTGATTCATAGCATAGATTTCATTGTGCAATACAAGGCACTGTGGACCCAGAGTGGCAATGACAGAGGCATTCTCCCTATTACAAGTCAGCATCAAAATGATTTTGAAACTGTCATTTTAAGATAAAAATACTACATAGGCCTAATGTTGCTTTAAGTCCATATGTAAGCTACTTGTGTCCTACTGTTTTTCCCCATTGTGGGATCAATAAATTCTTATCTTATAAAATGTACCACATATTTGAACATAAAAAATATAATCCACAAGCACTTGAACAGAAACTTTTTAATTTTTTTTTTTATCAGATTTTAGTTAAAAAGGTAAAATAATGTTATATCTGTGATTCACTCTGGTTTCTTAATAATTGGGTTTGAATATTTTACGAATTTTTAAACCTGTATTTAACCAGGAGTAAAAGACTGATTTGGAAATCTCTTTTTTAAGCTGTCTTGGGCAGGCTGCAGCACCTATAACAGGGCTTTAGACATGAGACAAATATTAAACAATTTAAAATAAAAATGAAGAACTTTAGAATTAAAGAAGAAGAGCTATCATTCTGCAACATTCAAAACATCTACAGCCAGCTGTAGGCCCACCTGCTTAGGATCACTTTAAATGCGTCCAATGAGAACAGCTGCCGAGATTCAGGCGATGTTAACTGATTCCAAACTGAGTGAGCAGCAACCCAGCGGATAAACGCCCCTTCCCCCATTTCAGTAGGGACTTTGGGCAAAGTTGTTAGAAATAAGTCCTGGGAGAAAAATCAACAACTTCCCAGATTTCTTGTGGTAAGAAGGACGCAGTCCAAGAACTACCTTGCAAATTAGAATATGCCTATGTGGACAAGGCAGACCATCCAGCCCGATCATACAGAGAGCAATGCTGAGTGAGAGCTCTGAGGTTACAATAGTCTGCATGATCATATTAATAACCGTCATTTAACAGTGTTTGTACGCCACTTTTTCTGTTTTTTAACATGTCATTTCAAAGCTTTTGTTTTAGTTGTAAACTCAAATATTTTGTTAATTAAATGCCAGAATCGTTTATACTCTGATGGGAACCATTGACGTAGGCTAACACAATTATTGGAAATTCAACAGGCTACTTTTATTTAAGCTTTTATTTGACTATTGTGTCAAATTATTCCCGACTCTGACTATGATTATTGGTTCTGTGTAGAAGTAAGACAAGGACCAATTTGTTCTTGTTGTTTTCAATTAGCTAGGCCTTTATAGGCCTACCTTCTATAATTATTTGGAGTTTATTGGTTTTCATTCTTAATTCTTTACTGAGTTAGTTTAACATGGTCATTCAAAATATTATAAATTATATATTATAAATATTAGCCTACAGAATTTATAGATTTCCTTTTCCCCTTCTGAAATGTTAAAAAATACAAAATAATAAATCACAGTCAAATACCAGCCGAGCTGCATCTGAAAGTGACAACTTTATTCTTAACACAAAAATAGTTTATTAGATATCATCCAACAAAACATAATTTGAGCTACAATGATTATTTAAAGGAATATCACATTTTAAGCGGCCCATAGACTTAAGAGCGTTTATCGTTCAACACGACATCCAGGAGAAAAGATATGGGCCTGCTGTCCATTTACAGTGATAACACGGGGACAATCAACACACGACTATGCATTATATACAAAAAGAAAAGTGTCAAATCCAGACGGCAGTCCTGTGTGAAAGGCACTGGGAGATGGTGAAATGCTATATTTTTGGCATTGATTTAAAAGGCTAATATTGCATCACAACTACTCTACCATCCTGTCTGTCATTCTGGCGTCAAACGACCCCCTGAAGGCGAGTGAACAGGCTGAAGTGTCCGGTGATCATCATCCAGCTCCGAATGTCTGAGTAGATCCAGTATCAGTGCGCAGCCTGTGCTTCAGACTAGGGCTTCAGTGTGAATTCGGTGTCGTCCTCTATGTCCAGCTCCTGGTCTGTGTCATCTGACACGTCAGAGTCCAGCTCTGTGTGGGGCAGCTGCGGGGACGCTTGCTCCAGCTCGGAGGCCAGGGCTGTCTGTCGGTGCTCCGGGCTCTGGATACCCGAAGGCTCGGTCGTCTCGTCTCCTTTATGACTTCTCCCGGCGGAACGGTCATCCTCCACCTCCCTCTTACCTCCCTGAGGATTTTCCTGAAGCAAATATAAACAGTTGTATAAATAAAGAGCCTGCCCTTTAAATGTAAACCACTGCCGTTGGTTAATTATAGGGTATGTTAGTAAGAACTAAAGGGAATGTAATGTGACATTGGTCAAAACATCTGAACCTGTTTTAGTCTTCGCCATTTCGCTCGTCGATTTTGGAACCAGGTTTTAACCTGAAAGAAAAAAAGAAGAACAAATGAATTCCTCTTGGATTTTTATTTGAACTGCCCATTTCAATAAACATTATAGCTGAGAGAGACGAGGAGATAAATTGTTAAAATAGCCTAACTGCAGTCCAAACTAGATGCGTAGGCGTCATGGGACAATAAACTATAGTGAACTGCCGCAAACTGTTCACTTCAGTTTGATTTAATCCAGAGAATAAAACCCAGGTTGGAGACGCTGAGTGAGCACCAGGCCTGCAGACAATTCACACACCTGTCTCTCGCTGAGCTGCAGCATCTTGGCCAGTCGTTTCCTCTCCGGAGGTGAGAGGTATTTCTGCGTCTCAAACTTCTTCTCCAGCTCGATCGTCTGGTCGTTAGAGAAGCGGACCTGCCCGCCCTTTCTTTTATGTAAGGGCCGCTGGATGAAGGGGGTCCACAGCAGAGGTTTCCCTTTAAAGCAGAAGGAAACAGCTCATTGCAAGTCCATTCAAATAAGGAATTTCAAATCAGAATCAGCGGGGAAGCACGAAATTATTATTATTATTATTATTATTATTATTATTATTATTATTATTATTATTATTATTATAGTTCAAATGAATGAGGAAAAAGCTCAATTAACTGCACAATGCCATTTACGCTCAACATGCTGTTTCAAGTGAGTATTGACCAGATTTATGTGAGCTAAATGACCGTGCAGACTAATCAGCGTGTTTGTCTCTGTGTTTCCTCTCCGGCTGATGGCTGGAACAAACAGCAGCAGAGGCTCGGCCCACAGCGGCCTGCTGCGCGCTGTCTTTTAAGGAAGGTCGTGACAGAGTGAACGCTATGGCCAAATATCCGCTGCATGTGCTTCCTGCTTTGTGGTGTGATTATAGGCGATGGCATCCAGCAGCAGACAGCCGTGTCCTCTGCTCTCACTGACACAATGTAAATCTGTTGTGGTCGAAACTGCTGTCAAAGTCCTTCTTATTGCTGCTCTTTTCCAAAGGAAGTTAGCTAATCCAGTCCCATGAGATGTATTCTCAAAACAAAATTGCCATGAAAGGAAACTTTAGCAGGATAAAGCTTAGGTTAATATTTGGCTAACGTGATTTAATAGGCTAAAAGAAAAATTTAAAATAACGAGACAAACGAATAATCCTAAACTGTAGGCTAGGTCTACCAATTTTCTTTTGTTTTCATTTTTTTGTTTCGTTTTTATTGTGTAGGCTACATGCTTTGATATGTAGGCCTAAGAGCCGGACTATGATGTGATTTAATAGAATAAAAAAGAAGAGAAAATAAGAAATGCCTATATATCCTATACAAATCCACACATTCAGCGCGACAGAAGGCCTACTTGTTTCTTTTTACATCACTTAAAGTAGGTTTTTAATTGTAGCCTGCTCTCCTAATGAGACTATATTTTCTGGTCGGGTCCCCTGGGCTGGATGTGCTGCTCTGTTTGCTTTATTTTCTTCTCGCCGCCGACCAAAAAGAAAGTCAGCCACATCCTCGCAGGCCAGGCAGAGGAAGTGCAACAATATGTGAAAAACGGATCCCGGGCTATCAGAGGCCGAGTGTTTCCTGAATATGTCTGTATTGAGGATGTCGATAAAATAATCAGCAGCGTGCAGCGAGCTCCCGAGGAAGCGGCTGGCCGGGGTGAGCCAGGAAAACATTTAACAGCTTCTGAAACCAGATTTACTCCTATCGACAGGCTCACGGTTTCCGCTATGAACGGAAAAGGCCCGGCTTGTTCAGCCCGACACAGAGTCAGACGATCCGCTTGACACACCATACTTAAGAGGACAATCACTCAGCCTCTAACCCAACCGCAGTCTAATAAAGACTCAAATCCTAACCTCTGACACAATATAATGTGAACCAATTAACACTCCGGGCCTGAACCCTGACTCCTGTCCATGAACACTAATCTCCTAGATGATGTTTATATACAAGGTCACATATTTAATAGTTGTACCACTACTTCACACCAAAACATTTTAGTGTCTTATTCTGGACAATGACGGTTGAATTATCTCTGAAAACTTAGGTGATGACCAGATTTCAAAATAAGCCTAAAGTGAGTTTGCAGGATGCTTGGCCATGCGGCATGCACGGGTGGATCTGACAAACCTGAAAGGATTCATCTCAAATCCCAATCCTCAATCATTCCAATTGGAGCAAGAACAAAAAACAAATACCTGTTTGCATTTAGAACATATAATAATCTTATGGGGGCATTTGGTCCTCACAAATACATGACAACACACACAAAGCAGTGAAATAACATGTGATTTAGAGCCCAGCTATGGTTTAGTCACTGGCTGACTTGCTCCTCTGATGTTTCAGAACAATGGGAGTCAGGAAAAAGAGTCAAGGTTGCCATGCACCCTGCGCCCCCATCACCACCACAGCAGACTGAATGGATAAGCCTGCTGCTATTGTGGCCCCAAATATGTCTGTCACAATAACAATGTGACTCATGTGTGCGTGGCCAGGCCTCATGCAGAAATGTTCTTTGGGACTGAAATGAGCATTAAGAAAGGAACACGTCCGAACACTCTGTCGTTTGCACTGCAATTTGTTTGGCTACATATAGCTGTAGACTGTCTTGAGTTCGATATGCATGCATGACCAAGCGTGATGTATTTATGCAAACATAGTTTCGTTGGCACTGAAACGAAGCTTGTGAAGACAGGAACGTTTTCAAGGGTAAAAAGTGCTCCTATTGCCACATCATCCAAGCGAGTTTGATTTCTCATGAGCTGAAATGGATACAGTTCATGGCAATTTTCACACACACAAAAGACAATCATTTGGTGCACAATAAGGCATGATGGAGATGCAGCATGCAAAACTTTTGAAAAAAACATTTCAGAGGCACTAAAGAGGGTGACAGTGTCACTGGGCCAACAGTCTACAGCTTTGACACAAATGGAAACAAAAACCACGATTGTCCCGGGTGATTCTGTAAATTACATTCACTGTAAAAAAAAAAAAATAAAAAAAAAAAAAAAAAAAGTGAGCCCAAAATTAAACTTCTAAACATATGAGTTTTTTTACACAGTAGCCCAACTTACCGAGAGGGTCGTGCCTCAGCAGCGCCTGTGCGTACTCCCCCATGGAGCGGTGGTGCTGGTGGTGGAAGGGGTAGATGGAGCCTGCCAAAGTCCCGGCGGAGGCGTACGTTGCCGTCAACGCCGCAGCGGCATGGTGAGAGAGTGCCGGATGGATCGGTGTGGGTTCATAAATTGGCGTCCGGTACGGCGAGATGAGACTTGTAAAAGAGGAGTTGGGCGACGGAAGAGTCGGTGTCGGGATGACCGGAGCGGAGCAGGAGGAGAATGAGGAGGTGGATGAGAATGAAGAAGAAGAGGGAGAGGACGTAGAGGTGGTGGTGGCAGTCCTCCCCAGAATGTCCTCGATGTAGAAGGGTGTCGGGTGAGTCGGCTGGATGGGAGTCGGTGCGTAAAGCGGAACGCTCATGGTGCCTTTTGCCGCCGCTGCGCGCTGGAACTGAGAAGGCTGCGTCCCCCTTTCTCTCCCTACAGCCTTCCTCTTTTTCGACAGTATCTCAAAATAACTTCTTTACATACTACCCAATGTCTTCTGTAACTTTCTGCGCAAACTTGAGTCCACTGACTAACCGAAACACACTATAGAAAGTAATTCAGGGCTGCGGAGAAGATCGTTAGAGTGTGTTGGTGTCCATCAGGTTGCGGTGGTGGACTAGCTGGTACTTGATCTAACTGTTGGGGCTGTTATCTGGCTACAGGCTGAGGTGGGAGGAGATAAGTGGACGGCAAACTTCCTGCAGGTGGCCAGCAGCCGTTTCTGATTGGCTTTCTAGCAGCTCTAGTCGAGGCACACAGTGATCAGATGACAGGAGAGAAGAGATAATTGTATTTCAAGAGAATCAGATCACTACAGCCAATCATCTGGAAACTTGCAAACCGAAATCTTTAGTTTGAGTTAGGCTACATAATAGTGCAGCGATGACACGGATCGTAGGCTTGTGTTAATAACGTAGTTCCTAATCAAATAATCAGAATAACAATTAAAAACAATTCCTGCTTTGAAAAGCATTGTTTCAGTCCATATCCTGTTCACCGAAAAATAAACGTTCAAATAGCAATCGGCACCTAAAAGGTTGTATGAAAACGTAATGAATCAATGAAAAATATGAGATTTTATCTCCTTTTAAAAAAAAATCAAAAAGAGATGAAGAAAAGATGAAAATGAAATGAAAACGTTCTTACACCAAATTTCAGAATGATTTAAATTAGAAATGTAAGCAGACAGGTGGTCATATACTTATAATAATGGCTAAATATAGTGTATTTGTCTTCATATGCTGTGAGCCTTTTGCCAGCCAGACTGGTCATGCAGCTGAAAGTGATTGTACATGTTTTCCAGACTACATGTGATTATGTAAAACTCAGTGGTGGAACCATTTAGCTTACTTTAATAAAAGCAATACAGGGATATAAAAATAATAATTTATGAGTAAAATAATTTGCATTTAAAATCTGACCTAAGTATTATCAGCAACATATATTTAAAGTATACTTGTTAATGGCAACTTGCAGACCTCAGTTATTGGGTTATTATTACTACATTATGTGTGCAGTTTGTGCGATTAATTCTTAAGTTTGGTTAAAACTATTTTGTTCAAGCTGGAATTAAGGGAGAGAGGCTGTCTAAATTTTCTCCAAAGCTTTTGGCCACAGCAGATCCACTGTGATGCAGGTTTTGTTTTCTTAAAGCAGAGCTAGGCTGTTAAACATATAACTGTAATAATGTAGAATGCATTGACTGTGCTGGTGTAAAAAATTAACACAAGTAGGGAAAGACTCTGTATCAGCAGATACTCAGTATTAAAGGATCAGAAATAATAAGCTGCTTCATGCTGAGGCACTTGTTCAAGGGCCCCATGACACCTTCGGCCCCTGGCCCTGTGCCCAGTAGGCCTGTTCATTTATCTTTCCCTGTTGGCAAACACACACAGGCATGGAAATCGAACATCAAGTCATACTTCTTGACTCCTCTTAACATTTTCTCACACAGTTGTTGAGTTTTAGGGCCGTCTCCTCAAACCACACATCCACTGACAGTATAGCCTGGGCCTAACCATGTTTCACATATACTTTGGTCTATTTCTGTGAAGTGGCTCCTTATTGTCATACTGGTTAAAACTAAATAACACATACATAAAAATGGATGTTGTATACTTGGATTTTATTATCAGTGTTACCTGTAGGCTAGTTTGTATTTCTTCTCCTTCTCTCAGACAGGCCTTTATATTAGTTACAGTTACACTATTTCCTGAGTTTCTGTGCCCTGCCCTATGTTTCTTCACACTATCAGGGATTCAGTTTTGGTTGGGGAAATACTGAATCCTATTCTTTTTTGTTTGCCCATGTAATCAAATCTGGTCTACAATACTAGAGTCCATGTGTAAAACACCCAGCATTGTACTTTCCTCTACAAGGAACCAGGAACCCATATGCCATGACCTCAATGTTATAGCCATGGCCCTGGTTTTACGTTAAATAGGTCTTTGACTAATCAAACAGTTTGTTTATCTTTAGTAATGTATTACAAGTTAACTGCAATCCACATCCCTAACGGTGCAGCTGAATGGCGAGTGATTAACTCATCATTTGAATGTTTGGAGTTTTCCTGTGAATTTCGCACGTCAATGCAGTTGAGGTGATATAGCTATGATAATGACTGTAAATGCAAATCCCTTTAATGGCTCTAATTACATGTTTATGCCCTCACGCGCGTTTCCGCAAATTGATAACCGACAACTTTGAGAGTTACACCACAAACGGAAAAGCTCTGCTTCTGAAGACTCCAGCTGGACGTGTCGCGGTTATCAACATGTTTTACTGCCACAGGTGACTTCATTAATGATATGGTTCCAAGTCACGTTTCAGTGTTGCGTGGACGCCTGTTGCTGCTCACTGATAATGCGCGAGCTAATAGAATCCAATGGTTCGGTCCTCTGAAGCGTCTTTAAAGCGCGCGCCGCTGCCAACTTTCTAACGGCCGTAATTTAGATAAAGTGGACTCAGAGAGCAAACAGGGATATGAGCAGCCTTGAAGACATGAAAGAAATCACCACACGGCTAATATTTGGGCTGAGACAATGATTGCAGCTCATTGATCCAGCCAGCTTCCCGCGGCGTCAGACTCCTGTCCAAAAACGATTGATGACTTCTCGGCAGAGGCGCCACAGCCTGGCAGTTACCGTGAACAATTCAACAGGGTGTCTCCTGCTTACGGCTGAACATTATCCAAATATTCATGACTGCGCTGAACTATTCTGTGAATGCAAGCGTAATGTTTTGCTGATTGTAATACGGGACAAAACAAAGTAATACGGATGGACCAGCTGTTTCCCCGTGCTCCCGTTTATTGCTTAATGGGACATTAACAACAACAAATAAAACTCCATTGGTTTTAAGATGATGATTTAGAAAGATGAGAGTGTGGACCCAGACTGCTGATTAGACCTCTACCCAAGTCTGTGAGCGCGTGTGCAGACTGTGCTTGACTGACAGCTCCCACATTTTGCTTTAAAAGCTTATTTTGTACCTGCTGGACAATTATACAGTCATAATTGTCATTAGTTCCTCGAGTTTGGTGACTTCACGAACAAGCCTCCACCGAACGTACACCTCACCGGAGGGGTAGGTAATTAGAATGACTAACTGAAAAACCCTGCAAAGGGAGGGCCTTTATGTCAAAATGATAAGATACTATGTTGAGAGATAACAAGTCAAGATTTTGGCTTAACCCACAACTTTGATTGATTTAACTCACATTTGACAAAGTACTAAATGTTTAATAACGCAAACAATGTAAGCTAGTCATCAAAGCCTTATTTTGAGATATAAAGTTAAAACCTGTAAGAAAATAAGATGAAACATTTGACTTACTAGGTCATAATTATGTTACAAAAATACAGTATGACTCAGAAAATCATAAAATGACTCATTTATAATTAATTAAGACTTAAAAGAAGTAGTACTATGCAGTTTTTAAAATCATTTTACTTTTTCCTGGAGGAAATGGTCTTCCAGTTATATTTTTGCCTTGCACCATTATCATCTGCAATATGGACTACAGCCTAATTAAACCTCTCCACCTGGTGGATGCAAATAGTATGCAATAATACTATTTTCCTCTATTTCCTCTCCTGTACTGGATTACAGACACAAGGCAGTGAAGTTAGCTTTGTCATTTGAAAAAGTTTGCTTAATGAAGAAACAAAGACACTAAACAAAGATGTCTACATTTAAAAAAAAATCTCTCCCTGGGGATACCTTCACCAGGTTGCAATCACAGCTGCTGTGGCAACCATGCTTTATATCTTTCTGTTGCTAACTGTGAAGGTCAGTCAGTGTTGTAATGGGCAGGAAAAGCTGACAGTGATGTCTAGCAAAGAAATAAGATTTGTCATGACCAGCAGCCACTCTGTTGTGCATGTTGTCAGAAATATCGCTGGCAAGAAATCTTTTGCAAAGGAGACTTTTTTTTTGTTTTTATTCACTCTGCAAGTGCATGATAATTTAAATTAGACATGCAGGATATACTCCTGCTGATGAACACTATGTGGGGAAGACCAAACAAAAAAAAGGAAAAAACAGTTCAACACTGTCCTGTCAAATGTCTTTTTTAAAATTAACCAGCAAGGCAGCTCCCCAAATAAATCTTCAGTTAAATTAGCTAATATGTTACCTGCCTTGCTAAAATAGACCATACGTCTGGCAAAATGTTACAGCAGTACTCCTTTCTACAATGTTTCTGCCGATCAAAAAGATTTCCCACAACTGCTCTGCAAACAAACTACTTTAATAAAGAAATAATACAAAAATAAACTAATATTTTCAATCTTTTCATCATAAATCAGAGAATCCTGCAGTGTTTTCTCAAATGTTTAATATAACACTTTAAGTCTGTCTGTTTGACTTTAAAGTCTCAAAAGGTGTGCACTGCCAAGCAATCTTCACTAACACAGTGCATCATTTCTCATTGTCCTGTAGCAGAAATGATTTTGAAATTGTAGTAGGTATGTATAATGTTTCTATGAACCGGCCGGGGGTGAGGGCTGTCATTTACAACTACAGAATGATTTGAGACAGAGACGATGCAGCAGAATGTGGATTAGAAACAAGTACAGAGCCTAGTGATTACACCAGTCCATTGATTTCCAAACCATCAGTGCTTGTGACGTTAGTCTCAATTTGTCACACTTGCTCAACAACACGCCTTAAAATACCCAGCAGAACCTGGTGTGTTTACACAGGATGTTCTTGTCATTGGAAAAGCCAAGCAGGTGACTCATGCCTAACCGTGAACCAGACAGCAAGTTCAGGTTTTCATTTTGACCTTTGGGTCAGAGTGTGTTCCTAAGGCGCCAGCTTCTGGTGGTTTTGTACAGTCCACAGCCAGGTCTGACTCTGAGCAGGGCTGCAGAGAGAACAGGATCCGCTCCAGTGTCCACTGCTCCTCATGTAAGGCATGCTCCTCCAGGGTGAACTGACCCTGCTTGGTCCGGATCAGTTCCTTCACGTGAGCACATGAGGACAGAGCTATGGCACACAGGCAGTGATTATTCTCATGGTTAAGTGTTCTGATGGCTTTGTTCAGTTTATTGACTTTCCCATAAACAATGCTGATGAGGAAATTGGGAAATAGAATGAATTAATCTCACCTTTTCCCAGGTCATCCACCAAGCTTCTGACATAAAATCCACCACCGCACTCAATATCTGTTCCAGAAATAAAACTGTTTAACTGTTTGAATGTGGAAATGGAAACAGGAAATCACATCTGAAAGGCTTTTGTAAATACCAGAAAGAAAGAAATGCTGCATTACGCAGCGTGTGCTAACCCAGAGTGAAGTGAGGCGGCTTGAACTCTTGCAGGGTCAGGTTGTACACGGTGACTGGTCTGGCTGGTTTGGCCTCAACCTTGTGACCTTTCTTCAGCAGGACAGACAGACGCTGGCCATCTTTTTTCAGTGCAGAGTAGCTGAAATGACAGGAAATCAATAAATCACACCATATTTTTTCCTGGATATATATACACAAAATCCCTCCACAAAGTTACAAAAGTTCCCATTTTCCTTAAAGTGAAATGTCGCAACTTCCGGCTGTCTGCCTAGATCAAGTGCCTGGCTAAGAAACATGATCGCATCACACTGATCCTGGCTGTTGCCTTGAGAACAGATTTCCAAAATTATTGATTACTTGAGTATTTTCAGATATTTTTGTGCCCTAAGCTCCTTCCTGCTCCCTGACATCCTCATATGCATCATTCCTGGTTGTTCCAAGGTCCAGATTTAACGAGAAAGGGTACATTTGTCTTTGCAGTTAGGTCTCAGAGACTGTGGAATGACCTGCCTGAGGAGATCAGGGCTACAAACTAAAATGTGTTTTAGTATGCATTGCAGGGGTTTGCCCAAAGGTAAGGAGTGCAACGAATCACAAAACTCAGTTTGGATCATATCATGGTTTTGAGTCACGGATCAGATCATTTTATGGCTCAGACACCAAGGTTAGTATAGTTTTGAATTTTTCATTAGTTTAATTTTTATTTCGTTTTGACTTATTGTTTTCAATTTCAGTTTAGTTTTAATTAGTTTTTAACATTCCTTTATTTCTTAATAAGGCATTTACTGTGAAACATTTGCAGAAACAATGTTGTGGAAAACTTCCATTCATGAGATCTCACGATGCTGCACTGAGGAGTAGCTGAGTCACGTGTGACACCTAGTGGTAAAACTCAGTATAATGGTCTTTGGCTTAATATCAACCCAGTTTGAAAATGTTTACATTAGCCCAGCCCTAAGTGACAGATGCACAATACAACTCTAAAGTCCAGCTAGAAACCTCTTAAGGATGCAAGGTTCATTGCACCATTATGGAAAAACTGGGAGTTAAAAATCCCTGCTACTATTAGTTCACTCTAACACCAATTACTCTGCAAAAACTGTTTAGCTTTGAGAGTAAATTCATGTGTGAAATCTTCAATATCTTCAGCAATTAAAAAGGTCCAGTGTGTAAAACTGAGGGGGATCTATCAGCAGGAATATGTTTTCATTAGTGTATCACCTCAAACTAAGGATCAATGTGTTTTAGCAGCTTAAATGAGCCCAGGGAGCAGGTCTTCTCTCCACCATGTTGAACTGCCATTTTTCAAAAGTAGCCCAGAACAGACAAAGTAAACACTGGCTCTAGAGTGGGTCTCTCATATTTTCAAGTTTTGTGGACACTGAAGTTTCTCCTACACGCTTGGAAGAGAAGAGTGAGGGGGGAGGTATTCATTTTGGTTCAACTTCAAGGCTAAATGCCACTAAATCCCTAACCCCCGCTGAATTACGCTAACCCCTGAATGTATGGGTCTCGTTTTATAAAGGCATGTATTAAGCCGTTATGAGAAAAGAAACATATCAGTCCATTTGCATAGGCTGATTGTTATAGGTTTTGAAAAGGATAACATCTTGTGACTTTAACACATAATCTGACAGGCTCAGAAATGGAGCAGCAGTTATCCATTAGCAAGGTTTTACCAAGGTAAGTTCTTGCAACGTTGGCTGTATGCAAATTCTGTGCAAATGAATGTATGGAAAACATATTGCCCCCCTGTGCAGTCACTTGCATGTACATCCCCCTCAAAAAGGGCAAAAAAATTGGCTGCACAGGTCTGGCTTGTGTTCAGGTGTGACAGATCTCTTTAATCTGGCCTCAGAAATTCCAACTTATAGATTTTGAACTGGAGTATGCACAAATGTAGAGATTTACTTTGTACTGCACTCTGAACCCCGAATTGCCCCTGGTGGCTGTTCCGCCAGTGTATGAATGTTAGTTTCCGTTTAAGCACTTAAGCTCAGTGAGTGAATGTGTGTGTGAAAGGTGAATGCAGATGTAGTGTAAAAGCGCTTTGAGTGGTCGAAAAGACTAGAAAGGCACTACACAAGTACGGAGCATTTACATTTACATTCACTCTTAATGGAAAAGTCTTGTTGTGTCCAACCAGCAGTCCAAATCTCAAAGATATCCAGTTTACTCTCATGGAATACTAAGAAAAAAAACAAATACTCACATTTCAGAAGCTGGAGTCAGTAAATGTTTTGCTTT
The DNA here is from genome assembly GCA_024633595.2 of Lepomis macrochirus. Lineage (NCBI taxonomy): Eukaryota > Metazoa > Chordata > Actinopteri > Centrarchiformes > Centrarchidae > Lepomis > Lepomis macrochirus. The sequence continues at coordinate 27,654,172 of JALXJV020000023.1, forward strand.
AGACCCGGTTTGCATTCCAAAAAGGTGCACAGGTGATGCACCAGTGCACAAGGAGCCAATAAATCATGAGCAGTTACCAAAGTCTCTGTGGACATGACTGTAAAATAATTTCAGCACACTTACAGGGCCTCCTGACATGGTATGAGCTCTCATCTCTAAACATATATCTACACTGACTCACTGACACCTGGGTCTTTTCTTAGAACAAAACTTAACATAATGGGGGAAACTGAGTTTGAGTCATGGTAGACATAAATGCTTGAATACTAAGATTTGGTACAATGATTTGTTTTTTGTAACAATTTTGCAAGCACAAATATTCACATATTTGTCCAGTTTATTCATAACACGCTCTGTGTGAAGAGGCCTTTAACCTCCATCCCTGTCTATTAAACCTGGCAGACTAAAGACACCTCTAGAGCTACCCTGTATCCTGGAGTCAAATGAAAGCAGAAAGTAGAAGTGAAGGGTTTTTACTTTTACCTCTCACTTTTAACCACTGAAAAAAAAGTTTATGGAATCACCAGATTCCAAAGGCCTTGTCCAACTTTCTACGTACAGTAAGTTGACAAACTGTCCTAAGGGTGGTGCAAGTGAAAAACTGATGGAAGGTCCATAATGGCTTCATCCGCTGAGGAGCGTGCACATGCACAGTACATTTCGTAGCTTTAGGTTTATATTCTGTGTCTGAATGGAGACTTTGACCTGATGGGCTAAGTTAGAAAAGTTCCTTTGACATACACAATATCTTCTCTGATCAGAGCTTTTACTCACAGTGGGGGAACTTGCATGATGTCACCAGTGAAAGTTTTCAGCTTGTCCTCAATGTCCAATCTAGTTATGTGTTCTGTAGGCAAAAGGTTTCATAAATGGTGTAAAGTAAGAATGCATTCACAAAAAAGACCTGTTAAGAGAATATATTTATGAGTTAACAAAATGCAAAGTGAATGAAATGAATCTACAACAAATCAACATTTGGTGTGACCACCTTTTGCCTTTAAAACAGCATCAATTCTTCTAGGGACACTTGCACAAAGTCAGGGATTTTGTAGGCATTTTGTCAGGTGTCTGATTGAACAATTATATCAAACAGGTGCTAATGATCCCCAATTCAACATGAAGGAAAAACCCAATCAACGGAAACAGGAACATCTTAGTCTAAAGGTTTTTTTCCACAGTACAGCACATCTCTGAAAAACAGGAAAAAAGGCTCAGCCAGTGCTCTGTAGACCTTTGAGGGTTAATAATGATGTTTAAGCCAGCATTTAGTGCCAATTTAGAGCCTCTGAAACAGCTTCTTCCCAATCAACCCAAGTTGTAACATGAATACTTGTGAGGTATCTGGCCTACTGTTGTCAATTAAATTAGTCAAAAAGACCATGGCGATGATATGAAAACAAAACTCTGACTCATTGCAGGGCTTTTTTGAAGTAGCCTGGTCACGGAACGCTTGGCTGAGCCACAGTGTTATTTATTAATAAAGTTGGTCAACTTTTTTGATACAAAACATAGCCTCACGGCTGTATACAGACATATACAGCCATATTCGTAGTAAAGAATATTATAAGAATATTTTCTAGACATATAATTATCTATTATCTAATCTAAAACGACCCCACAGTGGGATTTCTGGCACAGTGCTGGAGAACTTAATAAATAGAGACAGAAACTGCAGAAAGAGAGGCATGCACACAGAGATTAGACTGCTGAATAGGATTAACTGTTCATGTGAAATTATGCAATTCGTACTTCATTATTTACCAAAGTCTTTCTCCAGAATCACACTGCCAGTGGCGTCAAGAGTGTCCGTTGCTTTCCCCAGTTCCCCTACAGCAACATATTTCTGAAAAACACACATCACTTTGTTTTCTCTGTCTCAACAAAAAATATTAAATTATACAGACAGCAAATCTTTCATTTGGTATGTTTGCACTGTCCTCAGTGAAATACCTAAAACATTAACAATAAGAACTGAGCCTACCAGCCTTAAGCCACTCAGAAAAAAGAATACACTTCAGGTCAACCACTGAGAATAAGTGAAAAGTCCAGGGAACTCAACATTAATATCTGGCTGCATGAAAACTCTACAGAGAGTTTACACTGTGAGCGACACCTTCTGCTTAACACGGATCCAAATTTCAGCATAAAAACATCGTTCAGAGCTGATTTATGTTGGATTTAAATACCATTTTCATGTTTTAAAAGATCATTTTGGGGGATTATTGTATGTACTTCAATACAATATATTATGAAGTATTCCAACTAAGTAATCTTTGGTATTTCTCAGTTTCAGTTTTGTATTTCCTGACTTTATCCAACTTTAGTCTGATTTTATCATACCATCCACTCATCCACTCCTTTTTTTAGGTACTAGGTATTTCTAGAACCGGGTATGACCCCCTTTTGCCTTCAGAACTGCCTTAATTCTTTGTGGCATACTTTCAACATTGTGTTGGAAACACTCCTCAGAGACTTTGGTCCATATTGACATGACAGCATCACACAGTTGCTGCAGATTTGTCAGCTGCACATCCATAATGAGAATCTCCCGTTCCACCACATCCCAAAGGTGCTCTGTTGGATTGAGTTCTGGTGACTGTGGAGGCCACTGGAGTACAGTGAACTCACTGGCATGTTCAAGGAACCAGTTTGAGATGATTTGAGCTTTGTGACATGGAACATTATCCTGCTGGAAGTAGCCATCAGAAGATGGTACTCTGTGGTCAGAGTGTTGTGTATTATTTTGGAGCATTATAGCCTAAATTGTTGTCATTAATTGCTAGAGTAAGGGTGGTCCACATAGTCATTATTTAAAGTGTTATTTTATAGTTTAAAGTTAGGATCACAGTGTTAAAACCCTATAGTTCTGGGTGTGTGTGCTCCTTTCTGTATCTAACTGCCCAGGCTCAACAGTTGCACATGTTTGTGTGAGTGAGCAGGTTCGTGTGCTTTGGGAGCAAAGGGAGGGAGTAGCATAAGATAGCAAAGGCAGCATAAGATAGCAAGAGGCAGCATCAAAACACCTACTGGGGAGTTTTCGAGGGTTGTGTTGCGGAACATGCATCTATATAGTCCATCTCATTTTTGATGCATACTCATGTACTCATATTATTTTATTTTAATCTATCATGTATCATGTACTCATATTATTGGTTATAATATCCTCACATATTATTGGTTGCTGTGTTTGCACGTACTTATTAATTAGTGAAACCACTGGAACTTAAGTTAGGCACCTTATGATCAACTATGATCAATTAGGATGTGTATCAATCACACATGCATTTACTGTAGCCACATATTGTCATCGAATGTGGATATTGTATGATATTGTATGGTTTCTCATATCTTTCAACATGTGTACTAGAGTGAGCTGGACATGTGAGGATGATATAAAACAGACAGGAGACAAAGGTACCAAGCACGGCACGAGCGGCTTGCTGCCACGGCTTGCAACCTATCACAGACAGGAGACAAAGGTACCAGGTGCGCGAGCGGCTTGCTGCCACGGCTTGCTGCCACGGCCGGCTGCCAAAAGTGTGAAGGGAGGACTGTTAGGTACTTTCCAGATGGTGGGACACCCACTTTGTGGGTGGAGCAAAGGCTAAATATAAGGTGATGCACGCTGACCACTGCTAGTGTTTCATCCTGACCTGCTAGGATGTCACTTGGGTTTATTCGTCCTTTTTTGGAATAAACTCTTTTGCACCGACTCTTGATCGTCTCCAGTGAAGTTTTTTAACTACGATGAATCAGCTGAAGAAGAAAACTAATAGAGTATTATTTGTTAGGTTTATTACGTTGGCGGAGGTAAGGTCCAGGCCTTTACTGGCCCAGCCTGGCCTTATTTCTGACCCGACATTTTGGCGAGGCCAGGCAGGAGGCTGAGTTCTGAGGCTGGGAGCTTCTGACCAGGGACGGACAACCTGTACTTGAGACACATGTGCACATAAATAAGGTAAGCAGAATACCTGTTTAACCGAAATTCTGCATTTTTAACTGTGTCTGAGTACTGGTTTTCCGCCCAGGTGTGAATCTTAGAGTCTCCTCAGTCTTTGTACCTAGAATATGTTTAGAATAGCTTATCAGTAATACTTATTTTTTAAATTTAATGGTGAATTAAATAGAGAATTGGAAGTGATAGAGTCGGTGATAAATTAAAAGCAGGCAAAGTGCACTAGTAACAAAGTTGCATGTATGTGTGAAATCCATGGAGCGGAAGTTGTGTCAGTTGTGTGTGTGTGATTATATGTGCTTTGTGTGTTTGATTATTGGCTTCTAAGTTTTGCTAAAGTTAAAGTTAAGAGTTTTCCAGCTACTAGCACGGATACCGCGGGTTCTTTGGGGCCAATGACCTCCAACTGGGTGTTGAAGTTCATTGGCAGTAGGGCCCGGGCTGAATGGGTGTGGTAGGCTGATGATAAGAGATTTTCCAGCTACTGGCTCGGATACCGCGAGTCTTTGGGGTCACTGACCTCCGACTGAGTGTCGGAGCTCATTGCTAATTAAGGCCCGGGCTGAATGGGTGTCGTAAGCTGATGTTAAGAAGTGAAAGAGTTAATAGCCCTTGCGAATACCGCCAGAAATTGGGGTATACGGGGTCTCAGCTGGGTGCTGGGGTCCCTTATCTCCGACTGGGATCTGAATAGGCAAGAGGCCAACAGGTCATTTGCAGATTGCCGCTGAGCTCATATCGCAGGACTCCAGCCACTTGCTGGAGCTCTTCGAACGAAGGTCAGGGCGGCGAAGGCGAATGTACCAAGATAAGTAAACCGTGGTTACCGCTGAATTTACGTCGCAAAATTCCAGCCGCTTGCTGGAGCTTTTCGAAGTGTAGGTCAGGGCTGCAAAGGCGGATGTACTACAGATAAGAAGTTTAAGTTATTTGTGTGAAGACTGGTTCTGTGTCGAGGAAGTGTATCAGTTCAGTCCTTTAAAAAGAAGTTTAAGTTATTTGTGTGTAGACTGGTTCTGTGTTGAGGAAGTGTATCAGTTCAGTCCATTGAAAACCTAGGTAATGTAAACTGAGTCCGAGTTAGGGACTGGCAGGAGTCAGAATATTAGAGAAACGTATGTGCATGTAAATATTGCTTAGAATATTTGTCTTGACAATAGTTGTGTGATAGCAAATCACATGTGTATAAAAGTGTATATAAATGTAATGTAGAAGGCCTAAAATAATAATACTAAGAGTTTGAGTCTTGAAGCTTCATGTATAAGACCATCAGATAAAAGTATAAAATAGTGATAGTTGCATATTTGATCTAATATTAAACTAATATAAAGCTTAAGGATAATAGATGCATAGAGTTGATATGGTGATATAAATGAGTATAAGAAGTTGACTGAAGGAGTTATAAAGTAATAAATATATGGATACATATTGATGAAAAAGCTAATATGGACTAGTATAGTGTAAAAGACGGCTTTGATGCAGTCTCTGATTGAATCTTGATCTATGTGAAAAATTAAGTTCTAAAGTGGCGGTCCACGCCCGAATAAAGATAAAGATGAGAAAAGAGACAAAAGGAGTTTGCTCACGTTAGCAGAGAGTGCAGCGTTTGAGAAGCACAGAGCAGAAGCTGAGGTGCAGCTGTGAGTGGGAGTGTGAGTGTGTGTCCGTGTGGGGGAGGACAGCAGGCTGAGAGAGAGAAAGGAGAGCAGTTCTGCCCCAAACCAAAAGTTAAATGAGAGTTTTGTGATCTGTTGCACCTTTATAGTATAACAACAGCGCATTATAGCAAGTTACTCATGAGTTAATAGTAACAGAAGTTATAAAAGTTTTTTAACCAATAACAGCCTGACAGTAAGCAGATCAGTTAGAAAATGATAAAAAAAAAGAAGAGTGTAGTTGAAACAGCCTACTAAAGTATTATGGTATTAAAGTAAATTTAGTTCAGAATAACAGGCTGATGACACTTTTTGGTCGAAGCAAACTAGAGATAAGGAGAGTGCATAGCATGGGTGAGAGGAGCAGGAGCAAAACTGGAAAAATGATGACATCTGATAAAGTTTGCAAATTTATTGAAACATAACAGTACAGATTGATAGGCAGCAACGTGAGGTATTATCTATGAAGGATTTACGTTAGAGAAGGGATGGAGAGCCATCAATTTTGTACTACATGTGAGAAAAATGAATTTATATTTTAATAGTTCTTAGTTTCTCAAGTACGGATTCAGTCACTGAAGTTAGTTATTTTTAAGTAAACTCTGCTTTGATGATTTGTCAGGTGAAAAGCTCCTTGATATAAAAAGAAGGGGAGCTACATGAGTTTCAATGAATTGTTTCATTCTAGTTTCTTGGTTGTGTGGCTTGACAATTAACTGTCTTCTTCTTTTTCGAGGCATGAAGGTCGTCAAAATTCCAAAGTTTCCAGAGAGTAAGTGTTCGCTCACAGTGAGTGTGCGATGGCTGTCCCAAAAGGCACACAGCAGATGAAATTAAAGGGTAAAGAGCACAAAAAAGAGAAATTAACTGCAAAGGTGGTCAAAGGAGGAAACTATGGCAGCAACATATGTGGTAACAGCACAACTAAGTAGTTAAAGATAATAAAAGACATTAGATAAGAGATAGAGAAAGCTCAGAATAAAGGGAAAATAGGGAGAAACAGTTTGACCAACAGGAAGATATAGTACTGACATATGATGTGACCTTTAGTGAGGGAAAAGTAGTCACAGAAACGGAATAAAGAGAGATCCCATCCTGTTAGATAAGATCTAAATAGATGCCCCCAGATGAAGGAACATATACAGCAAATGGAAGAAAGATAGGAGTAAGTGCATTTAAGGGCCAGTACAGGCAGAAGAAGAGGAAAAAGAATTAGGGTCTTTAAGGAGTTAGGATAAAAAGTAGAGATGGAAAAAGAGAGATTGTATTAGATAGGGAGGAGACGAGAGCTAGATATGAATAGAAAAAACAACTACTCCCGAACGAAGTGAAAAGTTAAAACAGGCGGCAGAAAGACAAACATCTGCCTACAGACCAAGGCACCTGCAGAGCACAACAAACCATGAGACAGGACGACAGCGAGACAGTACTACACCGGACGCAATGACAGCTCTGAAGTTTCATGCTGAAGGAAGAAGGCGAGAGAGCAGCTTCAAAATGGACGCAGCAGAGTCTGACTTTGAGGAAGAAGGAGGGCCAGAAACGAGCAGTGATACAGGAGGCGTTCCGCAGAGAGGCGTGCCAACCTGATGCATCACAGGCCAAAGCCCACCTCCACTGACGTCAATATCTTCTCAATGCTGAGGACGCAGCCAGTCAGATCACATCTACCATCTACAGTCGAATCATAAAATGGACAACACCACCTTAAAGACTGTGAACCTAACAGCACAAAGTTCAAAAGGTCAAGAAGACTTCACAGTGAAAATGAACTTCAGCCAAAATGCTCTTGTGAACGAGTGCTGATAGAAACATTACCAAGAAAGCTTTTTGTCTCAACATGATCAACATTACAAATGGTCAGACTGTCAGAGGCCTTGACTGCAACATTTGCTGAAAAAGAACTGTTTGCAGACTGACCTCAAAAGAGTGGGAGTAGTAGTTTTGAAAATTTGTAGAAGAAGAGAAAATAGAAAGATAAGGGAAGAAAACAGAAAATAGGGACGGATATTAAATCCAAAGAAAAGACAGACAGAGAATAAGGTTAGTTCAGGATCTATAAAATAGCAAGATATGTCATTAATAATTGATTTATTAACACAAATACACTGAGTTTTTCACTTTGGTGTCCTACTCTCCTCCAGCAGCCACCTGTTACTGAACTTCAGCAAAAAGGGATCAGAACATCAAGGAGTCCTTGTGTTTTAAAACAGAGTTTTAGGAAATGGGGATCTAGTGGGATTATTTTATTTTATTCTATTTTAGTATAAATATTTTGAAATTACTGTCTGCTCTGAATTGGTGCAGAGGAACAGCCAGCGCAGAGCTCCTCTGTGTAGCAAATACAATGACAGGCAACCTTTCAGGCTTGATTTTAAAGATGCCAAAAGAACAAGTCTCATTGAAGCCTTTATAAAGCAATTTCAGCCGTGCATTGCTACTGCATGCCTAAATTTGATGATTGTGAGAATCAAATCATGATTGACCTTTGTCATGTACTCCACAGGAGCAACCAAGCAACTGTAATGATAACATGAGACACGTGATGTTGAACACCTGTGTTAATTTGTTTTCTTTCTGTTTTTGTAGGTATTATTAGTAAACTAGTTTTAAGTATGGAAGGATTTCAGTGCACTAATGAACAATGGCGTTTTATTTGAAGATTTACTATTTGTACGTCCAACAGCAATGTGATTCAATACACAGATATACAGGTTAGAAGGGTTAAATTACAAGCAAATGGAATATTAAAGGAGAAAAATCATGTTGAAAAATATGGATATTTTCCTCAAAGATAGACAATAGTCAAAGTTTCCAAAGTACAAGAAGTAGGATAAAGTTCACTTATTGGTAATAATAAGATATAATTGCAAGCAAGGTAAATAATCCTTCACAGCCAGTCAAAGACCAGAGGAGGCCACTCTCCTATGGAGCCTCATGAGGTAGATGCAGCAGCAGGCAAGATGAAGCACAACCTGCACTACCACAGAGACAACTTTGACAATCACCAGCTATGAGTCCAAGTGAACCAACAAAAAAAGAAGAACAAGATGGACACTACAAATGACTGAGTACCCTCAAATTGGTACCCAGCCTGTTCCCCAAGAAACCTGAAGTGCCAATGGACATCATACATGTTTATTGGACATTATGAACCATTCTGAAGTGTCACATGAATGATTGTTCATAAACTATTTACAAGGTATATCTCACTATATTACAGCATGTATAGGTAGTTTAATATGTTAAGCTCATTTAAAGGGAAACTCATATAAAGGGTAATAAGGATACATGAGTAATGGAAATTCTAACTTGCTAAAATGTGTTAGCAACAGAAACAGCCCACCGCATGATTATTAATTATTTTACAACATGTAAACACTAATTTGGGTATTTTCTTAAAGGTTCTTACAAGTCTGAGAAACAGGTTTTATATGCCAAATACAAAAGGTCGCCCACTTTCAGAGGTCACAGAGTGGATGATTAAGTGTGAGGCTTCACAGCCTCAGAGGAGGGACTGTGTATTATTTTGGAGCATTATAGCCTAAATTGTTGTCATTAATTGCTAGAGTAAGGGTGGTCCACATAGTCATTATTTAAAGTGTTATTTTATAGTTTAAAGTTAGGATCACAGTGTTAAAACCCTATAGTTCTGGGTGTGTGTGCTCCTTTCTGTATCTATGTATCTTCTGTATCGAAGCACATGTTTGTGTGAGTGAGCAGGTTCGTGTGCTTTGGGAGCAAAGGGAGGGAGTAGCATAAGATAGCAAAGGCAGCATAAGATAGCAAGAGGCAGCATCAAAACACCTACTGGGGAGTTTTCGAGGGTTGTGTTGCGGAACATGCATCTATATAGTCCATCTCATTTTTGATGCATACTCATGTACT
>JALXJV020000023.1:27664169-27689106 GCA_024633595.2 Lepomis macrochirus
ATGGACATCATACATGTTTATTGGACATTATGAACCATTCTGAAGTGTCACATGAATGATTGTTCATAAACTATTTACAAGGTATATCTCACTATATTACAGCATGTATAGGTAGTTTAATATGTTAAGCTCATTTAAAGGGAAACTCATATAAAGGGTAATAAGGATACATGAGTAATGGAAATTCTAACTTGCTAAAATGTGTTAGCAACAGAAACAGCCCACCGCATGATTATTAATTATTTTACAACATGTAAACACTAATTTGGGTATTTTCTTAAAGGTTCTTACAAGTCTGAGAAACAGGTTTTATATGCCAAATACAAAAGGTCGCCCACTTTCAGAGGTCACAGAGTGGATGATTAAATGTGAGGCTTCACAGCCTCAGAGGAGGGACTGTGTATTATTTTGGAGCATTATAGCCTAAATTGTTGTCATTAATTGCTAGAGTAAGGGTGGTCCACATAGTCATTATTTAAAGTGTTATTTTATAGTTTAAAGTTAGGATCACAGTGTTAAAACCCTATAGTTCTGGGTGTGTGTGCTCCTTTCTGTATCTATGTATCTTCTGTATCGAAGCACATGTTTGTGTGAGTGAGCAGGTTCGTGTGCTTTGGGAGCAAAGGGAGGGAGTAGCATAAGATAGCAAAGGCATCATAAGATAGCAAGAGGCAGCATCAAAACACCTACTGGGGAGTTTTCGAGGGTTGTGTTGCGGAACATGCATCTATATAGTCCATCTCATTTTTGATGCATACTCATGTACTCATATTATTTTATTTTAATCTAGAAGAAGATGGCGCCGTCCTATGGCGACATAGTGCTGCTCTGTTTGTCGATATGTTTGTTAGTGTTATGTTTTCGAGTGGATTACGTCCATGGGCAGATAAAATACGAAAGGCTGGCCCTCCTTCGCATACGAGATAATATGTTGGACTTCCAACTAAAGTTGGACTCTTACGCCGAAGATGTTTGTATCGGATCTGCAGACATCAGGGTTAAACAGGGGCACGCCAACCACAAACCCCAGCGGAATTCCAGGAAACGGGGCAAAAGAGCTGGCGCTCTGGTCCGGCTTAAACGGCGGAGGCATCGAACTCCACTACCGAGTATTCTACTCTCCAACGTTCGCTCATTAGTCAACAAATGCGATGAGCTTACCATCCTCATCAATAGCAGACGGGTCATTGCAGACTGCTCCATCTTGTGTTTCACCGAAACCTGGCTTGGCGCTGGCATTCCTGACTCTGGCGGTTAACCAGGACGGCTTCACTCTCCACCGTGCCGATCGCACCGAGGCTTCTCAGAAGGTCAAAGGCGGCGTGTATGTTTTACGTGAACGAGAGGTGGTGTACTGGACACAACAGTGATCGCACAGGCCTGTTCTCCAGTTCTCGAGGCGCTCACTATAAAATGTAGACCGCTTTACCTACCAAGGGACTTTACTTCTATCATACTGGTTGCTGTTTACATACCTCCTCAAGCTACTGAGTCTGAGGCAGCCCAACAACTTTCTGCCCACATCATGAATGTAGAAAACTCTTATCCGGATGCTGCGATGTTGATTCTAGGGGACTTTAACCACGTCAACTTGAAGCAGTCTCTGCCCAGGTTTAAACAGCAGATCCGGGTACCCACCAGGTATGATAAAGTATTGGACCAGTGTTATTGTACTATTGCTAATGCTTTTCATGCAGTAGCCTGGGCTCCCTTGGGGCAGTCAGACCATAATACTGTCCTTTTGATCCCTGAGTATCGACAGAAATTAAAATCTGTAAAAACAAGAACTAAGGTAGTTAAACAATGGTCTTCTCAAGCCATCTGTGCACTCAAGGACTGTTTTGATAATACAGACTGGTCTGTTTTTAAAGAGTCGTGTTGTGATCTAAATGAATTTGCTGAGGTGGTTAATGCCTATATCAATTTTTCTGAGAATGTATGTGTGCCTACAAAGTCAGTGACTGTGTACAGCAATAATAAGCCATGGTTTAGCAGAGAGATTAAACATCTATGGAAAAATAAACATTACGCCTATAAGAATGGGGATAGAGATTTATACAAGACGGCTAAATATGACTTTGAGAAAGCTGTTAGTAAGGCCAAGGCTGACTACAGGCACAAGCTGGAAAGCAAACTAGAGGCTAATGACAATAGAGGGGTATGGGAGGGTCTGAGGCAGATTACCAACTATACTAGCACAGCGTCAGTGGTCAGTGATGATCGTAATCTGCCTGATAGTCTCAATGAGTTTTACTGTCATTTTGACAGGAACTATGGTAATGACATCACCAAACTAGTAAACATCAATACCTCCAGTCCTCCTTTTGTAATAGAGGAGGATGAGGTTAGGCTTCTACTACGTAATCAGAACTGCAGGAAAGCTGCAGGTCCTGACCTTGTATCCTCTGCTACTATTAAACACTGTGCAGATGAACTGGCCCCAGTCCTCACAGACATATTTAACTGGTCATTGAGGGAATGTACTGTCCCTCAATGTTTTAAGTCTGCTGTCATAATACCTGTGCCCAAAAAAAACATCATAGGTTGCCTGAATGACTACCGACCTGTAGCACTAACATCTGTTATAATGAAAATCTTTGAGAGAATAGTGGCTAAACATCTGTCCAGTGTGGTCAGGCTCGACCCCTTCCAATTTGCCTACAGGGCAAACAGGTCTGCTGAGGACGCTGTATCCCTATGTCTCCATTCTATTCTGCAGCATCTGGAGGTCACAGGCAACTATGCAAAGATCCTTTTCATAGATTATAGCTCGGCTTTCAATACGATATTACCCAGGAAACTTTTTCTGAAATGTCAACAAATGGGGGTCCATAATTCCTTATGTCACTGGATTTTAGATTTCCTGGTGCAGAGAACCCAAGTGGTCAAAATAGGTAATAACATCTCCAAGGTTAAGTATATTAACACTGGAGCCCCCCAGGGATGTGTTTTGTCTCCTCTTTTATATTCGTTGTACACAAATGACTGCACATCACACACTGATTCTGTTAAAATGTTTAAATTTGCAGATGATACAACAATAGTGGGGCTCATTTCTGGGGATGATGATGTTGCCTACAGGAAAGAGGTCCTCTCATTGATTGAATGGAGTTCCAACCACAACTTAGAGTTAAATGTCTCTAAAACTAAGGAGTTAGTGGTTGATTTCACGAGAAAGGGAAGCCGTCCCAGCCCTTGCACATTAATGGGGAGGTGGTGGAGCCGGTGGACAGTTTTAGGTTTTAGGTACAATGCTATCATCTTCTTTAAAATGGGATGACAATATAAACATCATTATCAAAAAAAGCCCATCAGAGGCTTTTTTTTTCTTCGCCAGCTGAGGAAATTTGGGGTAGCGTGTAAGGGTATGTTACAGTTCTACCGAAGCTACCATCGAGAGTGTCCTTACTTTTCTATTACTGTCTGGTATGGCAACTCTACTGTCCAGCAGAGGTTGCAGCTAGACAGGATAGTTAATTCCGCCTCAAAATCACTGGCTGCAAACTCTCCCCATCTGTGAGATCTACGAGGCCCGCGATTTATCGGAAAGGCCTTAAGATCCTTCAAGATGATACTCACCCTGCCAACTCCCTTTTCTCCATACTCCCATCAGGGAGAAGGTTGAGAGCTATTAAGACAAAAACCTCCCGCTTCCTCAACAGCACATACTGCAGAGCCATTAAAGCTCTAAACAGCTCCCAAAACCCGAACCAGTTCCTCAGGGAAAGAAAAGGTTCTTTTAACGAGTCTGCATAATTTGCACATTTTTTATAGCGATTTTATTGTACCTTTTATATGTTTTTATACCAACTATGTTGGAATGGGTGGTTTTTATTTATCTATTTATCTATTTATTGTAAATTGTGGATTTGCGCTCTGTACCCATATGTAAATTGTCACTTCTATCTGACATCAGCCACTTTAGCCTCCTGGACTGTTATCCAGGTATGTGGTAAGCGGTGTGTTGTTCTCTTTCTTTTTTTTTTTTATCTGCCAGTGGAAAGTGTCATCCCATGTGGGATATCGTTGTGTATATATTTGTTTTATGTTCTGGACGTATCTTGTTGATGTCTTGTTATGAGCACACTGAAGCAAATCCCTAACAACTTTCACCGAGTTGTATGGCAATAAAGTATTGAAATTGAAATTGAGAAATTGAAATGTATCATGTACTCATATTATTTTAATCTATCATGTATCATGTACTCATATTATTGGTTATAATATCCTCACATATTATTGGTTGCTGTGTTTGCACGCATTCTATTAATTAGTGAAACCACCTGGAACTTAAGTTAGGCACCTTATGATCAACTATGATCAATTAGGATGTGTATCAATCACACATGCATTTACTGTAGCCACATATTGTCATCGAATGTGGATATTGTATGGTATTGTATGGTTTCTCATATCTTTCAACATGTGTACTAGAGTGAGCTGGACATGTGAGGATGATATAAAACAGACAGGAGACAAAGGTACCAAGCACGCACGGCGCTTGCTGCACGGCTTGCAACCTATCACAGACAGGAGACAAAGGTACCAGGTGCCGAGCTTGCTGCCACGGCTTGCTGCCACGGCCGGCTGCCAAAAGTGTGAAGGGAGGACTGTTAGGTACTTTCCAGATGGTGGGACACCCACTTTGTGGGTGGAGCAAAGGCTAAATATAAGGTGATGCACGCTGACCACTGCTAGTGTTTCATCCTGACCTGCTAGGATGTCACTTGGGTTTATTCAGTCCTTTTTGGAATAAACTCTTTTGCACCGACTCTTGATTGTCTCCAGTGAAGTTTTTAACTACGATGAATCAGCTGAAGAAGAAAACTAATAGAGTATTATTTGTTAGGTTTATTACGTTACGGAGGTAAGGTCCAGGCCTTTACTGGCCCAGCCTGGCCTTATTTCTGACCCGACAAGAGGGATGGACCTGGTCAGCAAAAATCCTCAGATAGGCTAGTCGTGTTTACAAAGGAAAATCTCACCCACATCATTAAAGCCCCACCACCAGCTTGAACTGTTGATACAAAGCAGGATGGATCCACGCTTTCATTTTGTTAACACCTAATTCTGACCCTACCATCTGAATGTCTGAGCTGAAATCGAGACTCAACAGACCAGGCAACATTTTTTTCCAATCTTCCCCGCTCTGATGCTCGGTTTGAACAGCAAGTTGTCTTGACTATGTCTTCATAGACAACAACAGAAATGTCAAAATGGAAACACAAATTCTTTTTAAGCACACCAATTTCACAATTAAGCTCATTTAGCTCTTGTTCACATAACTCACCTTAGAACCAGCCAACATTGTACTGAGCATCTTTGTGCCATTCCCAATGCCAACAACTGAAAGGAACAGAGACAGTGTTAAGAGTCTGATGTTCTGATCGCATACCCAAGAGGTGGATTCAAAGTTAGTCTTTTTAATACCAAATTTTCTCTTTGTGTTTCCACAGACAGTGTTTCATTGGTGGAGCTACAGTAACGAAAATGTGAATTTCGTACTGAAAAGACAAACTTTGGAACTTGATGTTAGCTTCGGCTGAACATAATATTGTTAGCACAAAAACAGGACGGTGGATTTAGCCCCCCAGCTATTAAATTAGAGGCCTGCACCTGGATGGAACCGGGACCCTTACCCAGCACACCACTAGCAGCGCTGTCCAGCGTCCCTCCGTGCCCCATCTTCAGGCTCTGCTTCTTCCTCTTCCGCGGGTTGGGGTTTAGAACTCCAGCTTCTGAGAGACAAGTGATACAAACACATTTCACCAGCTTCAACAAATGAAAATATAAGGCATTTGTTATAGTTTAAATTGACTTATATCCTGATTGGTATGGTTTTACCTTTGAGTAAAGCTTCTTTGAGTGCATTTAACACGTCTGCAGATGTCGGCCCTTGTTTTTATATACAGCAAACAGTCCATTTAAAGCCTGTAGTTTAGACAGAGAACTAGTGATCGGAGCCGCAGTGCTGCTGATGTTTCCTGCCATGCTTGTTTTATTCTTCTTCGGCCAATATTCTTCTTCCTCTACTTGTTGTGTTGCCGACAGCAGCTAAGCGACCCCTAGTTATATTCCGCCATCTGCCGAATCGGAAGCTAACTTCAGCGTCGTATCAGTAAGTTAGTATTTCCTGTTTGGGCTCCAAGCCAAAACAACACAACGGTACAGCATGACATCATGCCACCTTTTTACTGACAAGGTTGATTAAGTGCAGCTTTAGTTATCAGTTAGTTATCCTCAACCAGGACGAGGTTAGATGGCTAAAACATGCTTACGTTTCTGAAACTACACTGACCATGATGCTTTGCGCCCCAAAAAAATACACTTCCTAGTTACTGTGTCGCTTGGCTTCCTGTCAGCTGTGCTATCGGCAACAACAGTAACTGCTAGGAAGATGTTTATACTTCGGTGAGGTCTGTGTTTTTTAGATAACGTTATTGTTTTTTCAGGGAAACTTCCTCAGAGACTTCTTACTTTGATAGTCCTGCACGAGGCTTTGACTCCGTGGGGTAACGTTAGATATAATGATACGCGGCGCTGTCATTCAAAATTTGGTAATATAATTTTAGCTAGCTTATCAACACATAACACATAAAACAAATAAAACTTAATTTTCTAAAATAATCATATTCTGATTCGGCACACATGTGATTCCACCAATCAGCATTCACTT
This sequence comes from Lepomis macrochirus, assembly GCA_024633595.2. Classification (NCBI taxonomy): domain Eukaryota; kingdom Metazoa; phylum Chordata; class Actinopteri; order Centrarchiformes; family Centrarchidae; genus Lepomis; species Lepomis macrochirus. The sequence goes on from JALXJV020000023.1 coordinate 27,670,846, forward strand.
CATTGAATTGGACGCTTTTGTCACAATGCTTGCTTCCGCCAACTAACGTTAGCTCGTGTCGGCGCTAAAATAACTGTCCAATCAGTTCTTTACGTTTAAATTGAAAATTTTTATGGGGTTTAACATCGTGGCATACTTACAAGGTTCCCTCTAGTATTTAGCAGCAGCAGCTAGGTTATCTACATTTTCTGATTCACTAGATATTTTTCATTGATGCTGGTAGCGGGTTGATTGTAGTGACTGAGGGGAGTAGCTGGTTTTAGGTTAGAACAGAGATGTTGTGGGTTAATGATTAGCCTTGCTGTCCATTACAGTGACTGTCAGTGCCTAACAAGTCTGTACCTGAGACACAACCATAATAATAATGTTCCTAATAAAAATATGTCCTCTTGGGTGGTTGACCCGGTAGTTAGGAAGCACCTGCCACACACAAGAGGTTCATGCAGTTTGACCTCACCAGGCAGCTGATTACTCCTGGTTGACTTAAGTCCTCATGCATCCACTTCCACTTTACATGATTAAAACACTGGTCTTGCAGAGAGAATGGGGTGCAGTTTGGATGTATTCGATGAAGGACAGGCGGAATCATTAGAATGGTGTTGCCCATGTGCTGTAAAGTTAATTTTCACTACTGCAAGAACCATGATTTTACCAAACACTGTTTTCATTGCTCAATATGGATAAAATGTCAGTCATTTTCTCAATTCTCCTATAAAACATTTGTTCCGGGAAGAAATACCCATCATGATTTCCTAAAGGCCAAGGTGATGTCATCAAATCTCTTGTCCAACCAACAGTCCCAAACCAAAAGATATTCGTTTTTAAACGAGCAGAGAATCCTCTGTAGCACTCGCAAATCTTTGGCTTTTTTGCTTGAAAAATGACTTTATCAGTTATCAAAATAGTTGCTGATTAGTCCATTATTTATCTTATTTCATCCCTAGTCTGTAAATCTTTTCTTCTCCAGTTAACAGGACAAGTCACAGAGGAAAGAAGGAAGAAGTAAAGACAGTGAGGATAAGGAGATTCTGGTGACCCAGAATGGAGGACTTCCGGCAGACATACCTGTGTCTGTGTAAGGAGGCAGGCGTGGAGCCTCAGGAGAGTGTTGTGGCTCAGCTAAGGGAGAGCAGAGCTGTTCTGGGCTCTAGACTGGACCTGAGTGGACAGAGCCTGTCTACAGATACCTGCTGTGTGCTGGCCAAGGCTTTCCAAAAAGATACCACCTTTACAGAGGTCTTGCTCAGTGACTGCATGCTCAGTGAGGAAGGTGTGTAAGTCTGAAGATCAACAGCCTATATGTAGCCTGGTGTTTTACATTGTAAGTTGCTTAGTCTAACTGCAGGTGTCGGTTAGCATTCATATAAATGCTATATTTGCTTGAGACATCTTGATTTCCCAGTTTAAATATTATGACTGATGCAGTAGTTTGCGCAAATACTTGGCCAATAAAAAAGGCACATTTCTGGCAATAGACGTCATTGCAGTGTGGTTGTTCATACAGCTTGTTACCGTCTGTCACCGAAAGCTGCCTCAGTCTGCCTGAAGTTGCTGCTGCAAACTCATCTGAAGCACTTTAATTTGTCTGACTTTTAAAAGTGAAAGTCTGCGTCATCAAGTTGTTTTATTGTCATTATCATTAAATCCCATGCATTGACCAAAACCAATGATGTGTTAGTCTGTTAATACTTTAGGCCCTGTGTGTGGCTCTCGGCCCCCAGCCCGTTTGTTCCGTCTGAAGATTTAAAGCTTTAAAAGCATAAGACAGGCTCACTAATATACCATTATTTTTATTAACCATTATACAAACAGGAGGAAATAGTACATTTATTAGTGGCAGATGAATCCACATCTGGTGCTCTAGTGAGTATTTGGAGCAGCAGGACGGTGTGTGTGGAGTAAAAATAAGGAAATAAGATAAGTCAAACTTCAGATACACACAATACGTGTAAGTAGGATCTATTTGTTCTTGGTTTAGCTCTGCACATGGGATATAATGCAAATAAGTCATTATGGATAACAGTGTCTGCTTTCATACTTGTGTGTGACTCTCAGGTGCCAAGGTACTTCTGGCTGGACTGTTTGGCAACACAACTGTAAAAGTCCTGGATTTGAAGGTAACACCTGTCAAACTGTCTCCATTCTCAGACACTAATGGATTTTATTTCATGATACATAGTATCGCTAGTGAATTGATGCAAAACTTTGTTCACAGGGGAATAACCTGAGATCGACAGGGGCTGAGGTGTTGGGAAAGCTGCTGGCACGTAACAAGTATCTGCGTAGGTGAGAGTGATGCTCTTCATGTGAGAATATTTTTTGGGGCTGCAAAAAGAAGACGTGTATTTTTATGTTTTAAAAAATCCGGTCATTATGTCAGCTGGAGGCTGCTGTGTGGATCATGTTAGTGTGTGATGTAGTTTTTGTGTCATGAAATAGGAAAAAAATAACATGAATTCAAACTAAATGATCTCAATTAAAGGTCTGCTTATTAGCTGCTTTCAGTACTTTCATCTACAACTCGTGGTCTCATGCATCAGCTGATATAGTTTGCTCAGTTGTCATCACATGACCTAAGTATGATAGGACTGATGAAGACCCTGAGATGTGGTTGAAAGCTTAACTCTTAAGCAGGCAGAAGTGGTAAATGAGTTGTTAAAAATGTTAGAATGTTAATTTATCTTATTTGCAACCAAGTAAAACATTTTCAATTTTTTACAAATATTTTGTATAATTCAGATTTCAGGAGTTCCAGGATACGTTGCCAAATTAAGGTCAAAATAGTCAACATTCGAATGTTTCATTTCATGAAGAGAAGAGATACGTTCTTGTTTGTCAAAACCACTTACACCACATGAACTAGTTTTTAAAATGATTTCATCAGTTCTATCAAAGTATAGGCTTCCCAGAACACCTGTACCATAACTATGCTATTCTGTGTGCATATAGATCTTGAAATAAAAAATCCATAGTTGTAGGTACTGTGCATTGCTCATACAGGTACTGAACATCATAATGACTCTTGAGGTAAAATGTGGCATTGCAGACTGAAGTTAATGGTTAGTGTGCTACCTTTACTTTAAAACATACAACAAGTAATATGTGCAATAATGCACATAGTATGGTCTTGGCTGTCAATTTTGAGCAAGTTCATAAGCTCAATGGTTCAGTGGGGTACGCTCTGAAGCGTACCCCACTGAACCATTGAATACTGTGATAAGAGTTTTGGTATAGGTTACTCTACTTGGAAGTACCTGTTACTCTCCTGTTGCCCACATTGATCTGACCAATCACAGCACTTATCTTCTATTTTAATTTAACCAATAATCTTGCCTAAATAGGATGGTTGCTTGGTCTGCCCTTTGCCCAGTGACCTGAGAAACATCTAAGTAATTGAGCGTATTAAGTTGGAGTGAAACAGAATCATTTTGTGTCACGTCTGCGAGTTGTCAGAAAAGATTTACTAATCAAATTTGACTGCTACTACATTTTATTAAAGCCAGCTAACAACTCTTTTATCTCCCAGGAAAGGGAAACATAAACATGATTTTTAACACAAAAATAACCCCACGCTGCTGCAAAAGAATTAGACAGTGTGCCCATTAACACAAGATGCTTAACCCTCATGTATACCTTTAACATACTGTGTGCAGGCTGGTGTTGGAGTGGAACGCTTTGGGGGTGTGGGACTGAAGCCTTCGCTCTTTGTGAGGGCTTGGCCTCCAACAGTGTGCTGACACAGCTGGACCTGCGCAACAATCAAATCAACCACCATGGAGCATCCGAGCTCGCTCTGGCACTCAAACGCAACAACACGGTAGAAGTGCTAGGTACGCACAGTGAAATGAGTAGAATGACCCCTTCACTGTCTAGGTGTCCAAGAATCTGTTGAAAATGAAGTGACATGAAGTTCCTGCTGTAAGTTCTTTCTTTTTTTGTCAGAACATGGCTTTCATTGTGAGTCAGTATTTTGACTGGCTAAACTGGGAGATTGTACATATTTTACTGGGAAAAAATGCAGGTGGCTCTGTTTGCTATTAGGGCAACAATTTGATGAAAATGTGTAACTGTGATTGGAATTTATATTGTGATTATTTATCATGAATTAAACTCCAGATCTGTATTAGTGGTCTACACAGTTTTGAAGTACATAAAGTTGGATCAAGGACAATCACACATTTATATTATTTCTATTTCTACCTGAAATCAAACAGATAATCATTTGCAGCTAGTTATACTTTTGGAATAGATTTAGAAAGATATTACAGTAGTATACTTGACATTACACAATTCAGTTCAAATGCAATCTGGTTTCTTGCAGTTTGGCAAAGTACCTGAATCAGTGTTAAATAGTTATAAGGTACTGCTCAGTAAATTTACTGGTGACAGTTGTCGTGTACGTTAATAGAAAACCTGTAAATCATTTCCCTCACTTGTTATTAGTCCTGACTCAAACAGGTTTTTTCAATGGCTGATGCTGATATTTAGAGAGCAGACAGCCAATGGCTGATATTACTGACATCAAAACAAAGAAAGGGTATGGATAATTCCTATATTCCACGCAGAGTACAGTCTAATATACACATTATCTTAGCCAGTCACGTGTCATTTAGATGAAATTTGTATTAACAGAAATAGAAAGATACATTGGGATTCATTTCAGGGAGTGTGGAGTAAATTTGTCAGAAGTGACACAATGCAGTTACATTATTATCTAAAGAAAACAATATATATTTAACGATAGCTGTAATGGTTTTACTTTAGATCAGCTGTCGTTTAGGATGATTTATCTACTACTCATTATTCACGCTGGGGATGAGAGTGGGACTTGGGCAGCGAAACCATGCCTGTAGTCTGGACTGATGTAGAAAAAATGTCTGCTTTTAATGTTAAAAAATGTGTAGAATGATTAATGTAATCCAGAACTTTGAGTGGGCCGTGACAGATTCTTGTTGTATTCTTATGTATATTGCCTGACTGACTGATGGCCTACTGAAGCCTTTCTCACTGACTGTGTTGGCAGATCTGAGGTGGAACAACATCGGTCTGTTAGGTGGCAGGTCTCTGCTAGAGGCTCTGCAGAAGAACAAGAGCATAGTGCAGCTGGAGATGGCAGGAAACAACATACCTAGTGATACTCTGAAAGCACTTGGTAAGGTGTGTGTGTGTGTGTGTGTGTGTGTCAGTACAACATATTTTAAAAGTGAGTAAACATTATTTGTGTGTTGCACCCCCCCCCCCAATGGGCAGCTGCACTCTGGATCCATGTTTCTTTGTTTCTCTCTCATTACCATTTTGATTCTTTTGTTTAACCCCTCAGAGCAGTCTACCGGCCATAACTCAGACAGACAATCCACCCTGAGAGAGAGCCGCAGCAGGACCCATGTACTCAGCAAGGAGATTCATACGCTAAAGGAGGAGAAGGGCCGGCAGGTAACCCTCATAATGAAGAATGAAATCGTTCTGATACAGAACAGGATGAACGCTGTTTTAAAACTCACTAAAACTAACAAAAATATCTCACTTATGAATGAGGTTTGACGGTCTGTCAGTCCATCACTTAGGTCCTGACGAAGACACCTCAACAACTATTAAATAGATTGTCATGACATCTTGCATAGTAGTTATTCATGGCCAGAGGATTGATCCTGATGACTTTGGTGATCCCCTGACTCATCATCCATTAACACCAGCAGCTCAAAGTTTTCAATTACCCTGTCAAATCTCACAACAAAACATCTACTTGATGGATATGGATCAAAACTGGGTACAGACATTCATGGTTCCCAGAAGATGTGTCCTGTGGACTTTGGTGATCTTGTGACCTTTCCTTTACAAATAATGTGTAAAACTACTGACATTCCCATTACCCTCAGCTGATGTAGTAGTAATCTAATGACTGATCATATAATCAACGTGCTAAGATGCTCAATTACGATTGGGAAAAAATGAGCGTGTTATTACTTCTATAAGGTAGGCGAATACTCCACAGACCGCTGTGGGAAATAAATTTCTCCTGTGTGGATTAGGATATGATATAAAAATGATAAAATTAAATTTTATAAATGGTAATTCTGTCAGAAATAATGGGGTCGGGAGTTAGGGATGTCCCGATCAGGTTTTTTTGCCCTCGAGTCCGAGTCATTTGATTTTGAGTATCTACCGATACCGAGTCCCGATCCAATACTTCTATAATACTTAAAAAAAGAATAAAGAAGAGGGAAAAAACAGATCCAGGATGTTCCTTTTTTTAAAAATTCACCTTATTTTAACATTCAACAACTCTGTTAATAAAAAGAGCACTTCTGTGCGGTAGCTTGAACAATCAAGTAGTAAATAACATAAATTCTTCATTTTGGACTTTAGTGCAAATAAAAATATGAAAATATATATACATTTATATCCGAGTCCTGATCGGGAGGTAACGTCCGATTCCGATCGAGTCTGAAACAACGTGATCAGGCCCGATTTCCGATCTTGTGATCGGATCTGGACACCCCTATCCGGATTCCTATCGGGAATTAGAGAGGTAGTTCTGCTTCTTCTGTTCTGGTAAATATTATTTACTTACTAAACTAGACTCCTGCCACACACCCCTAAAGGCAATGTCCTGCCACAGACACATTCTTTGACAGTAACATCCACCGCTGCACCATCTGTTGTTAATGAGAATGGCAGTCCCCCCCTCCTTTACCGCTCTCATCTCAGTGAAACAGGTACATTATACTGAATACTGAAAGAGCGTTGTAGCTCTTTCAGTATTCCCTCTGACTCCTCACATTTCCCGATTATGATGGAAGGCACATACAGGTGGTGTCTCCTCTTTTTGGCCCGTTGCTTTTACCACGCTCTGCAGACACGGTACTTCCTCCTGGGGAAGGCTATACACACAAGACTTTGGTTGGAATATCACTTATTATCACTTATTATTTATTAAGGTTTACACATTTAGGATAAAGCTTGTGACGACTGTGGCTGTTCCTCCTCTCTTTCAGTTCTTGAGCCTGATGGAAACCATCGACAGGCAGAGGGAGGAGATGGGACGCTCCAACAGGTGAGAGGAGGTGTTGCTGTAGACCTGTGCCCTACCTGTACACATTCTTCATGCTATATTCACCGCCATACACACATGGCAAAACATTCCTGCAGCACACCTGGATACCTGGACTCTTCCTCACTGCCACCGATGTTCCCCATCTCGCTGTCTAGCTCCACCCACCGCTGTATAAACTGGAACCCAGTGTTTTTCTCGCTGGCCTTTCAACATCAGATAGACACTGCATGTTATGTGTCACATACATGTTGCGATCACTGAATTACTAAACTAAAGTGTTATCAACCCATACAAACCTGATATGTTCCCTGTCAGCCGCCATCTATTAGCCCCTGTTCTATCAAGCTATCTCTGCTAAATGCTAGCTCTGTAGCCAACATATCAGTCTTAATTAATAATCTTATATCAATCAGTGAGATAAAAGAGACGGGGGCAGAGTCGCCACCATCTACAGTTAGGCTGGAAAAAGGTAGAGCTGTGTAAGTTTTAACAGGCCTCTAAAACTCTTGAATGGAGATTTTAACATTCATATTAATAGCACTCACTCTAAGGTTGGAATTCATGAATCTACTTGAAAGCCTCGAACTTACTCATGCCACCCACCAGCATGGCAATATCCTTGATGATGTGAGCCGCTTGTTTGCTTTCATCGACAACTCAACTAGCCCACCAAACGAAGTTCCTCCACTCAAAGTTGAAAGGAAGTCAAGCAATAAAACATCTGCATGGATATACAACACTGTCCATGAGCTCAAGGGATCATGTAGAGCAGCAGAAAGAAAATGGAGGAAACCAGGACTGGAGGTCCACCGTAGTATTTACAAAGAATAGTCACCTATAATAATTCTACTTTTCTTAGGTCATGCTCCCCCCCCTACCCTCTAAGCTAAGCCTCTGCCCCTGGATGTGAGGAATTTGTTATTTTCTTTAGCAATAAAATCACAATTATGAGAGCTGGCTATTTATAACTGCCGGCGATGCATGCACTGAACCCTGATAAAAGCGGACAACCATGAGCAAATTCACCAGCAACTCAAGCCCAGAACTGAGGTTAAAACTGTATTAACACAGCCCTTGAAACTGGAGTTTATCCTGAGACTTTCAAAACTGCTGTTTTGAAACTTCTACCGAAGAAGCCTAATCTAGACTCTGGAATTCTAAGCAATTAGGGCTGTATAAAACCTTCCATTTTCAAGCAAGGTACATGAAGAAGTTATTTTCCACCAGATAAATATCTTTCCAAGTGTAATCATAGCACAGACTACTCTCACATAGACAGTTATTGATTTGAGACTTCGTGCTGATGCCAGAAAGCTTGTGGTGGTAGATTTAAGTGCAGAGACAGTAGACCATGAAATACTCCTATTCTGCCTTACATGGTTAGACAGATGTGATGGCCTGGGACCAGTACAAATGTATGTCAGGCAAGTCTATTGGCCAGTTGCTCTGTCTACAGCTGCCACGTCCTAAACTATCTCCAATGGCAACTGTTTAACTGTCCAAGACATGAAATCAAATGAAACAAATCTATATTAAAATCTTTAAAATGTTAAGAGAAGAAAATGAATCAGTTCATTGTTGTTTGAATGAATTATTACAAAGTATTTACGATTCATCGAGTAACAGTTTTATGGAAACTTTTTTGATTGGAGGCCGTCTACAGAAACATATAAGACGTCGTGGACTAAATTTAGAATTTCTCAGCATTCACTCACTACCTTCCCTCTTTTCTGCCATATTTAATCAACTGAGGTAAATGTTTTCATCCACTAGTAATCCATCTTTTGTAGAGCCATGGCTGCACCTTCAGTATTCAAAGTAAGAGGTGCAATAACAGGGCCTGCTACTAGTTGTTTAAGATGACAGTGACATCTAGGATGGTTTACGGTTTAAACTTGATGTGTAATGTATATATAGTGCAATTCATGAGAGAAAAGCTCAAGCCATGTTCTAGTTTGTTTTAAATTCACTGTGGGCCATTTAAAATCTGGAGTGGGCTGCAGTTTAATTGTTTCCTGCTTTTACTCCTTTTTAAATGGAAAACACTTTGTGCTGCATGTTTTGCAGAAATGTTCTATTTAAAAGAAGTTTAGTATTTAAAATATATATAATTTGTATCCATGCCCTCATGGCCATGACCTTGTAACCTCTTCTCTGTTTGATTAGGTCCACCTCCATTCAGATAGGCCAACTCCAGGAAGCTCTGAATGAGAGGAAGTCTGCTGTCAACTCTCTCACTGCCAAGTAAACATCTTTTTCTTTATTCCACATTAACAATATGAAGACCAGCACACTCTGTGGATCTGGTGTGTGTAATTTAAGGAACTTTAATCATTTTTTCAGTGAAGCTCAAGGTTGGATGAAGGGACTCCAGTATTAACCACAGTATCGCTGACCAGCCATAACATTATGACCACCTGCTGGTCATTTATGTTAAACAAGGAGCTTGATTTTATTGTAATTCTAAGCGTGAGTCCTGATTCAGTTTGTTGGTAATAGTCATCAAATGTATTTGAGCAAATCAGTTGTAGAGAATTGGGCTTGCATGCATAAGTTTAAAAAAAATGCAGAAGAAGAAAGGAACGTCTGCTGTACCATTCCTGATTATTTACACAAAAGCATAACAGCTTTAGAAAACATTAACTGTGCTTTCAAAACAAGTGATTGTGAGTTATTCAATGTTGTTATTCTTGATAATATTTATGAATTCAGCACTTTAGATTGGTTTCGTAACTGATCTGGAAAACCTGCCCAAACCAATATGTATAAATAAAACTATTTTTGAATTATGCAGAGTCAGGCAGTGACAAGATGGCGACGGTCAGAGACGACCACATTAAGCTCCACTACTGCTCTTCAAGAAACCTATGGGTGACGTCAGGGACACTATGTCCATGTTTTATACAGTCTGTGATTATAACCGACCAGTGTGCTGTGTGTAGAGGTGTGAGGTTATTTTGCACATTGTTTAATCAGTGTACACACTGCGCTCGGGCATTTCATCAGGTCAGAGGTGCTCTGTTGCCTTCGGATGACTGCTGGGATGCTGCCGTATAAATCAGCTGTGGACAACTTTAAGATTCACCAATTTATAAATCAGTGCAGACGGCTTGACCGACCTTCCTGCTATAACTAACATTAAACATGTACATAACATTAAATGTAACTTTTTAAAGCCGATTTATACACATCTACTAGATGGAGAGTGAGTAAAATAGGTTATTGTCATTTTTTTCCACTGTAGTTTTTATTGATTATTTCATCATGTATAAACGTAAAACCAACAGATGAACATGTAGACAGACAAACCTAAAAAATTAATGCAAAAAAAAAAGGTTTTTGTTTTCCACTCTCCTTTCTCAGTGCTGAATCAGGTGTCATTCTTTTGGGTCCTGAATAATGTCAGTTTCTCCCATTTTTCTTTCACCCGTGCTTCATGCAATCTCAAACGACATGTCAGTTTTTCCACTATGTCCTGGTTGGAGGAATCCAGCTTCCTCATTTCCTTGTGATAGATTTTCTACCTATTAACAATTTTGACCAGAAACCTGTCCCTTATTCATATATTTTCTTAAGTAAATTTAAGAAAGCACAGATAGAATACTGTGTAATTCATATCCTAGTATCTTTGCAAAATTTTGTTAACCAGTTTCCAAAACATTAATCACTTGTGGCATTTCCAAAATATATGGCCGTGATCTGCATCTACTCTACACTCTCTCCAGTATAGTAGAGTTATGTTTAAATATTCACTTTTTACCTTGGGCATGATTTTAGAGATGGATCAGATCCTTTTAAGTATTATTCCATCATTGCTGTCCATTTGCTACAAGGATTTAGTTTGATTTGACTGATAAAATCGAGTATGAGAGCAAGGATACAGTTTGTATTCTGATGGTGTGATAAACAGCTAGAATGTTAACTTCTCTATTCCCACACACAGTGCAGCAGCAGCGTTTCAAAGATGAACTCTGCAAATCGCAGTGAAAAAGGAGACATGTGCTTAAATTTGTCTTTTGTTTGGGTTTCAGTAGAAATGAAGGGGAGACCCAGCAAATATTTGTGTACGGGAAATGCAATGTGATGTCAAACCCCAATTTCTACCTAGGTTCCAAATACTTTGAGCGGCCTCATTTGAATGAACCTGAGTAACGAGGACCAGTCCTTTATCCAATGTCCACTGGATATCTTTTCACCTTGCTCACTTGCATTCATTAAAGAGCAGTAAGAAGCACACGCAGAAACTCTGGTAACATGGTTTGGTGATGTCGTGCAGACTGCAGATGACAGAGGTCACCTCACCCTCTCTGAGCAGAAAACCATAACTTGGGAGAGCTGCTGACGCGAGTGAAGGCTGAGAAAGAAGAACAGAGGGAACGACAGAGCAGAGAGAGGAAGAAGGAGCAGGAGGTACAGGAGGCGACACTGCAAAAACAAGTCACTTCACCTCAAATGGGATTTTTTTTTTTTTACAGGAAACAAGATTCAAACAGATGTTAGCTTGGCTTACCTTTTTCATATGTGATTCTGCCTATAGCTAGCTCATGAAAGCTTACGTATGTGTTTGTAAATTGAGGAAAACACCTTTGCTGCTGGCTGTTTTTACAGGCTAAAACAAGGTCACATGATCATGAAGATTCAGCCTTCAAAGCTCAAAGAGAGACAAGCGTGTTGATCTTATGAGCAAAAGATAATCTTTGTGAAGAATCTTTATCATGCTTTTCATAAATCTATAATGGTGTTAATGCAGGCTGACAGGCTGAGACTGTTAAAACGGGTGTCTGATAGGATACGAGTGACTCCCCCTTTGCTTTTAACCAGAAACTGAAGTCTTGCTCAAGGACAATTCTCTCCCCAGTATCTCGTGAGAGGCAAGTTTTTGCAGAAAGACAACAGTGGAAGGGATCCTTTCTATGATGTTGTTAGACACCTGGTATAACAGTCTGAGCCTGTCGGTGGCAAAAAGAAGCACTTTTTGTGGACGTAATTTTGACGGGCCACTGCAGCTGTTTCAGCTGCACGGCTTTTGCACCTGTTCGTCATTTCAACGTGAAAATTTTTAAAGTTTGTTTTTATTGCTGTCTGCCAAGAAACAATAAAAATTAGCAAATCGTTTTCAGGGGAGTTCCATGTAGATCCTCCATATTTTGAACCCTGATTCCACATCTTCAAATCACTTAATTTGTTAGTTATTATATTCACATATGCAAGTAGAATCAAAGAGAGAGAAAAAAAAACAGTGTTCCGTGTTCTGCAGTAACTGGTGTCTGTTTCCATCTACAGTCAGCTGAGTCACTAACCTGACCAATGAAATTCTGCTTAACAATAACACATTGTGACAAGTTAGTTGTCAATAATAATATATGCTTGTTGAGATATTGCTGTCACAGATGAATGTACCTCATGTGTCTCCATCCTGCAGGACAGTGTACTCAGAGAGGGCAAACTCCTCAGAGAGATCCAAAACCTGACAGAAACCAACATCCAGCTCAGGAACAAAGTAAGAGTAATATCTGTTCTGAGCAGTGTGAATTTATATCAGCGCATTTGCACCAAAATGGTATATGCCAATAAGTAACACGCACACACAGACCAAAGTTGTGTTATGAGCACTGTTAGCGTGTTAACCTAAAGTTTGTGTGTGTATTAGGTGGAGGAGGTGGAGTGCAGGTGTAAGAGTCAGCAGCAGCAGATATTTGAGCTGAAGCAGGAGCTGACTAACAGCACAGCAGAGCTCAAGGTGCGACTAGCACAGGCAGAAGGTAACACACACACACACACACACACACACACACACACACACACACACACACACACACACTTTTAATTGCAGATACAGAAGGAGAATGTCATTTTTCTCACAACAACCCATTAGAGATTTTTTCTGGTTCCAGACCGTCTGGAAACAGAGAAGAGACGATACAAGCAAGCTCTGGAGGATATGGACAGTCTCCGCCAGAAGGAGGTGCTCTCAGGGACACTTTTCTTCCACACACACATACACACAGCAAGAGATGCTGTAAAGTAATACATCTCTCAAAAATGTATACACAGTCTATTTCAGCTTTTATTTCCTGGTATTCATGAATGTGAACCCAAATGTCTTCAGTGAACAACAAAAACAAAGGAATTACCTTACCGTTCCAATACTTTTGGAGGGAACTGTAGATTCTATTTATTAATTAACAAAACACAAAGTGAGTGAACAGAAGAAGAATCAAATCAATGTTTGGTGTGACCACCCTTTGCCTTCAACAGCATCACTTCTTCTGCACATCGTTTTTGAAGTAACCCAGCAGGTAGGCCAGCCCGAAGATCTTGGAGAACTCCCCACAGAGCTTCTGTGGATTCAGGCAGCCTCAGTTGTTTCTCCTCTTCATGAAATCCCAGACAGACTGGATGATGTTGAGATCAGGGCTGTGGGGGCCACACCATCACTTCCAGGACTCGTTCTTTCCCTGAACAAAGTTCTTAATGACTTTTTCTGAATGTTTGGGCTCGTTGTCATGCTGCAGAATAGATTTGAAGCCAAGCAGATATTTTAGAAATAAGCTCAAGCCGTATTGTAGCATTTTTTCAAAATTCACCTCCACAGTTTGTAGTGATACAGTTAACGGTATAATGGTATAAAAGAAGATAAAATAGTAAAAGTTGAAATATGTGTGCAGGTGGAGCAAGTCAATCGACATCTAGAAGAGAGTGAGAGAGCGCTGCAGGAACGCATCTTCAAACTGGAGGGACAGCGGATACAACTGGAGGAGGTCAGAGTTCACAGTGTCCATGTTTGAAAGAGAAAACCACAATCAATGTCACCCATATATTCAGTCAACAGATAAACTGCTACTTACAAATCATAGTTATTTATTTACCTCTATGTGGTGCAGTGGTGGTGCACGTAGTCCTGGTAGCTGCTGTAGCTGATGTTTGTTTCCTCAAAAATGATCTGGTAATCTGCTTTTTACAAATCAACAAAGACAAACCTGCTCACCACACTGCCACATGTTTTTGTTTTGTTGTGTTACTGTGGTGTTATCAGTGGCTGAAATCAGAAACTTCAGCACCGGAGTCACCTACAGAGGGATACCTGTGCACTGTTACACCTCAGTTAATCCCTTCTTTACATAATTTCACTACATGCAGCTGGGTTCAACGCCAAAAACTGAGTGAAGGCTGTAGGGAACAGGGAAGAAAATTCAGTTATTCAAATTGAGTTGATTTTTCTTTCCAAGCTAGACATTTCCCTAAATATAGAGTGGAATTATTTAACTGTCATTTCTTGATAATGAAACTGCAGTTAAATGAATTATTATACCTTCTACACCTTTTCCACAGCATGAGAAGCACTTCTGAAATGTCCAGTCCACCTGTGCTCTTAACGTTTTGTCATGCATCTGTTGCAGGAACTGAGCAAAGCTAAAGCAGCACATGTGACAGAGAGGGCCCAGGCAGAAGAGGAACTGGGAAGAGTGCGAGCTCAAGTGCGTCTGGAGGAGGTGAGTTAAAAAAAATAAAATGTTACTACAGGTACAGTTATAATTTATTCATTGGCAGACTCTTTCATCCAAAGAGACCTTTAAATGAGAAACAATCTAAACCTTGTGGTTGAAGAGGACGCCTTTGAGAATAAGAGCTGCAACACTGAAGCTTCGATACACGCTTCAAACCCCTGGACTACAATCCTATTGAACTGACTGCTTCAAAGCTTTGGTGCGAAAAAAACCATGTGACGTGACATCCGAAGCAGCAACTGCTTCACTTGCTGAATGAATCACCGACTGGTTTGTGGTCCAATCACATGATTCACTGCCTCGATCGTCTCGAAAGCTTTGAGTGTTTGTGCACCCCATATAACACACAGCCTATGCCATATTTCCCAGCACTTCCCAGCACTCTCTCCTCAATAACAAAATACATGCATTCATCAATCTTTATTTGAACATGATGTTCAATCTTAATGTGTGTGCATCAAAGAATTTTCCAAGGGTGATTAAAGCAAAGATGCTTTATAACTAATGGTATTTTCTACAAAAGTAAAGTAGTTTTTCCAGCACTGCTCATCGAGGGGCGTGCGTGCGTGCATGTAATTAAAAGCCACTGTAACTGAAGCTTCTAGTAATGAACCCATTTTCGAAACAATTTGGCTCAGGTTGTTCATCACTAGCAACACTGTTCCATGTTCCACTTGACATTAGTGCCACAGTTAGGAATGGGGTTTCATAGAATTTTAGCCAATTCAAATCCAGTGTCGAATCAACTTATTGAATCTGGATACTTTTGAATCCCTTCATGAATGTTAGTAGGTTTACCTGTCAGCAGTATCTAAAGGCTAAAATAACTACAACCCAAAGATGCTGAATCAGCTTTTGTTGGCTAAGAAGGCTGAAACACTAAATGATGAGTATATATGAACTGTAAGGAATGACTACTGTCCTTCACCAGCTAGCAGGAGCTCAAAGGTTTTAAGTGGGAGTGACGCGAGGTGATCAGCTGGATCATTTCTCCGTAAAAGAGTCGCTCCCTGTTGGTCCCCGTTGAACACATAGTGTATCTTGTCACTCACAAACAATCTGAATACAATATGCAACAAAGTTTTTTTTCTCCTCGATTTCTTTATTCATCTAACAATAGATAAATGTTAAATATTATTTATTATACATATATAGAGCTATGTCTAAATTAAAATGTTACACTAGCAGTGTTTTCATTGAAATCATAATTATAATTATACAGTCTGAAAAGTAAGTAAACTATAAATCTAATCAGACACCACCAACTTTCAATAGTCTGCACTAAAACAGTATTGAGGTTTACGACTAGATAAAAGTCCTACAAAGATGTTATGGTTATCATAAAATAATCTGGAGATGGAGGAAAAGGTAAAGATTATTGACTGAAATTATGAATTGTAAATAAAATTTGTACATATTTCAGACCTTGCCTTACACATTCACAACACTTTTCTTCCTCTCACTCACATGTTGTTTGTTGTTAACATTCCCTGATTCCCTGGAAAGCAGTGGGTGATCCACCTTTGTTTCCTCTGAGCAGCAGGAGCATGTGTTGTCCTTGGAGGAGAAGCTTCGCTCGGTGCGTTTCAACCTGCAGGAGGTCCAGCACCACTGCTCCCAGCAGAAACAGACCGTCTCTGAGCTGCAGGCCAAGAACAGCCATCAGAGCATCGAGATGGATGGATTGAGGCGCAGGATAGAGGAGCTCCAGCAGGTCAGGACCCACAAGCTGCCTGCTGCACAAACGTCATTTCAGGTTTCATATGTGTAGGCATCATTACAATGCCTAAAGAAAATCATCACACTGTCAAAATCCTTACCTCTTAGCACTTTACACCCTGGGAATTAAGATCAATTAAATCTAACTTTTTCCAGATGTATTTGCACATTATAAACCTCAACATAAGAAGGAGAGTAATATTTGAAAAAATTCTGAATAGGTAATAAAATTTAATTGGTGAAATACCTGGTTTGGAAAAGTGATCAGTCCCTTAGAGAAGCCAGTATAAACCAGTCACCTTCCAGATCACACACCATGCTAATCGGCTTCCACCTGACATCAATTAAAGTGGGTTTCATTACTTCAGGATAACATCCGCTGTTTCATAACGATTCCATTACTAGTAGAGCATGGAAACGCAAAGTCCATCCCAAAAGGAGTTCCCATCTCCCACAGAAAACTCTGCTCAGAACTGCCAAAAACTGGTTGCCCAGCGTTTTTTTCTGCTTTGCTGTGACGTCACAGCGAAATACACATCGTAATGATCGCCAAGCGACTAGCCAGGCACACCTCAATATTGCACTGCATTCTTTTGCAAAATCAGATTATCTTTGTTTGTGTTTATTATCCTAAATCATGTGTGTGCGCTGCAAATGATCTTATATTGTGTTTGTTTTTTGTCTTTTTGCACTCAGGGAAAATCAATCAAAGGGGTGATTGTTTATTCAGAAAGGCTTTCATCTGTTTGGCAAAGTAACTAATATTATTCAATTATATTAATTCAATTATTAATGCTCATTCTGCTCATTTTCAGGTTCATAATCTTATTTAGGGG
Source organism: Lepomis macrochirus (assembly GCA_024633595.2). Classification (NCBI taxonomy): domain Eukaryota; kingdom Metazoa; phylum Chordata; class Actinopteri; order Centrarchiformes; family Centrarchidae; genus Lepomis; species Lepomis macrochirus. The sequence continues at coordinate 27,687,963 of JALXJV020000023.1, forward strand.
TTGTACCAGAACAGGTTTACATGGTTTCATTTTCAAAATCACCATATTTTTTGTCATACTGCACATCGCAGCAGCTCCTCTTTTCACCCTGCGTTGAACACTTTGTTTTAGCAGAGTGAGGCATCTTACTTGTATAAAATCTTCGCTGGGAGTAGCACATGCATAGTTCCTAGGTAAGGGCTACTAGCCAGAGTAGTCAGAAGCAGAGTAGGGCGGGTTGTAGAAGCCGGTAAACACAGCTTTGGTTCAGTTGTATATGTTTTCCACCGGTGCTTTATAGGGTGTGCCTGACTAGTCGCCTGCAAATGAAAGTCCCATTAATTTTCTCTTGCAGATGCTGGAAACAAAAATGACTCCTTCCACTTAGCAACTTTTGATAGACTGCCAACTGTCTAAGGTGTACCACATCTCCTGCCCAATGCATGCTGGGGAAAAACCCCAACTGGCTGCTGTACAGTGGTCTCATCCATCTGACGAGCCTCTAGCAGTGATAAATGAAGGTTGTTAGTTGTCATGTGAATGCTTTGGATGTTGACCAGGTGCGTTGTTGTAGGAGCTGTCGGGTAAGGACCAGGAGAAGGTGGCTGAGGTGAGTCGGGTGAGAGTGGAGCTGCAAGAGCAGATTGGACATTTACAGGCAGAGAGAACAGCACAGGGAGGACTCAAAGAGAGGATCAGTGCTCTGGAGAGAGAGATTAAAGGTACTGTTTCTTTTTTTTTCTTGTCACTTTACACATTCTGTGTTCCTTTTGCAGTAAGTACATTTCAACAAGTCAGTCAGTTCCCTATTGTGTCTTTCTTTGTGTCATTTATTCCAGTGAAAAAACAGTTCCCCTTCGAGAGGAACTCGAACTGCGTCAGTGACGACACTATGGGAACGCCTTTAGGCGTGGCAGGGCTGAATGCGAATGAAAACTACTCCAATCCTATTGGCTTAGTGTAGTGAAGATTCTGGGTAGGCACTCAGTCTAGGTACTAGTTCTGGGTTTTCACTAAGTTCACTCAGGTGTGTCGGCCAGAACACCACTTAGGCCTAATGTTCCAGAGTATGAAATGATGAGCGGAGAGATAGTTCTTATTCTGTTTCTTTATTCTTCTTTCTTGTGAAAGAGATTGAGGATGGATGTAATGCTAAGTGTGGTTT